>CM069861.1:201382898-201892898 GCA_036172795.1 Pelodytes ibericus | reverse complement strand
AATAGATATCCCATAGCCTGTGTCCAAAAAACTTGGGGAGAAATAATTTCATGAAGCTGCCACTTCACTGAGCCAGTCCAGTGACCGCCGGTCGCGCCTAGTGGGGAGTCTTTGCGTCAGTCATGTAAGATGGGAGGGAGGAAAGTATGTGTGAATGGGAATGCTACTGCGCACAGTTAAGAAGGAGACAGTGGTGCAAATGCCGACATAAACAACTAGGACGTAAGACACTGTAGTAGTAGTAGGGAGCAGGCAAACCGTGAGTCAGACACAAGATGTTGGCACTGTAGTATAAAGAAGGAGCACAGATCATGCAGAAGATTTATAGGTAAGTTGTATATTCCTGCACATTAGACCAGGACCTTTTATTTTGGCAAATGTTTATTTTTCGGGTTTAAACCCTCATTATAAGCCAGGCCTACAGATGAAAAAGGACTCTTAACATACGGTAAGTTAAATGTAATTTATTACTTCAAATATCTTAAAATATAACATATAAACTAGAAAATAACATTTCAAGGTACAATGTAGAACAAGTGCACACTTATAATACAAAATAAACGTTAAACATTGCTCCTGGGTAGAGAACAGTGATGTTTACTGTGTTGAGAAAGATAGGATGGTTCACTAGAGGTGACAGATACTCACTGGTAAGAGCCTGACCATTACTGGCCACTAGCAAGTGGGATCATTGTATCAATATAAATATCCAAATGTAGCAGGTACAAGACATAACACCAGAGGTGCAGAAATAAACAGCACAAAGGAACCATTCTGATTGTCTGAAGTGCAAAACAGTGACAATTCTAACACACACACACAGCACTTTTTATACTTGTCATTTGAAGTTACATAATAAAAAAGTTTTAAACTTACCAGGCAGATACATACAAACTATCTTTATTTTTTGCATAAAACCAGGGTTACCCCCTATATTGAGTTCTGCCGGTTCCTGTGCTCTATACCAGTCTGTGTTTCTATTTATGCAGGATATTTTATTTGCGTATTTATGTACGCCTATAACATGTGCTCAATAATCTGCATTCTGATTGGCTCATTTGGGACCAACTAGAATATATGGTCACTGACCGCACAATGCAGAGATGAGAATATACAAATGGCAGCCAGCTGTCTGCTTAAAAACAGTTAAAATCATTAGTGCCTCTGACGGCAGGCTAGCACTGGCTTTCTATACATACCTTCAATAAGAGCCAGTCAAAGTCGGATGGTAATGCGTTTGTTACATGCTTTCCAGTATTGATTTCAAGCAGAAGATCCAGGGCTTTCAAACACTCGTCCGCTCTTCTCTGCACCTAAGACATACATGGGAAACGAGGTTCAGTGATAAACTGGTAGCCGTAGAAAGTAAAGCCCTTTTGATCATACATTGGTAATAATGTCATTTTTTTTGCATGAGAGTCCCTTTGCAAGCTAAGTAGGTGTGTGAAAACCTTTTATAAAATCACAATAAATGCAAAATACATCATCCTAATGGTGACTGTGGGGCAAACATGGCTGGCTGAGAATTGTAGGCCTGAAGCCGGAGTGACTTAGATGGTTAGCTGCAGAGCACCTCCTGTGTGACCTCCATTACCTGCACACAGCTTGGGAGACAAAATATGCAGGGCTAGGTGGGCATGAAAACCTGTGCACCCTGACAGCACTCTGTATACCACCCTGACAGCACTCTGTATACCACCCTGACAGCACTCTGTATACCACCACTGAGAGATGAAATCAGTATGATAGCCCCAGTCACACAGTGTTAATCTGTTGTGTATATTGTCCTGTCTGAACACTCTCCACACCCATGGCATGACTGGTCAGGGAGTAACCTTGCTTACTATTGCCTTTCTACACACAGGGAAGCAAATTACACACAGTTTCAATTCCTGCGTCTATACAGGCACACATTATTGGCAGACTACTAAAACAAGGAGCGGATGGTCATGTGACCAGCATAGCTTAAAGGGTCTCTGCAATAAAACATGTGCCAGCAAAATGGAGACATTACTGACAGATGTGCTCTGTATAGTACAGCAAGATGGCTGCTTGGTACATCTCCTTATAACAATCCTTCTCACTTCCTAGAACCAGGAAAGTTGGAATACATGTAACAGTATGCATGCAATGCATGTACATCAGCCATCCTAGGGAAGCCTAGTGATCTGCTCTGAGTCTGGGGGGGAGAATTATATATTTTTTTCCCTGACAGAGGCTTAAAAATAATCCGGATAGGTTTTTTTTTTTAAACCCCTTTCCTGCTTGTAGGACCTACCGTCCTAAGAGTATGGTGTAAGATGCCATAATATGATTTAGGTTTCATTATCGCATAGATTTATGTCTCTCGAAACTGATTGGGATGGTGTATTTACTCATAAAGTAATGAGCTGCCCGGCAGCACAGCTAAAATGAGATGAGAGATGAAAATACAGCAAAGTCGTATGACGAGTCCATCAGGGATGACCTGGGAGTTCCTTTTACCCTTCCAATTACCTAAGGTGGAGCAATGTGCACAAGCATTCCCTTGGTTACCCTGGCGACTGCAATAAGGTTTTAAAAAGTGGTGCACACAGAAGACTTATTTTTGTGGCATTCAATATATACATGTCTGTGTTTCTGAAGCTTCTCTGCCAGATTCAGTCCTTTCCCCTCAGCTTCTTAACTTTCCAGCCAATCATGTGGCTCTCGTAGTGCTAAATGAGGCCTTCCAATGTGCATTGCATAGCTAGGAACTCTTCCTTTGTAATGTCCCTTAACTTGGCACATATATTAATATTATTTTTTTACAGTAAAAAAATCATTTTAAAGGCTTCATGATTTGCACCACATGATCTGGCCACAGACACCTGATTCAATGTTTTGGTTTCGGTTTCTGCCCACCCATTATAGTTCCCCTTTTAAACTGATCTCACAAAAAAATACGAGTTGAACTACATGTGACACAGTAAATACTTCCGCTATTGTTGTCTTCATTTCTGAACAGGAAATAGAATAAGGTTCATTTTTCGGGTTTTTAAGGAGGTGACTGGTGTGGTTTTATATAGTCTTGAAAAAAGACAAGTAACACTTTAAAAAAAAAAAGGCTCCCTCTTTTAAAGTAAGAGACGACAAAGGCAGGGGGCGTGGGCTGAACTGTCCGAACGGTCATAGAGTTTAACTGAGGACACAGCCAGCAAAGTTACTCAAGAGATGGAGGATATTGGTAAAAGGCAGTTGTATATTTTGAGATCTAAATCCTCTGAGTTTAGGTCAGTGCTTTCCAGCCAGGGGGGTAAGGATGCCAGGGCATCCGTACCCCCTGGACTCATAACTTTTACCTGCTCCCCTGCAAAGGTAGAATGTAACTGTAAGTTATCCCACAGGAACTACTTTGATTAATTAACGGATTTCACTCTGAATTCGTATGAACTATACATTCTGCAGGGCAGCATGTAAAAATACACAACAAAATGGCCGTTCTGACAACCCTACTTAGGAGGCATGTGATGTCTTGGAGAAGCCGTCTATACTGCCAGCAAAATGGCGGCATGTACTTTTAATAAACTTTAATGTTCCAGTGACAGGCGCACATTTTTTGATGACAAATTGCCACTGGAAATTGAAACGCGGAGGGAGAGTCAGACTTTGACATCCATTGTAAAGGGGATATTTAGAAAAAAAAAGTCTGGGACCCTTGTTATAGGTGGATATGATCAGAACTGGTGAAATGTATGGTTTACAAAGACTTATTTTTTAAAGTGGGAAAAAACACATCCTTATTGAATCATAAATAGGAAGAGATGATTAACGGGAAATATAAATGATAGACATCAATAGGTTAGAACCAGGCCACAAGTATCAGCTATTATTTGTGTTAATTATGTACTTATGTTTTGAGACGACTACCTGTTCAAAACGCAGAGGGTATTCATCTTCACCTGGTTTGGGAGTCTTAATGTACATCCAGACCTCTTCTAACGTGTCACAATTCGTCTCGCAAGCATCGGCTGGAGATCTCTCTTTCAGGTAATGGGTAGCAGAGGCAGACTCATCTCTGGGGAGGAGGGGGGGGGGGGGGGATGGGCAGGGGGGAAAAAAAGGCGCTATTAGTAAGGATTGATTGGCAGAAGCAGCCAGGCACACTGCGGTCACCAAACCGTGAACTGACGGGCCAGCCCCCAACACTAGGATACTGGGACACTGGGGGTTCTGGATAAATGTTATTTCTGTGGCAAAGTTCTAAATGCCCCAATGTTTACTTGTATGTGATAATCAGTGCTTGGATCTACTGATCTCCTTAGATTCTCGCAACAGACCAGACATTGGTCAACCTTGTTACGCACCTGTGTTCAACCGCAGCTACGACGAAGCCTTGTGAAGCCAGGCCGATGCAGACAGCAGAGTACAGAGTCCTGTGCAGAAAGAAGAGGCATGCCTTGTTAATTGGATAGACGTCAACATACTGGGTGTCCAAATGAGTCATCAAGGTAATAATAATAAGCAAATCTCTTATTAACTAGTATGTCATGCTTTGTGTCACTGAATGATGTAGAATGAAATCAGAACTTCGGATCTGGAGTTTGGGAGTTACATCTGGAGCCGGCATGCCAGTTTGCTCTACTTACAGATATTATTTGGCATTGGGTAGAATCTTTCTTTACTCACAAGATGGCTTGGAAGGTCAAAAGCATATTTACTGCTTTACTGCTAGTACTGCTTTTGCTTGGGTTAGTTTCAGGTGACCTGCATTGATCCAGATTCCCACAACCTCTTTTCTGCATTTCAATCATTATCTAGGTCATCATTCCCCAAGGTCATCCTCAAGGTCATCCAACAGTCCAGGTTTTTAGCATAGCATCACAGCTTTCCAGGCTGCGCATTAATCAGCACAGGTGACTTGGTAATTGGCGGAAGTGCATTGGAAGGACAAATCTCAAATTGATGGAGTAGACCATCTTCTGCTCGGGTCCACATGACAGACACCCCCTTCTATCACTAACTAAGGGCTTTATTGATGAAAAAGTGAATTGAGAAGGAAATTTCAATCTGAAGGCCAAATTAGTAGAGTTGGAAAAATTCAGCGGAACTGGAGAGTTTTTCCAACTCGGCTACTTTAGCCGTAAGTTTGAAATTCCCAACTCAATTACCTGCAATTCCCACTTTACTGAATGTGTCCATAGTTTCCTTGAAGAATCTCGTAAACATATCCCAGGTCCCCTGATGTACATCACAGAAACATAATAAATGAATAGTAAAGATGATAGGGGACACAGCAGCCTGGTGTCTCTATTAATACCTGAACGCCCCCAGTCCATGTGAGAATATGATCAGCGGATACTTCTCTCCGGGTTTGAAAGGAGCGTTCCACCTCGCAGGACATGATACTGATCCTATCAACAAAAGAGAGAGACAGGATTTCAGAAAGTGCAGAACAGCAGGTGAAATGGCTCAGTGGGCTAATGCACCCTGAGGGTTGCAGGTTCAATTCCCGGTGGGCTTGATTCAGACCTTCACCTTTACAAAGTATATATTGAATGCCATTAAACTGGCATTCAATGTATACTTTAATATTGTTTAGCTATTGTCTTTGTGTACATCCTAGAGATGCCACCATTGTACACGAAGACAATATCTAAACCTTTCCTTTCCTGGTTAAACACACAAAAGGAATGTTTATAAAAGTCAAGTCTGGGGCAAAGTTCTAAAAATCACCAATAATATGTTCCTGTTGTTTAGGCTAGTGCTTCTAAAACCTGTACTCGAGGACCCCCAACACTCCAGGATTTAGGGATTACCCAGTTGTGTTTAAATAAGAATATGGAGAACACGCGGTGAGGTCCACACCATGCCTAATCTTATTTAAACACAACTGGGTAATGTTGGGGGTCCTTGAGGACAGGTTTTAGCAGCAATGGTTGAGACCAACTTCTAGAACTTCGCCCTATTATTACTATGTCCATCCTGGAGAGGGCAGCAGAGTACATGTTCCTTCACCTACTGCTCAAACACTGGCTTCACAACCCATGGGTTTGGGGCACAGAAAACTGAGCACACGCACACTTAGGGTGTGATCAAAATAATTTCCTTTGAAGGTCAGCCAAATTAACACACTCATTTATTCCATCCGCACAGCTTTACTCACACTGACCTATGTTTGCGTGCGCCTGTTGTGCTCTTGGCTTATTACCTAATGGATCCCATCAGGTGTAACTTTTGCCACTACTATCGGTCATTTAGTATCCTGGCGCAATGAAGAATTCATTTTAAAACTGTCCCTTTACAATCAGGGTTTGGCAACTTACATCTCTCCAGATGAACTACATCTCCCATAATGCTCTTTCAGCCAAGAGCCTGGCAAAAGGTGTATGGGAAATGTAGTCCTGCATCATCTGGAGGGCCGTAGGCCTCTGGTTTAAAAGCATAAGAGGTGACCAACCAACTGAATTGTAAAATACTGCATCTTACCAAAATAGTATCTGAAGATATAACCCAGCGTGCTTCGGTTTAGTTTCAGGGTGTCAGCCAGGCCAAGGTAATACTCCTTCCTAGGAATCCACATGGTATCTTCATACACCCCGCTGTCTGTACAAGGGTAATACAGACGCAGGAAACTTCCCTGGAAGCAGAAAAAAAAAAAAAAAACACTTTTCTATGGCTGGTAGGATACTGCAGTGCTCGACAATTAAGGAGCCAGCCCTGCTATTTTTAAGCCAGGGTAATGGAACTTCCTATCTAACACGTTAGGAGCCAGCAGTAGGGATTCTAGGAGCCTCGGCTCCCGGGACTTGTCAAGCCCTGGTATAAACAATATTAAATGAAATGGCTTGCAGATTCCATTCCAGGATGGACTAGCTCTGGAATGTGCACATAATCTAAAGGTTCAAAACGTAATCTGAATGTGAGATAAAAATCCAACCTTTGAACACGCTCGATTACTCAGCATTCCCAAGTCATAGACATTTTTTTTTTTTTTCCTAAACAGATATTTTTTCATTTAAATAATTACTGTTCCCGTCAGATGAATAGTTCAAAATATGTTAACATTATGGGCCCCATCCCAGCAGAAGCCATAAAGATGAAAGACAGTAGATACTTAGAGCTGCAGGCGAATGACAAATAAAAAAAAGAATAAAAATAAATAAATAACACATTTGATAGAAGCACTGGAATCTGTCTAATGCTCAAAATGCAATCCAAATATTAATGCATATTAATGTGCTTTCAATGTACTTTAAAATGCACATTTTACATTGCTTAAAATATAAAATAAATTGTGAAATTACAGCAGTTTGCAAGAAGCCAGGACTGCCCACACTAGCTGAGTAAAAATCTATTTCCTTTTTTTTTGCTGAAGGAACCAATTAGCATAATTTAATTCAAATGAATGGAATTTCCTGTCTCTGTAGTGATGTCATCAGACTATGTGTTGCACTGTTAAGAGGTCCTACTGTGTAGAAGAGCAAGGTCACTCAGAGTGCACATAATGTTTTCAATTAGAAGAGCACAGGAAGTGACTGAATGTAACAAAACTTTATATGCTCAGTGTCTATATAATCAGTGCAGCCGCACCTGCAGTAAACATACAGAGTTATCACTGGGGAGGACTTGAGTCAAATATTAAAAATGTGATTTATACATAATGCCTGCATCACACTGGGGAAAAAAAGGCTGTGCACTATACAAGCAGTGATCTTCAGCTTGCACCAAAATAATTTTGGGGACTAGACTTAAAACACCTACCGGGTCTATTCATTAAAACTCTAGCTTTAGCCTTCAAGTTTAACATATTAAAACAACTTCACACCAAATTTTAGGAGGTCTAAACAGAGCCTGCTGCGAAATAATGTGCTCACATATGCAGAGTGCTTTTCATATTTAAACATAAAAAAAAAAAAATATATATATATATATATTACACTCCAGCCCCTGAGATCCTTTTTGCTTATTCCAAGCATACACCTGTACTCTCAGAACTGCGCATGTCCAGCTGTTGTCCTCTGAAGGTAATGGAAGATCTCATACCTGCCACAGTGGGCAGAGCTAAAAAAAAAAGGGGGCGTGGTTAGGAGACCCTATAAAATTGAGTTCCAGTCACCATGTACAGGTACTGTATAGGCAGCAGCCAAGCAGGGACAGACCTGAATTTGATGGGACAGGACCACCGAAAAAAAACATGACTGCTCTGGCAAATCTAAGACTGCTGGCAAATAAGGAGCACAAGGTATGTCTAATACCGAGGTTCCATCCATGCCCCTGACTAGTTCCTACAAGGGTACTGGGGGAGCCTGCAAAAGGCAGCTTTTCAACGCAAAAAGTTTTCCAAAAACAAACAGAAATCTAAGATGTATTTTAGTTTTACCGGGTGTGAGCTTTAGGAATGTGCAGGAAGGCCAGTGTCCGACTTGGACCCATATTATTATACCTCAATAGTGTGGTCACTCATGAGATCAGTGCAGCCCACACTGTGTGGTCCTTTCCCACTCGGTATGCCACAGAACTGGACACTGCTGTAGCTCCCCATCTTCGTGGAAGAGTTGCAGTTCACAGGTACACAGCGAGCAACTGGGGAGATCTTCTTATGCCCCTTTAAAATTATACAAAGAGTCATTGTTTGGGGTTAGTTACACAAACGCGAAACAGGAAGGGAAAAATCCAAAACAAATATTTTATACAAGCCTACAAACATTCAAGAGAATTTAAATCAATAGGTTATTTTACTGCATTTATCTGAATTAATTCAATTTATAAAGCTATGTACATCGCTTAAGGGCAGGGATGGCTAACCTTGGCACTGCTCATTTACAGTGCCAAGGTTAACCATCACTTTTTTAAAGGGTTATTCAGAAAAAAAGTCAACTGTGGTGAATTGACACCGCAATGCCTGATTTTTTTTTTCCCAGTACAGCTGACTTAATAACTTTTATATTGAAATCATTCGCAAATACAAAACCATTCCTGAACAGGTTACCATGCAACACCCATTTACAGTGACTTGGTGAAAGTTAATAGGTAACACAGTTAACTGGTTTTTAATGGAAAGAAAATAGTTGAAAAGTAAATCAATATGAAAATTTACAAGAACAGTCATGCTTAATTAAAAAAAAAAAATAGATTTTTTTTGCCATTTTCGACTACACTTTAAAAATGTTAAACATCCCTATACTATTTCTCATGATTCTGGATTTCTTTCAAACACATATTCCATCTAGAACTAAACGAAATGTATATTATACCTAAAGTATAGGAAAACACTGTTACTTCTGAAACCGTAGCAACAAACTGCATTTTGTTTTTTTTTCAGTTGGCTGACCACCAGAATTCTAATACTTTTATCTCTGCTGTATGTTGCTCTCTTATCTCTTCCTTTGCATGGTACATTTTGTACACAGACCTTTGTCTTTATCTGTGCAATTCCCTGTTTTTGTATGTGTTTAACTTCTCTTTTTTTGTGTGTATTTCACTTTTTTTTTTCCACTGCCTACAAAAAAAAAAAAAAGCATCTGCGAATTTCATAATATGGCACCTTGTGAAAGTCCAGACTAATTGCTGAGAGCGGGGGGCGTTTGTCATAATACACATTAGGTATTGTTGGCTAAAGATCGTGGTGAATTGACAACCAAACTGCAAAAGGTGGATCAAAATAGCCAAGACGGATCATTTTTCAACTTCGGCTAAATTTTAGAAGTGTATTTTTAACTCACCACAATCCACTTATAATCCCCTTTTATAGTATATTTTAAATCTATTTATTTTTTTCAGGCGTAGCAAAAAAAAAAAAAAAAAAATGTAAAAAATTAATACAGATGAATCAACACACTACCGTAATATCTGGTTTTATCAGTCATGCAGATTCCGAATGACAAATCAAAAGCGAATAATTACTTGTAAAAAGGGGGAAGACAGCGCTATATAAGCAAAAAAGACAATCAAATAATAATTAGATAAATAAACCACAGAAAAAATGATAAAAGGTATATAAAATTATATAAAAGTTTAATACATATGACAAACATATAAAAATAAACCCACCATAGACAAGTGGTGGGGATACAAATTACACATACACTGGATACAATAAAAATGGACACAATAACCAGTATATAAATCCAAATAAAAAATTTTTTGCAATATTATTAGCGAAAATGGGTCTTTTGGTTTTACCGTAATGATGGTATAACTGGAGAGATGTACAGGTACTGGACTGGATGGGAAAAAAACTTTCACCCCAGACGGTAACAGACGAATGGGATTAGTTGGTACAGCCACCAAATATCCAGATACAAATCTGCATATATAAAAGGGAATCTGGGCGGGACACAACTCTAAGTAACCCTAGGTAAAGGAGCTTATAAGGGTCACCCCACGCATTTCACTGTGTAAAACCCAACTTCCTCAGGGTCTTACGCTACCGTATTTGCTTGATAGACTCCCCAACCCCTCCTACTTTCCTTCCTAGGCTCAGTTTTGTCGAGACCGAAATCAACCAAGGGGCCGAATGTGGCAACCGAATTGCATTTTCTGACGCAGCCTGCGTCAGGAATCCAATTCTGTACGATGCCTGAACTGTGCGCACGAGCGATCGCAGCTTTTAAGCTAGAGCAGCATGAATGGGAACTACATTTCCCATGATTCTGCAGTGGAAGAAGCCACAAACGCGCATGAGCGTTCCCTACAGATCCCCAGACACAACTGTCAGCAATGCAATTCGGATGTAACATTCATAGAGTTCCTGGTTGGGGCTGGGGACTCTATGATTGAAATAAAGTAAGCCCCCACACTCCCCCACCCCAAAAAATTCAAATTAAAGTTAATTATTAACCCCATGTAAAAAAAAAAAGGTTTATTTGTCCTTTAAGAAATTGTTTAGGTGACAAAGTTCAATAATAATAATAATAATAATAATATGCAGTGTGTGCGTCAGTGAAGAGCTAGTGCTAGTTGAGACAACGACAAAGATTCTCACCCAGTGCAGAGTTCGGTTAAGACTGAACAAACCTCTTGGTAACCTGGCTAAGCGAGTCATCCCAACTCTTGCCACTTTATGGTGGTGTTGATTCCAGTCTGTCCGTGGTGGCTCTGAAGGGTATTTTAATGCAGGAACTTAGTGCCAGTCACAAGTGGTGTCAGTAATCACTATACATATATACATGCATACATACATACACACACACACAGGTCACGTCAACACAAGTGTCCCTGCTCTTTGTTATTTTTTTGGTTTTGGCTACAATACAATTATTATTTTTTTTTTTTGTATTATGAAAATGTCAAAAATACAATAAGTAATAATGTAGAAAAAAAAACAAAAAACACATAAAACATACAAGTGTGTGTATACAGATATATCAAATGGTAGCTCTGCATCTATATACCGAGCATAATTTACTTGCTTTAAACTAGCCCTACTGGTTCTCAAAACTTTCTTATCCGTATACATATTACAAACTTCACTATAACAATTGACAAACAGTAGACAAACACAATATAGTGAGCCGTGATTATTCTTGCAAACTATCTTGAATTAGCATATATATATGAGCTATCTTGCTTTTCCCTCTTTTTTCCTTTTTCTTCCCCTTCCTTCCTCCTCCCTCCCCCTCCCCTCCCTCTCCGTTCCCCTCCACTCCTCCTTCATCCCTCATCTTCATCATATAAAAATTATACAAACATCACATAGAGTTTAAGTATCGTGCCTATATATATTGCATAATACATTAGTAAAAAAGAGTGATAAGGAAAGGAGGGGAACAAGCGAGGAGGCATAACCTCCTGAAAAAGAGACCTTAATATATGGGCACGCACTATTCACACACAAAACAAACAAAACAAAAAAAACGACCTTGAAGCCAGAAGCACTGAGAAACCTTCTCCTCCCACATCGTCTATCCATTATTGTATTGCCCTTATTCCTTCATTTTTGATCCTGAGTGCCCAGCTTTCCCACGCCTTTATTCTTGAGCTAGAGAAGTTCTCCTGTCTTAAAATTCCTGCCTCCATTTTACATTGTATTATTACCTGGTTTTTTATAGTCGGCCACAATGGGGACGTGGCCATTTTCCAATGTTTAGCTATTGCTAATTTAGTTGCTACCAATATGTGTATTATGATGTCCCTTTTGTCCTTGGAGCTACAATACAATTTTGATTCTTTTTTTACGATGCTGGAGTGATCAACTCTTTTTAGGTCAAGCAGGGGGGGGGGGGGGGGGGGGGGGGGATGGGACGCTGCCATGGGACACTTGTCCTGAAAAAGAAGGGATATTATGCCAGCATTTTAGAGCTAACAACAATCTGGCCTTGATTTGCCAATTTATTCACTTTTTCCAATCCTCTTTCCATCAGGTTGAATTTATAGGATATCCCTGCTTATCTAAGGAAGAAACCATGACTATTCCAGGGGGCAATAGTCACAAAGCCTCCCCACCTATCAGTGCCCTCCATATGTGTCACATGATCAGAAACCTAAAATTTATCCGGCCCGAAGAATATATAAACGGGGCAACATCTGACACGATTTAAACAATCATTCCTGGCCAGAGAAATAATGCAGATACAACAGGGGGTAATATACCCAAGTGCTATTCAGCAGAGTAGATGGAACAGCGCCATTAAATAAATATACATGTTTTTTACCAGAAAGATCAGCATTGACGCACAGCACAATCAACAGCCGTTCAGAAGCTCCCAGTCTTTTGTGCCCCTATGCAAAAAAAATACCTGTTCACAGCTGATTAGATACAAAGCTTAAATCGGCAAACTACAGTGACTGCAGAAGTGCCTGTATGTTAAAAGGGACAACACTGCTGGAAACGCAGGGGATAAAAACAAAAGATACAGAATGATCTATACATTGTGTTAGCAAAATTGCAATCGAGTGTCTGAATGAAGATGAAAATGTGTCTTCTACTTATGACATCACTTGGTGTCTTCATATGCAAATTACACACTTCCCTTTGGAACTTACTTCATTTGCATATCAAGTTATCAATTTAGGCTTTACTTGCAATTCTGCTAATACAATGTATAGATCATTTTTTTTATATACTCTACATTCACAGACTGTATCACCAGAACATAATTTTGTACCGTGAATGTAAAGCATAAAAAATGTTTGAAAATGATCTATACATTGTGATCTCAAAATTCCAAGGGAATGCCTAAATTAGGAGATAAATGTCTGTGGAGTCTCCTGCTTATGACATCACCTGTGGTTTATACAATTTTTGTCCCCCGGTGGCACCTTCCCATTGCATTTCTGCGCATATCTGTTAATAAATGGTTTGCGCTGCAAGCTGGGGACTGACACAGATAGTCTGGATGTTTGTCAGGAATTAGCATTATCCAATCACATTTAAGACAGATCAGACCCAATGAAGGATATGGCTGCTCCCCTCCATGTACAGATATCACTTCTGCATCACAATGGAAAAATCTGATATATCTATATTATTTCAATTTAATAACCAATTTCATTTGTTTGATTTTTTTTTTTTTCCACACCACTTTTTTTCTCAATAAAAAAAAGACACATAATTACTGTGTCCTGCTGCCAAGCATTTAACCTAAGCATGGGTCAGAATGTGTTTATAGCCACAGATAAGGCGACACTTGCATTAGATATTTAACCCATTTCCAACACACATAGGGGATTATTCTGGGGTCACTAATGGTTTCCATGGTGACAGCTCCAGGTTACAAACTTTGCCCCACAATTACCCTTTATGTAGTTATCACCCCCATTGCAGCCTTTTATCTCTACTGAGTAAAGTGATTTGTTATTTTTATGTCAGATATGATCACCTCTGAACTCGGGTACCTTCCAGTGACAGAGATGGACTGCTTTGCACACAACTCCCAAGATGCCCAGTCAGCCAACTCCCAGGTGCCCTGCCATATAGGTATAACTGACAGCTCATTTGTCAGCTTGGAGCAAGTGATGCTGAGAGCAGGACCTTCACCTGTGCTACAATACTGATACAATGTAATGACTTGTTAGTTACAATTAACCCTTTCGTGGGAATGAACCGAACCCCCAGCTAATGGAGGGAGGGAGGGGGGTTGGGGGATAGCAGCCCGTTGTGTGGCAACCCCAGCTCTGTAATTAGCCCCATGCCCAGCTTAGGAAGGCCCTTACCTTCCCTGCCTGACAGACCGGAGTGGGGGCCTCTATCTGTCAGGGGAAGGGGTGGTCTCTGACAGGGAGGGCGGCCCCAGGCAGGGGGGGAGGGTATGTGTCTTCTCTTCCTGCTGGGGCTGTACTCAGGATATATTATTATAACTAGTGCTAGGAAACCACTTACTATATAATTCTGCTACAGATCTCCCCCCTGCTGGATAAACAATAATACATCATTACTGAGGGGCAATGCAGGCCCCTCATATACCTTTAATTAGAACCTTCAGCACATGTGCCCTGATGGCTGGCTGAGCATCATGGGAGCCATAGTGCAGAGCTGGAGTGTCTATAAGGGTGCCACAACCTATAGCAGTGTGGGTGACCGCACTGGGCAATATTAAGGTTGCAGAAAGGTGTCCAATGTGCGGCCCACGAGCCAAGTGCATAAAGACGTGGCCCACTGCCCTTAGTCTCATTATTGGGACTACTCAAACGGAGTGCGCTATCATGCACGCCCAGTAGCGCTGGTCAGTGTCCTGCGATGGCTTCAGATCCTGGCACTGGAAGACAGGATCACTAATACGCATTCATGTCCCAAATCAGGACTGTCCTGTGCAAAGCAGGACAGTTGGGAGGTATGCATTTCTGAAAGAAGTATATAAAATAAAAGTGCTATGTGCTTACCCCATGCATCGCACCCCCCCCATTTAAATAGATAAGCACCACACCTGTCACTTCAGAGGTTTAGTAAGGGATTTTATGCAGGTGATACATACAAATTAACACAGTAAAGATAGGAGAGGATATTAACAGGTAGAAAAACTGCCACAACTAGAAGAACATATCGGGTTATCAATACTTTACCGAGAGGGTAGTGGATGTATGGAATAGCCTTCCAGCAGAAGGTGAACACAGTGAGTTTAAGCATGCGTGGGATAGGCACAAGGCTATACTAAATATAACATGGCAGTTTTATTCAGATATTTATGCAGTGTGCATATCGGAGGGCTGCATAGGTTAAATTGAGTGCATGCAGACCTGTCTGCAGTACTAACATTCTTATACTCTTACTGCAGGCCCTTCCTTGTACACACACAGTAACACATGCAATGTCACATGCAGCCACACATCCACAAACAGTATTTATTTCCCTCCCTCCCAAAGCCTGGTTTCTTTTTTTTTGTTTAGTTCCCTCACTCCCATATCAGGCAGTATGAGACCTCTGTCAGTGCTGCTCCCGCTCGTAGTGATGACACAGAGCATAGTATTGCCGATGCTCTGCATCATCATTATGCGCAGGGAGCGTGAGCAGCACTGACGTGGCTGATGCTACTTGCTCCTTGCATGGGGGCAGACTGGCATCTCCGCTCACCTCGGCACCTGTCCGCCATCCACCCCACCATGTGTAGCTAGCGTTACACGCGCAATGGGGAGGAAAAAACCTGGCTGCCTACCGGTGTACATGTATCCTGGCGGCAGCCAGCAGCCGCCCCTACAAATATGGCGCCCTAGGCAAACGCCTAGTTCTCCTATAGGAAGCGCTGGCCCTGGTTGCAGTCTGCCTTGATCTATGCATTTAGGTCCCAATCTGAAAGTTAAGACAATTGTGACAGGAGGACATTAGGGAAGTACAATCACTGTCACAAGGCTAACCTCAAACCTAATTTGTATTTTTACCCTTGTAGCTTATAAATGTTTTACTTGCGGTGAAGTTGGTTGGTCTAAAAGGTCAGAATTTGTTTGTTTTTTTCTATGACAAAATGGGAACCAAAATATTTCTATGAATAATTCCTAAGTGTCTTGCTGGGAGATGCGCACCCACCACGCCTGTATGTAAAGGTCCTACTGAAACCATCAATAGTTTGGGATAACACACACACACACACACACACACATACATACACATACTAGGGTTGCCACCTTTTCTTCAGAAAAATACCGGCCTTGGTACTGTCTCCATAGACTTAACATTGGCCTGATGCCAATTTTTTACCGGCCTGCCGGTAAAATACCGGCCAGGTGGCAACCCCAACACATACATACACACACACACACACACATACATACATACACACACACGTTTCTGATTATGAGGCCACACTTTAGAATAAAGCCTGGATGCCCCTGTCTTAGAGAGCTAGGCAGGATTTAATAACACCAATAACTGTTCTATTACACTTCATATGCAGTTTTTAGAATGCAGGAAGTAAAGAAACTGATAAGTCAGATATTACATGATGCAGCTCTTATCTACATATATATTTTTTTGGCACACTGTAAGTGGGTTGTATAAGAGCTTTACATACCGAATAAAAGGCTCATATGTTCTATTTATTTACCTTATGTAATTAATAAGGACCAGCCCTCTAATTAAAGTACCTGCCTGTGTTTAACATGGGGTGCGGCCTTCCACATTATACAGCTGCACGTCACAGCTTTGGACGATATCACTAGGAGATAAAACAAGCACTTGGGAATTTCCTGAAATCAATGTTTTATACCAGACCCTCCGATTTGACCCCCTGTTGGTCTGTGGTTAGACCATGATTTGAAAAATCATAGGGGTATGGGGGAGCTATGGCTTCTAAAATCTGGGCTACTGGCTCATAAGTTTTTTTTTTAATGTTTTACATTGAACTGCATGGTAAGTACCTAAATTGGTCTGTCTGGCTCCCAAAATCTACACATAATCTTGTGCAGTGTATGCCCAATCTTTGGATAATCTGAAGCCAATCTTGCGTAGTGTATGCCCAATCTTTGTATAATCTGAAGCCAATCTTGCGCAGTGTATGCCCAATCTTTGTATAATCTGAAGCCAATCTTGCGCAGTGTATGCCCAATCTTTGTATAATCTGAAGCCAATCTTGCGCAGTGTATGCCCAATCTTTGGATAATCTGAAGCCAATCTTGCGCAGTGTATGCCCAATCTTTGGATAATCTGAAGCCAATCTTGCGCAGTGTATGCCCAATCTTTGGATAATCTGAAGCCAATCTTGCGCAGTGTATGCACAATCTTTGTATAGTCTGAAGCCAATCTTGCGCAGTGTATGCCCAATCTTTGTATAGTCTGAAGCCAATCTTGCGCAGTGTATGCCCAATCTTTGTATAATCTGAAGCCAATCTTGCGCAGTGTATGCCCAATCTTTGTATAATCTGAAGCCAATCTGGAGTAGTGAATACATAATTACCATGTCAATCAACTTGTAAAAAGTCAGAATGGATACACACCACCTCAGGATGTAAAAAAAAATAAAAAAATATATATATTATATTATGACACACGTATCTAGGTAATGTATATACCTTTGTGTCTAGTGGGGTCAGCCAGTGGATGTCTGTGTTAGGCATGCAGACATTCTCTGATGCTGGCCAACACTTCCAACTAGGCTTTCACGACTGGAAGCCGGTTGGTCACGTGATCCCTACATTCCGTCATAGAAGCCCCATCAGAGGATGGTAGTGCTTAACCCCTTAGTGACATGACTTTTTTGGCTTGTCCGACGCTTGGTGACATGGACTGTTTTAACATTTCTGAGGTGTTTGTGTTTTGCTGTAATTTATTTCTGTCTCATTTAGTGTACCCGCACAAACTATATATTGTTTTTATCGTTATAAGAAGGGCTTTCTTTTGATACCATTATTTTGATAATAGCATATAATTTGATGTAAAAAAAATAATAAAATATGGCAAAAAAATTGAAAAAATATTTTTTTTATGACTTTTATTTGAAAAATCGTATACTCATGTACAAGAGACAACAAAAAAACACTGCTAAAAAGTTTCTAATATATGTCCTGAGTTCAGAAATAGCCCATGTTTTTATGTTTTTGTGCTTTTTTATTCATGTTACAGGGCCAGTACTATAAGTGGTGCAAAGCTATTTTAAAATCCTTTCTTTCAAAATTAGCGATAGTGACATTGTAACACTGATTTCTGTACTAAATCCATGAATGACCCCCAACATGTACATATTTTTGAAAACTAGACAACTCAGGGCATTTAACTTGGGGTATTTTGACACATTTCATGTAGCCATTTTACCACCAATCTATGCCAAAGTTTGCAGCAAAAAATCTTTTTTTTTAATTTTTCACATATATTGCAATTTAGGTAAACATTACCTTAAAATGTGAAGGAATATTTCCAAATAACACCTCAATATGTGTTCAGCAACATCTCCTGAGTACAGGGATACCACCCATGCATAGGTTTGTTGGTTTGTTTTGGGGCTAAAAGGCCACATTTAGGGGTTGCGCATTTTGGTTTTCCAACTTGGAATTCTGACATGCAGAAAACTTGTGCCCATGTCCCATTTGGGACATTTTTGAAGCCAGAAAGTGTATTCTACCCCACAAAACCATATATATTTTTAAACTAGACACCCTAGGGTATTTCAAATGGTAGTATTTTAACACTTTCCATGCACTAATTATACTACCAGCCTATGTCAATGTTTTGGGTAGTAATTTTTTTTCACATACATTGTACTTTGTGCATGAATTCACAGATCCTGTTATATGTCAGTGCCAAACAACACCTCAATATGTGTTCAGCAACATCTCCTGAGTACAGGGATACCCACCATGTATAGGTTGGTTAGGTTATTTGGGGGTTAAAAGGCCACATTTGAGAGGTGCGCTTTTTGGTTTTCCAACTTGGAATTCTGACGTGCAGAAAACCTGCTCCCATGTCCCATTTGGGACATTTTTGAAGCCAAAAAGTGTATTCTATCCCACAAAACCATATATTTTTGAAAACTAGACACCCTAGGGTATTTCAAATGGTAGTATTTTAACACTTTCCATGCACTAATTATACTACCAGCCTATGTCAATGTTATGGATAGTAATTTTTTTTCACATACATAGTACTTTGGGCATGAATTCACAGATCCTGTTATATGTCAGTGCCAAACAACACCTCAATATGTGTTCAGCAACATCTCCTGAGTACAGGGATACCCCCCATGCATAGGTTTGTTGGTTTGTATTGGGTCTAAAATTCCACATTTAGGGGGTGCGCAATTCCAACCTGGAATTTTGACATGTAGTCAGCCTGCGCCCATGTTCCATTTGGAACATTTTTGAAGCCGTCCAATGAATTTTACCCCATCAAACCATATATTTTTGGAAAATAGACATCCTAAGGTATTTCAAATGGTGGTATTTTAATACTGTATAGGTACTAATTCTACCACCAGCCTTTGTAAAAGTTTGTGGTAGTACTTTTTTGGGAGGTTTTTTTCCACATGCATTGTACTTCAGGCATGAATTCACAGATTCTGGTATATGTCACTGCCAAACAACAACCCAATATGTGTTCAGCAACATCTCCCGAGTACAGGGATAGCACCCATGCATAGGTTTGTTGGTTTGTTTTTGGCTAGAAGGCAACATTTGTGAGATGCGCATCTCAAAATTCCAACTTGGAATTTTGACATGTAGTCAACCTGCGTACGTGTCCTTTATGGGATATATCTTTGAAGCCAGCCAATGTAATTTACCCCCACCAAACCATATATTTTTTTATCGGTAGACCCCCATCACTACTTGTGGCAAGGGCTCAGCAGCCACCGATACATCGCTAGATGATGTATCAGAAAGCTGAATAGGGTCAAAATCGAACCCTGAGTCCGCGGCCTCAGAATCAGTGCGTAAGCAGTGATCTCGAGCAAAGAAGGGGTTAATAGCTCTTAGAAGAGCCTATCTAGTACTGTAATACATTACAGTACAAAGAAATTAATCCATAAAACAGTGCAGACAGAAAAACATACTGTTGCTGTGCAGGATTACTGCTTACACAGTGATGAATGGCAGGGAAGGGGTTAATACACAGTGAAAGACTTTCATAAAACCTGACAATTTTATAAAATGTTATTTTATATCACTAATACTGATCTGTCTCTTTCCGTCACAAAAATGTTAGTGAGGAGAGGGAGGCAGATCAATATTTGTGAATATTGATCCGACCAATTTTGATCTGACCAGGGCGAATGGTGAGCTTAATTGAGAAATCACCAAACCGCCTTTGCCACTAATTCGCTGTTACTGATCGCTATGCGCTCAGGCAGCTTAAAAAAAAAAACTCAAATATTTTTACTTTACATGTAATCCCCTAGCGGGTATGTGTAAAAAAAAAAAAAAAAAAAAAAAAAAAAAATATGCAGACAGATAAAAATTGCTTTGGCGTCAATATCATTGCGTAAGCAGTGATCGACGGCAAAGAAGGGGTTAATAACTCTTAGAAGAGCCTTTTTAGTACTGTAATAAATTACAGTACAAAAAAAATTAACCCCTAAAAAATGCACAAACGGCAAAAATAAATGCGCTGATGTGCACGATCACTGCTTATGCAAGATCAGTGGCAGGGAAGGGGTTAAACGCAGGGAATTGCTTTAATAAATTTTTTTTTATTGATTTAATATTTGTGTGTGTTTATTGTTTTTTTTTACTTTTAGAACTTTGATCTGTCTCTCTCCCTCACTAAAAAAATGTGAGGAGAGGGAGGCAGATCATAACTGGTCAGATCAATATAGGGTTAATATTGATCTGACCAGTCAGTGGGGATGTTCAGCAGAACATCCCCACTGCCTGTCAGTGTGCCTGGCAGTCACTGATTGCCTCTGTGAAGAGGCAATCGTGTGACAGCCAGAGAGCACAGGAAGCAGGTACTTCCTGCCTCCTGTGCTCTTGCCCTTAGAAGGGCAGCGCCATCTTGGTCACTCAGTGACCAAGATCGTGCATTTTTTTTTTGTGTTTCTGATTGCCTCGACTTGCGAGGCAATCAGGAACACTTTCTGAGCATAGGAAGCGAAAGATTCGCTTCCTATGCTCATTTTTTAAATGCCCGCGTTTTAAAGGCACTGTGCCTTTAAAACCGGCATTTCGATCGCTCTCCGGAGCGATCGAAATGCCGACGGGCATTTTTTTTAGTATTGTACGATGCTTCCACACGGAAGCATCGTTACAATACCATCAGAGCACTGAAAGCGGAAAAACTCCGCTTTCAGTGCTCGTTTTGACACAGGACGGACTAGGTCCGTCCTGTGTCACTAACGCTTCGCCACACAGGACGGACCTAGTCGGTCCTGTGTCGCGAAGGGGTTAACACATCCACTGGTTGCCTGCGAGGAGGATCCGTGTCTGCTGGAGCTTTATTGGGGACCTGGATCCTATTCTGTTTGAGGTCTGATAAATAGGATGACCTTGAATATAAGATGAGGGGACTTTAATCCGAGCATTTGTTCTGAAAAAAAATACTTGTCTTATATTTGATCAAATCCAGTACATAGAGCTACAGGCCCACCACGTTTGTAATAAATTGTGTGTCTTTCAGGATAACATTATCACGGTCTACTCAATAAAGACAGAATTGCAGGGATTTCAAGCTTAAGTCCAAAGTAGCGGAATTGAAAAACATTCTCCCGTCCGCCTGCATTGGATCATTTTTCCAACTTGGCTACATTGGCCTAAAGTTTAAAATTCCCTTCTCAAATCCCTGTAATTCTCTGTTTATTGAGTAGACCCTTATGCAAAGTACCAAACATTTTTTTATCTGTACCACTTCTACTGGAAGACTATTCCAGGTATCTACTACAAAGCAGTAATATCCAGCAATAATAAAAAAGATCTAAATACTTTCAATAATCTCTGCCCTCATCTTATATCTAGGAAAGCCTTGTGCCTATCCCATGCATGCCTAAACCCCTTCACTGTATTAACCTCTACCACTTCTGCTGGAAGACTATTCCATGCATCCACTACCCTCTCAGTAAAGTAATACTTTCATTAGACCCTGACCTTATCTTATATCTAGGATAGCCTTACACCTATCCCATGCATGCCTAAACCCCTTCACTGTATTAACCTCTACCACTTCTGCTGGAAGGCTATTCCATACATCCACTACCCTCTCAGTAACGTAATACTTTCATTAGTCCCTGGCCTTATCTTATATCTAGGATAGCCTTATACCTATCCCATGCATGCTTAAACTCCTTCACTGTATTAACCTCTACCACTTCTGCTGGAAGGCTATTCCATACATCCACTATCCTCTCAGTAAAGTAATATTTCCATTAGTCCCTGGCCTTATCTTATATCTAGGATAGCCTTATACCTATCCCATGCATGCTTAAACTCCTTCACTGTATTAACCTCTACCACTTCTGCTGGAAGGCTATTCCATACATCCACTATCCTCTCAGTAATGTAATATTTTCATTAGTCCCTGGCCTTATCTTATATCTAGGATAGCCTTATACCTATCCCATGCATGCTTAAACTCCTTCACTGTATTAACCTCTACCACTTCTGCTGGAAGGTTATTCCATACATCCACTACCCTCTCAGTAAAGTTATACTTTCATTAGTCCCTGGCCTTATCTTATATCTAGGATAGCCTTATACCTATCCCATGCATGCTTAAACTCCTTCACTGTATTAACCTCTACCACTTCTGCTGGAAGGCTATTCCATATTACAGAGCAATCACTCTGAAAGAAGGCACTCTAGCCATGCTCGCTAATCCAGTCTGAGTCAGGTATCTGTAAAACCCTAGAAACCTTTAAATAAATGCAGTAGGATATACACAGGGGGGGTATTTGTAAAAGTAAATTTTGTGGGCAACTTTCTCAAAGTGGTCTTAAGGACAGGGACTCTCCATGGCAACCACTCCAATTTTAGGAAGTTTCCCCCCAGAATGAACTTTTAGACAAAAGCCCTATAGGAACAGACACCCAGAGAGGGTGGTATTTAATCAGATCTTAACCACATACTCCCTGTAATGCTGTCTTTAAATTAAATAGAAGTCTTGGACTCACCTCTCGGCTTTCGTTTTAATCCCACATACACTGTTCCTGACTCCGGTCTGTTCTCTGCTCTGCTGATTTGATCATATGTGTAACAGTGTCTGTGTCACAGGGGAGGAGCCGGTTTGGGAGGAGTTGTACTCTCCCTTCCTTTGTAATCCCTGCATAACTTGCTTACACATTGTACGTATTAAAGGGACTCTATCACCTAAACATTGTATATACTGTGCACGTAGAGAATACAAAATGATCAATAATCTGAATACTGTGTTAGCAGAATTGATTTTTAAGAGAGGCATGTGTGCTGAATGTGTCTGTGGTTTCTCCGGTTCATAGTTGGCAACATCGGCCATGTTTCCAGGGACACATATTTGTTCCTCATGCTGCAGAAAGAGCATGCAAAGTGCAGCCCAGCAGTATGTAGGATGGATATACGCACAGGCACAATCCAATTAATTAATCAGTGTGGAGATCTCATAGGACCTACCATGATTAATTAATTGGATTGTGTCTGTGTGTATATCCATCCTACATACTGCCGGGCTGCACTTTGCATGCTCTTTCTGCAGCATGTGGAACACATACGTGTCCCTGGAAACATGGCCGATGTTGGCAACTATGCCGGTTTATGACATCACCATACCTCCCAAATCTTAATCCCTGGCAAATTGGAATGGGCGCAGCTTGGCAGGTCAAGGGTCAGCACTGACACTCAGACAGGCAGCACTTCTGGCTTGATATGCAAATTAATTATTTTCAATGGGAAATGTGTAAGTTACATAACAAGCCACAAGGTGATGTCAAAAACAGGAGACACCAAAGGAATTTTGAAACATATTTTTCTCCTCATTCATACATTTGTTTGCAGCTCTGCTATCTAAATGTATAGGTCATTTTATTTTAATCTTTTTTTCATTTTTTAACATTCACAATATAAACAATTTTTAGATGATGATGCTGTGGCATATAAGGCATACTGGCTTTGGGATATTAATGGGCACAGACTGGTATAATAATGGGCATACTGACTGGCATATTACTGAGCATATTAATGGGCATACTGACTGGCATTTTAATGGGCATACTGGCTTTGGGATATTAATGGGCACAGACTGGTATAATAATGGGCATACTGACTGTGGCATATTAATGAGCAAATCTGGGTGCTGGGGCTGAGTCCTGTGAGTACAATCTGGGTACTGGAGTTTGTCCTGGGTGCAATGAGAGTGCAGAGAAAGGAATTAAAAACAAGAAATGGATTTCAATAACCTTTTAATTAAATTTGTAACAAGTGGAATTATAATAATGTTTTTTCTTTGGCCGGCGAACGTGCAAAATGTACAATGTAACCTACCTACTGAAAAGTCTGGAGACCCCTACACTACGGTTTATGTTTGTAAATGTGTACATTAATATAGGAGCTGTATGTAAGTGCACTTTATACGTCTTTTTACATGTTATGGAGAACTTATATTTACTATATCAGCCCCTACAGATATATATGCAGGTGTGATTCTCTGCTTACACTTGCTCACACCTTCTAGATATTTTGGCTTTAGAGTGGCACCCTGGCATGAGCGTGCTACATTCCCATTTTATTTAGGGATACTTATAATATATGCATAATCCAGGGCTGTGATCAGTAAAATGTATATCAGTCAGCAATTCTGACTTTAGACAATGCCCAGTGTGTACTTTGGATTGTCAGATGTTTCTGGATTCTTTGACTCCCAAACTTCCCAATGGACAAACTGAGACAGGGATTTCAAACTTTAGGCCAATGTTAGAAATAATCCCCATTACAGCTGAAAGGGAGAATTTTTCCAACTCAACTACTTTGGCCTCAAGTTTGAAATTCCCTTCTCAATTCCCTGCAGTTCTTTCTTTATTGCGTGGACCCCCATGTTTTTTTCCTCTCTGCTGCATGTGCTGCAACTAAAAGGTTCCAGTTTATTCCAATGCAGTCAGCATTAACATAGCTGCCAACATCGGCCATGTTTCCAGGGACACATACCGTATTTGTTCCACATGCTGCAGAAAGAGCATGCAAAGTGCAGTATGTAGGATGGATACATGCACAGACAGAACCCAATTAATTAATCACGGTAGGTCCTGTGAGATCTCCACCCTGATTAATTAATTGGATTGTGTCTGTGCGTGTATCCATCCTACATACTGCCAGGCTGCACTTTGCATGCTCTTTCTGCAGCATGTGGAACAAATATGTGTCCCTGGAAACATGGCCGATGTTGGCAGCTATGCATTAATGACCCCTGTGCTGGAAGAACACATGTCTTTCGCTCTGTGTTATAGAAGTCACTTCTGGGACAACATTCTAAAAGTATCCCAGCAGTTGCCATGGAAACCGAGGGATTGTCCCTGCTGGTTACAAGACAGATTGAGCCTCAGCCTGAAAACAAACTCTGTGACTTTACCATGTCATTCCCAGAATGCACCTGAAGGAAGTGATTCAGATATGTCATACTGTAACCAGTGACCTGATTTCTGCATGCCCATGACTGCTCCCTATCTCTCCACCCTTGCATGACTGACACCATGCATTGACTTAAGGTACAGAAGTACAGTATCCACCGGGTATATGTACATGGGGTAGACCCCCACGCTGGCAGGGAGGAGGGTGCTGGTATCAGATGAGGTCAGAAAGCCACAGGCCTGGTTACTAGGGTGGCCACCTGGCCGCTATTTTACGGGCAGGCTGGTAAAGAATTGGCTTGACCCCAATTTTAAGTATATGGAGACAGTAGTATGGCCGGTATCTTTTGGGAAGAAAAGGTGGCAGCCCTACTGGTTACAGAGTGTAATGTGTAAAGTGGGGTGAGTGCTAATGTCAACAGCAGAAACAAATATATATTAGGTAGAAGATCGTTACAACTTGATGATGATGTAATCATCGATGTGCCCAATCAATATGTTCGATTTCCAGTCCGGACGCGCTGCAATGCTCTATGGAAGTGGACTATTAATTCATGGATTCTGGGGCCCCTGAAACAATGATCTGGCCCACACCAATAAATATGCCCCCCACTCCTGACACTAACCCCCTGGTGTTCTAGGTAGCAGATCATTTGTAGGACCTCCCGGTTACGTGAAGACCTCTGATGTGGCTGGCACCGCATAATGAAAACCCCCAAATATACCGTATTTTCTTGAAAATGATTATATGGTGACTCCCCCAAACTCTTAATTTATGAAAAAAGAAAAGCCCATATATAAGGTGACCCTATAGGGGAAAAAATAGTTTTGCTAATATATATATTCATACTTAATTATATGTGTGCACAGTGCATAGACATCTGAGGGTAGCCATGCCCCTTACTTGGGTACCAGCTGTACCCCCTGAAAGCTCCCTTCGGTTTTGGCACGATGCATCTTTATGATCTATACATTTACTAGCAATTTAGCTGCCACTATATCTACTGCTTAAAATACATGCAAGTCAGCTTTGCATAACAAGTGTATAGCTGTAAGCAAACTGCTAATTATAACCTGAGCACATAATGACTGGTTACTGGGTATGTCTGGTTACTCTGAGTCACCACAGAGAAATGTATTTATTTCTTTGAATGAGGAAATTCCAAGTGTGACGTTTGAGACCTGGGATGTCTGCTCAAGGGCTGGAATACTACTTTTATGAGGTCATAGGGTGTTGCTGGTGACATCACTATTGTTTATCCTCATTCCAGTAACCCTATTCATGCCTATCTCTGTTTTGTAAACACGTTAGCTGCAGGATCAGTCAGACCTGATTTAGGGATACAAAGGAACCAAGATTGGAGATAAAGCGAGGTCATTATGTATTCTTCCTGGAACCAAGATAATTCTCCATTGAGGTATACCTTCACTTTAACCCTAGCCCCCCTAGAGATAACCTTCATCCTTCCCTTCACTCTACCCCTAGAGATAACCCTCATCCTTCCCTTCATCTCTAACCCTAGCCCCCCTAGAGATAACCCTCATCCTTCCCTTCATCTCTAACCCTAGCCCCCCTAGAGATAACCCTCATCCTTCCCTTCATCTCTAACCCTAGCCCCCCTAGAGATAACCCTCATCCTTCCTTTCATCTCTAACCCTAGAGATAACCTCATCTTTCCCTTCATATCTAACCCTAGAGATAACCCTCATCCTTCCCTTCATCTCTAACCCTAGCCCCCCTAGAGATAACCCTCATCCTTTCCTTCATCTCTAACCCTAGCCCCCCTAGAGATAACCCTCATCCTTCCCTTCACTCTACCCCTAGAGATAACCCTCATCCTTCCCTTCATCTCTAACCCTAGCCCCCCTAGAGATAACCCTCATCCTTCCCTTCATCTCTAACCCTAGCCCCCCTAGAGATAACCCTCATCCTTCCCTTCACTCTAACCCTAGCCCCCCTAGAGATAACCCTCATCCTTCCCTTCACTCTAACCCTAGCCCCCCTAGATATAACCCTCATCCTTCCCTTCATCTCTAACCCTAGCCCCCCTAGAGATAACCCTCATCCTTCCCTTCATCTCTAACCCTAGCCCCCCCTAGAGATAACTCTCATCCTTCCATTCATCTCTAACCCTAGCCCCCCCTAGAGATAAACCTCATCCTTCCTTTCACTCGAGCCCTAACCCTCCTGGTCTAATCGCTCAGATACCGCTGGAGGTCTCATGGGAAGTGTAGTTGTCGGCATCTCAGACTTTGCGGAGATGTTTGATACCCTATCAGCCTACATTCTGCTGCAGGTCTCTGTGATACAGAGTATACGGCTCTGTTGCCTTTGAAAAAAAACAACACCAAATACAGTATATATATATCTCCTGTGATATGTAGATTACATTGCTTGGTGGTTTGCTCCCTCTGCTGGTCACTTCCAAAGTGACATTCCAGTGTGTCCTGGGGATGCTACCATCACCCGATTTAATGGCACTCATTTTACTGACCTTGGAAGGATGATGTGCTGAGTCAACCCTGCTTGTAACTGAACCCGTGACCCCAAAGGTCCCCAACAGCACCTAACTGAGGGGTAACAGGCAGAAGGGACAAATATCTGACTTTGGGTCCGCCTTCTGAATTTTTTTCTACCAACCACCAATAACCTAGAACTATATACATGTGTGTTGATTATTAATGACTAATATTAGTATGAGGTTTTTGAAATGGTCAAGTTGGAAATCTGTCTACTACTATATTACTATATCACCTTAATTATCAATAATTACACAGCAGATAGTTAACCCGCGTGTATCTATTAAGATACACGTCGGGTTTACCTAATTCTATCGGGACATTTATTGTTTAACTCTTGCTTCCTTCAAGGAAGCAAGGGTTAAACAATGTTTAAAATTTTTTTATTGTTACACATTTTTAAAAGGAACATTAATTGACTTGATTTAAAAAAACACACTCATACCAAATATTTTAAAATAAATTCCCTACCACCTCTACTGGAAGGTTATTTCATGCATCCACTACCCTTTTAATGATATAAATCTCACACTAAATTGCTCGAGATGGTCTAATATATATATATTTTTTTGTCGTGCTATATCTCTCCATCTTTGTGAATATATTGCCCCTGTAAAAAAAAAAAAAAAAAAAGGAGCAGGGGGTGGGGGAATGGGGGGGAGAGGGGGGAGAGGGGCTGAGGGAAGGCCAACTGTGGGGTGAGATGGAATAAAGAAGAAGAATAAAGAAAGGGAGAAAGATAAGAGAATGAAAGGGGGATTAAGCCCCGGTTATGCCGGGAAGTGTACCATCCAAGGGAGCCACAATGTTTAGAGTCTAGTGGGGGTGTCGATCACTTTTTATTCTCTACATTCTCAGTATAAACCATGTTTATGTGACACAGGCCATTAAATGAATACGTTTTTGCTGCTATGGTTAATTGCACTTATTTCAGGTTTTACTTTTGCATCTGACAAACAGATAAGAACCATCAAATCTTACAACAATAAAGGATTATTTTATGTGTTTGTTCTGTGGGGTAGCCCTAGGCACATTCCAGGCATAGATTTTACCACTTCCATTGGGTGGCTGTTCCACCTATCCACTACTCTATTTCTTTCTCCCCACGCCTTCCGTTCAAAAGCTGTTTCTCCCAGTGTTAATAGCTGATAAATACAATCAGGGTAGAGACGGTGAGCACAGGGGGCAGGGCTTGTTTCCATGGCAGCCAGTAACAACACCAACTCAGTCCCACAGTGCCTTCTACGACTGTTTCTGCACAAAGCCATGTTGGACTGGGGGGATACAGTGTAATGTCTCCGCTGCAGCCAGTTACATTCTGGAAAAGGCTAATGTAAGGACATGAATTTTTGTTTGTTTGTTTGTTAAACTGTCAGCAAAAAAAGATCCGTTTAATTGAAATATTGCATTTTAAATAAAAAAGCTTTAATGAAAGAATATAAATAATGTACCTTTATCGGCTCTGTATAGCTCTAACAGGGGGCGGACATGTTCAGAATACAGATGAAGGAAGATCTGAACCACCTGACCCAACATTCTAAACCACATGTCTGCCCTCCTCGATACGGAGCAAAGAGGGATCAATACGGAACTTTCTTTCTTTCAAGCATTTCCATTTAAAACCTCTATGCTTGATGCAATCTTTCAGTGGAACAGACGACTGTTGTCCTTTAGGCAATCTTATTTATGTAGCATACATTGGATGGAAATATGTTATCTGTAACTGATTGTTATCTTTAGAAAGTTCTTTTGATCAAATGTTGGTCTTGTTTGTTATGGCCACCCTGATACCACGCTCCAAAAAAAGACTCCTAATATAGAAGCAAAATGTTAGTTGTCCCTAGTATGAGGATGATCTGGCGTGTACTTTGGATAGCACACGCCAGTTCATCCTCTGACCGACAGCTGCCATGTTTCCATAGGAAGCAGGCGGCCGTCTGGTCGGCGACTGGCTGTCTCTGCTAGCGCAGAGAGAGACCTTTTGTTTTTGTACGAGGTCCCCCATGCTGATCCCATGCAAAAAAAAGCTGTCAGAGTGGGGCGAGCCCCCGCCCTGATTGGCTGGACGCGTGCTGACGTTTGACACAGCAGATAGTAAACCTGCGCATATCTATTAAGATAGACGTCGGGTTTACTTAATTCGACCAGGACATGTAGGAGAGATTCTGCTAGCTGAATTTACCTATGTGGTGCTAATCTTATTTATAAAGTCTGTCACAGTCACCTACAAACACATACATACCTTTACTGGCACGCGGTCACTCACTGGTACACGGTCACTCTCTGGTACACGGTCACTCACTGACACACGGTCACTCACTGACACGCGGTCACTCACTGACACACGGTCACTCACTGGTACACGGTCACTCACTGACACGCGGTCACTCACTGACACACGGTCACTCACTGGTACACGGTCACTCACTGACACACGGTCACTCACTGGTACACGGTCACTCACTGACACACGGTCACTCACTGGTACACGGTCACTCACTGACACGCGGTCACTCACTGGTACACGGTCACTCACTGACACACGGTCACTCACTGGTACACGGTCACTCACTCCCTGTCTGACACACGGTCCCTGTCTGACACACGGTCACTCACTGACACACGGTCCCTGTCTGACACACGGTCCCTGTCTGACACACGGTCCCTGTCTGACACACGGTCCCTGTCTGACACACGGTCACTCACTGACACACGGTCACTCACTGACACGCGGTCACTGTCTGACACACGGTCCCTGTCTGACACACGGTCACTCACTGACACACGGTCCCTGTCTGACACACGGTCACTCACTGACACACGGTCCCTGTCTGACACACGGTCACTCACTGACACACGGTCACTCACTGACACACGGTCACTGTCTGACACACGGTCACTCACTGACACACGGTCACTCACTAGTACACGGTCCCTCACTGACACACGGTCACTCACTGACACACGGTCACTGTCTGACACACGGTCCCTGTCTGACACACGGTCACTCACTGACACACGGTCCCTGTCTGACACACGGTCACTCACTGACACACGGTCCCTGTCTGACACACGGTCACTCACTGACACACGGTCACTCACTGACACACGGTCACTGTCTGACACACGGTCACTCACTGACACACGGTCACTCACTAGTACACGGTCCCTCACTGACACACGGTCACTCACTGACACACGGTCACTGTCTGACACACGGTCCCTGTCTGACACACGGTCACTCACTGACACACGGTCCCTGTCTGACACACGGTCACTCACTGACACACGGTCCCTGTCTGGTCACTCACTGACACACGGTCACTCACTGACACACGGTCACTGTCTGACACACGGTCACTCACTGACACACGGTCACTCACTGGTACACGGTCCCTCACTGACACACGGTCACTCACTGACACACGGTCCCTCACTGACACACGGTCCCTGTCTGACACACGGTCACTCACTGACACACGGTCCCTGTCTGACACACGGTCCCTCACTGACCGAGGTCACTCACTGACACACGGTCACTCACTGACACACGGTCCCTGTCTGACACACGGTCACTGTCTGACACACGGTCCCTGTCTGACACACGGTCCCTCACTGACACACGGTCACTCACTGACACACGGTCACTGTCTGACACACGGTCCCTGTCTGACACACGGTCACTCACTGACACACGGTCCCTGTCTGACACACGGTCACTCACTGACACACAGTCACTCACAGACATACATTCACCGATACACAGTCACTCACAGACATACACTCACCGATACACAGTCACTCACAGACATACATTCACCGATACACAGTCACTCACAGACATACACTCACTGATCCACAGTCACTCACAGACATACACTTACCGATGCACAGTCACTCATAGACATACACTCACTGACATACAAAGTCACTCACAGACACACTCACTATATAGTCACTCAGACATACACTCACCGATACACAGTTACTCACAGATACAGTCACTCACACAGACACCTTTACACACATTCACAGACATCCTTACACATACACACCCACAGACACCCTTATACACATACACACACCCAGACACCCTTATACACATACACACTCAGACGCCCTTATACATATACACTTACAGACACCCTTACATATACAAACAGACACCCTTATACAGATACACATACAGACACCCTTACACATACACACAGACACCCTTATACAGATACACATACAGACACCCTTACACATACAGACACCCTTACACATACACACAGACACCCTTATACAGATACACATACAGACACCCTTACACATACAGACACCCTTACACATACACACAGACACCCTTATACAGATACACATACAGACACCCTTACACAGACACACACACAGACACCCTTATACAGACACACACACAGACACCCTTATACAGATACACATACAGACACCCTTATACAGATACACATACAGACACCCTTACACATACACATACAGACACCCTTACACATACACACAGACACCCTTACACATACACACAGACACCCTTACACATACACCCTTATACAGACACCCTTACACATACACACAGACACCCTTACACATACACACAGACACCCTTACACATACACACAGACACCCTTATACAGACACCCTTACACATACACACAGACACCCTTACACATACACACAGACACCCTTATACAGATACCCTTACACATACACACAGACACCCTTACACATACACACAGACACCCTTACACATACACACACACCCTTATACAGATACCCTTACACATACACACAGACACCCTTACACATACACACAGACACCCTTACACATACACACAGACACCCTTATACAGATACCCTTACACATACACACAGACACCCTTACACATACACACAGACACCCTTACACATACACACAGACACCCTTATACAGATACCCTTACACATACACACAGACACCCTTACACATACACACAGACACCCTTACACATACATAAAGACACCCTTACACAGGGCCGATCCTAGGGTCACGGGCGCCTGGGTGCAGGATTTTTTTTGGCGCCCCCAGGTGGGCGTGGCTATATGATAAACCCCTCCCCTTTACACATGTATGTTCCAGGCATACCAATTTTTCATTATTGGGGTGGGGGGATTCTTGTAGAGAGCACAAACTTTATTTTTAGATGAAGGACCAACAAGAGCTCTTATTTTAAATAAAGATATTTATTTGGCAGTAAAACAGTGTAGTGGTTTTATTTATGTCTATGATGCTCAGCCATCAACATGGGAGACTTTTTGCTGGCTAGCAGTTTTAACTACAGTTCCCATGATGTCCAACCAGCCAAAGTCTCCCATTAGTCTGGCTGAGCATCATTGGAAAAGAAGTACACAAGGAGCAATAAATAATATTCCACCAAGTCAGTCACTCACTTGTCTCTCTCTTCCCATTCCGCCATGTCTTTCTCCCTCTCCACTCATACCCTCATGTATCTCTCTCTCTCCACTCATACCCTCATGTATCTCTCTCTCTCTCCACTCATACCCTCATGTATCTCTCTCTCTCTCCACTCATACCCTCATGTATCTCTCTCTCTCCACTCATACCCTCATGTATCTCTCTCTCCACTCATACCCTCATATATAACTCTTTCCACTCATACCCTCATATATAACTCTCTCTCTCTCCACTCATACCCTCATGTATAACTCTCTCTCAACTCATACCCTCATGTATAACTCTCTCTCCACTCATACCCTCATGTATCTCTCCACTCATACCCTCATGTATCTCTCTCTCTCCACTCATACCCTTGTGTATCTCTCACTCTCCACTCATACCCTCATGTATCTCTATCTCTCCACTCATACCCTCATGTATCTCTCTCTCTCCACTCATACCCTCATGTATAACTCTCACCACTCATACCCTCATGTATCTCTCTCTCTCCACTCATACCCTCATATATAACTCTCTCTCTCTCAACTCATACCCTCATATATAACTCTCTCTCCACTCATACCCTCATGTATAACTCTCTCTCTCCACTCATACCTTCATGTATATCTCTCTCCACTCATACCCTCATGTATAACTCTCTCTCAACTCATACCCTCATGTATATCTCTCCCTTCATACCCCATATATTTTTCCATGTCTATCTTTCTGTTACTCATGCTCCCCACGGTGGTCTTTTTTTCTGCATGTCTGTCTCTCCTTCTATACACCCATGTCTGCTGTCTCTTTCTCTTCATAACTCACATGTATGTCTCTCCCTCCTCATAATCCTGTGTATTTGCCTATTAATATGCCACAGCCAGTTTGCCCATTTATATGCCACTGCCAGTTTGCCCATTAATATGCCACAGATAGTTTTCCCATTAATATGCCACAGATAGCTTGCCCATTAACATACCACAGTTAGTTAATCCAATAATATAGCAGTTAGTTTGCCCATTAATATGCCAGTGTCAGTTTGGCCACTAATATGCCAGTGTCAGTTTGTCCATTAATATGCCACCACCAGTTTTCCCAAGAAAAGCATTACCCCCTCCCCCCATTCCCCAGTACTCACCTTGCTGCTGCTGTTTCGTGTCTCCTCCGCACAGTCTTCCCTCTATGCACACTCAGAGTGCAGTGCAGGAGGCGGGAAATAGCTGCCGACTGGATGGGGACTGTCAAGTGGGCAGCGGTGGCCCCTTTAACCAGTTAAAAGTTGCCCTGCATACATACACACCCACACTTACGCACAGGGTCATGCATAAATACACACAGTCACACTTACACAGACACACTTAGTCAGGGCCGCCACTAGGAATTTCAGGGCCCCTTACTGAACACATTTAGTCACCATTACACACAGACACCCTTATACACACACAGAGCAATACACACAGTCACACTTATGTACACACACTTACACAGACAGTAACACACATTGACTCACACAGAGAAAAACACATTCTCACACACACACACACACACACACAGTGAGACACACATTCACACACACACACAGTGAGACACACATTCACACACACACAGTGAGACACACATTCACACACACACACACTTACATACATTCACACACACACACACTTACATACATTCACACACACACAGTGAAACACACACACACACACATACATTCACACACACAGTGAAACACACATTCACACACACAGTGAAACACACATTCACACACACTTACATACATTCACACACACACACATACATTCACACACAGTGAAACACACATTCACACACAGTGAAACACACATTCACACACACACACATACATTCACACACAGTGAAACACACATTCACACACACACACACACACACAGTGAAACACACATTCACACACACACACACAGTGAAACACACATTCACACACACACACACAGTGAAACACACATTCACACACACACACACAGTGAAACACACATTCACACACACTCTCACACACACACACACACACACACACACAGTGAAACACACATTCACATACATTCACACACACACATACATTCACACACAGTGAAACACACATTCACACACACACACACATTCACACACACACACACACACACACACAGTGAAACACACATTCACATACATTCACACACACAGTGAAAAACACATTCACACACACACACAGTGAAAAACACATTCTCACACACACACAGTGAAACACACATTCACACACACAGTGAAACACACATTCACACTTACTACATTCACACACACACACATTCACACTGAAACACACACACTTACATACATTCACACACACAGACATACACATTGAAACACACACACACTTCTTTTAATTTAAAAAACAAAACAAAAAAAAACTTGTTTTTACTATCGGTCCCCCTCCCTGGAGGGAGGAGGACATTTCCGGACGGTGTCTGCAGAGGAGGCAGAACACCGTCATTCAGATCTTCTGCCGGATGTCACCAGAGACATCCGGCAATCAGACAGCGCGACGGGGCGGAGCTTGCACCCGTCGCGCTGTAATGAGATTAGGAGGTGCAGTGACCGCAGGCGCTCACCTGCGGGCCGCACCTCCAGAATGAGGGAGAAAGGCGCTCATCGGAGCGCCTTTCCTCCCGGTGCGCCTGGGCGCGGTGCACCCCGTGCACCCGCCCAGGATCGGCCCTGCCCTTACACATGTATTTTCTTTTTTACCTAAAACAAAACTGTTATGATGTTTGTCCCCCTCCCTGCTCATTTACCTTTTAGTTGCAGGGAGGGAGACTGTCATGCTGTCTGGGCTTCCAATCCCTGCAGCGGTATTTCTGTTCTTCTGAGCGCCAGGATGTCAGCTGACATCCGGGCGCTATGACATATTTGAGTTTGAGGGGGCGGAGCATGTGGATCAGTCCACGGAGGTGCGGTTAACCGCAGCCAATCACACGCGGCCCACACCACCGTGTTTGGCCGCATGTCTGGCTCCCGTCGGAGGATCACGACGCGCCCGGCATAAGCAAGGGCGTAGCAGCGCTAGCTCTGCATGCCGGGCGCCTTCTTCTTTTTCAGCTATACGGCGCCTGGGCGCGGTGCACCCCGTGCACCCGCCCAGGATCGGCCCTGTTCTTACCCATGTAAGGATCTACTCAATAAAGAGAGAATTGCAGGGAACTGAGATGGAAATTGTACACTTAAGGCCAAAGTAGCTCCCATTCAGCTGCATAGGAGATTTTTTCCAACTCGGCTACTTTGGTCTGAAGTTTGAAATTCCCATCTCCATTCCCTGCAATTCTCTGTTTAATCAGTTGACCCTATAGTCAATCAATCAGTCTGTCACACATAAGAACCCTTGACAGGCCCTCTGAGGTGTTTTTCGGACACGGGGGGGGGGGGGGGGGGGGGGTGTATGCCTTAATCAGTACATGGGAATTGCTCGACCTTTGCCCCACATGTGAACGTTGTACTTAATTCCCAATGCTTCTTTGCAGCGCTGAACCCACAGTATGGCTGACATGACCGAGCTCCATCAAGCTGCAGCTTTAGGGGATTACGATCTGGTGTCTGAGATACTGAAGAAAGGTCAGTATGATCCCAATCACAAAGACATTGACTGGAATGACAGGACCGCTCTGCATTGGGCTGCCTCCAAAGGTACGTTCTCGCAAAAGACTGCCAGCTACGAATGGACGACAAATCCCATCATCCTTCAAAAGCCCTATGGTAGTTGTGGTAGTTGTTGCAAAGGTGGCCACGGTCTGCCTATATAATATCCTACCGACCCTTTTGTATCCCACAATTGAAAGGTGGGGAGAGAAGCATAGGCAGCCTATGTCTATGTGCTGCCGAAGCCCACAGACATCCTCTTAGGCTGCCCTCGCTTCCCGCGCATCAGTGAAGCCACGCCGTTGGTGTCACGTGCTGGAGCAAGTCCTGTGTGCCCTCTGGGTGCTGGGGCAATTTCTGTGAGTGTCATCTGCATGCTAGCGTATGCCCTGTAAGTTCCATCTGGGTGCTGGGGTTAGTTCTGTGAGTGCCATCTGGGTACCAGGGTATGTCCTTGGTGCCATCGGGGTTCTGGGGTAAGTTCTGGGTGATGGATTTAAGTTCTGTAAGTGTAAGCTGGGTAAATCCTGGGTGCCATCTGGGTGCTGTGACAAATCCTGGATGCTGGGGAAAATATGTGTGGTGGGGTAAGTCCTGTGAGGGACATTTGTGTGCTGGGGTAAATTCTGTGAGTGTTCTGGGTCCTGCAGTAAATCCTGAGTGCTGTATAAGACTTGGTGCTGGAGTAATTCCTGGGTGTCATCTGGGTATATGATAGCTCGAGTATAAGCCAACCCTGATTATAAGATGCTCCCCAAACTTTGTAAATTCATTATATATATATATATATTCTATACACCAGCCATATCAAGCTTTCAAGTCCGTATTAATGCCTGAGAAAGGAACTCAGCTCGGCCAATTCCGGCATTGTTTAAGGTTTGCTTGGTTCCTGTATTTTCAGTCTATATTTGTAGCTCTTTCCTTTTACTTATGAAAATATAATTATTAAATAAACCCAACACAGCCAGCTTATTATTTATTTTATAAATGGAAAAGGGAGACCTTTCCGAAGAATCACTGTAAGGCCTGATTGTTGCAGTTCAGTTGTCAGTTCAGCGCTTTTCATTGTTTAGTAAATCAGCCCCCAAAATAAATCACATTCTTATTCTTAAGAGTTAAAGTGGGGCAGTCACCCCCCCCCCCCCCCCCCCCACCCAAAGGACCTGGGGCAACCTTCTCTACCAACCTGTAACACAAGAACCAGGATATCATATGGCAAGGAGAATTCTTGAACAGGAAATTCTACATAATTAACTTTTGATTCACCTTGGTCAGGGGTAGGCAGCCTTCAGCACTCCAGATGTTGTGGACTACATCTCCCATAATGCTCTACAGCATCTGGAGTGCCAAAGATTGCACACAAAAAAAGAGAATGGCAGGGAATTGAAAAGGGAATTTCAAACCTAAGGGCAAAGTAGCCGAACTCTCCATTTCTGATGCTCATTATGCTGTGAATTCAGAACTATTATGTAGACAATAACTTAATTTAACTGTGATATCTACCTTCCTGCCAGGGCAGTCGGATACAGTCAAGCTACTGATTGAATATGGAGCCCGGCCCTGCTTGAGAACAGATATTGGGTGGACACCAGCTCATTTTGCCGCAGAGTCTGGCAAGCCTAGCGTCCTGCGGACTCTGCATTCTCTGCATGCTCCTATAGACCTTGCTGACATACACGGCGACACCCCCCGGCGAATCGCACAGATATACGGCCATAAAGACTGCGTGAAATTCCTGGAGACGTAAGTACGGGAACAAAACGCAGAGCTGCTACTGGCTGAATGAGGAGCTGAATACACCCCCTTCATGTCAGAATGTGACTCTTATACAAAATGCCGACTCCAGGGCTGTAACATGTCGACTGATCTGCAGTATTTATTTTGCTGAATCACTGGAATAGGCATTTGTCATAAGTAAAGTGGTGATGTTGTCACCTCAGCATATACACAGTGCCTAGGGTTACCACCTTAGTGGGGGGGGGGGGGCAGTTGCTTGTCGGTTGCTCTCTAATCTCACTCAGTGGGCTGGGGCAGCAGCACTTTTCACTCTTAATTACCCCAGTCGGTAACTCTTTCGATCTTTAAATTAAATTATCTTGTCTAGGTGGGCTGGCGAAGTGGCAACAAGGGCAACTAATCAGTTCCCAGCCCTCCCACTTGCCTCCTCAGCTAATTTTTTTTTTTTTTTTAACTGCCACATTATTTTTTTGCATACTGCTTTGCAATATCATGTGAGCAATCATAGTTGCCAACATCGGCCATGTTTCCAAGGACACATATTTGTTCCACACGCTGCAGAAAGAGCATGCAAAGTGCAGCCCGGCAGCATGTAGGATGGATATACACACAGACAGAATCCAATTAATGAATCAGGGTGGAGATCTCACAGGATCCTAGTGTTTTCATTATTGCTTTAGGTACTGTAGTTACAGGAGGTGTGTTAGATGCATACAGCAGTCCATTTAGATTTGCAAAGGACATGCTACTAGAAGACATTAAGATAGGAATCACATATTTTTTACTCATGCTTTTACATATTTATTATGATGCAAAACAAATTTGAATATTCATTTTAATATTGTTTGAAAGTTGCACATCAGTTTATATTCGGCCACAGTGCCCCTTGAAGAAGAATCATACTGATCCGCTTCAAATGTATCACCATGTGTTTTCCATCACAGTGCGGAGGTAGAGTGCAGGGATTACCGACTCACGGCGGAGTTAGAGGGAACCCCTTTGAATGAGCTGGATGAGGAGTGGGAAGCCAGCAGGGGCGAACCTGAGAAAGAACAACGGAAAACCAAAACACAAGATCTCACTCCGAGAAAAGACAAATGCCTGTCCCAGCAACACTGACTCGGAAAGAACCGCGAGTTACAGGTCATTGCCCCCAGCTGCAAGAACTTGATCGACAAAAGATGAAGTAACACTAACAGGAAGTGAGCCAAGATCGGTCCCATGTGCATCTTACGGGAGGAGGTTATTTGAGGGGCTCCTGAAAAGACTGGACTGACCAGTGTTAAAGGGACCGTGTTAGCTAAATAAAGTGTGAAATATACACGGTGCATAGGAACCAACATTTGAAAAACATTTGCAGCTCAGCTTCCAATTACTTACTTGAAAATTGACCACACCTACTGTCAAAAGCTCCGCCCACTCCACATAATTAGCATAATGTAACACCACCTACTTGTCACAGTGTAGATTATATCACCGAGTTCCCACCAGCATTACCAGCACAACATCTACATCAGGCAGGTGCATTTTATCAGGTGCAGAATTCAGTCAGAGAGCTGTGTCTACACCATAAAACATACATTAGTATGAACCTACCACATCTGCTGGAAGGCCATTCCATGTATCCACTACCCTCTTAGTAAAGTAATACTTTCATTAGACCCTGACCTTATCTTATATCTAGGATAGCTTTATGCCTATCCCAAGCATGCTTAAACTCCTTCACTGTATTAACCTCTACCACTTCTACTGGAAGGCTATTCCATACATCCACTACCCTCTCAGTAATGTAATACTTTCATTAGACCCTGGTCTTATCTTATATCTAGGATAGCCTTATACCTATCCCATGCATGCTTAAACTCCTTCACTGTATTAACCTCTACCACTTCTACTGGAAGGCTATTCCATACATCCACTACCCTCTCAGTAATGTAATACTTTCATTAGTCCCTGGCCTTATCTTATATCTAGGATAGCCTTGTGCCTATCCCACACATGCTTAAACTCCTTCACTGTATTAACCTCTATCACTTATACTGGAAGACTATTCCATGCATCCACTACCCTCTCAGTAATGTAATACTTTCATTAGTCCCTGACTTTATCTTATATCTAGGATAGCCTTATCCCTATCCCATGCATGCTTAATGTCCTTCACTGTGTTAATCTCAACCACTTCTGCTGGAAGAGTTTTCCATGCATCCACCATCCTCTCAGTAAAGTAATGCCAAGTTTCTGACCTCCACTGTATTAACCTCTACCATTTCTGCTGGAAGGCTGTTCCATGTATCCACTACCCTCTCAGAAAAGTAATACTTTTAGTCCCTGGCCTTTTCTTATATCTAGGATATCCCACGCATGCTTAAACGCTTTCACTCTGTTTACCTCTACCACTTCTGCTGGAAGGCTATACCATGAATCCACCATGCTCTCAGTAAAGTAATACTTTTTATTGGATAGATCGATATGGATTTATAGGTGGATAGATACATAGATGTGGATTTATAGGTGGATGGATGGATGCAGAGGCGTAACTAGAAACCACCGGACCCGGTGCAAAAATTTCCCCGGGGCCCCCGACCCCACCATGCAACTCCACCCCAGAAATGCCACTTACATGCCTCCCAACTGCTTTGTGCCTGTCCTTGTCTTATATCTAGGATAGCCTTATACCTATCCCATGCATGCTTAAACTCCTTTACATTATTAACCTCTACCACTTCTGCTGGAAAACTATTCCATGTGTCCACTACCCTCTCAGTAAAGTAATACTTTCTTTACTCCCTGGCTTTATCTTATATCTTACCTCTACCACTTCTGCTGGAAGGCTATACCATGAATCCACTATGCTCTCATTAAAGTAATCCTTCCATTAGTCCCTGGCCTTATCTTATATCTAGGATAGCCTTACACCTATCCCATGCATGCTTAAACTCCTTCACTGTATTAACCTCTACCACTTCTACTGGAAGACTATTCCATGCACTGACCACGCTCTCAGCAATGTAATATTACGTTTCTGACCTCCACTGTATAAATGTCTATCATTTCTGTTGGAAGGCTATTCCATGCATCCACTACCCTCTGATGCACTACCTTTTAAGTAAAGAAGCAATAAAAGAAATATATATATATATATATATATATATATATATATGACAGAGAGATTTTTATCAAGTTACAATGATATTAGCAAATAATAATAGCTTCTTTATTTGTGTCCAAGAGCATTTTATACAGTTATAATTGGGGGGGAAAGGTGCAAAGCTTTAAACATAAATCCATACAACAGCCCCACAAATTATGCCACATACAGGAGCCCATTAACTATGCCACACATGGGACAGCTGTCCACATCCATCTATTATATATATATATATACACACAGACAGACATCTCTCTCTCTTTCTCTATATCTATATGTATATAACTATTTGCATTGATAGTTATATGAACGTTTTAATATTATAATCAACTATTTTCATATGTATTAATAATGTTATTGAAAAACTGTATTACTTGTTTTTATTCCCTTCCTCTGCACCCACATTGCACCTAAAGGACGTAACAACGCACTATAGAGTACCCACAGCACTTGGCTTGCACTCATATTGCACCCACACGATTTGGCATGCCACAGTGTCAATTTGCCCCCCAGAACATACCAGTGTCACTTTTGCTGCACTGCCCCTGCAAAACATGCCACAGTGTCACTTTCCCCCATAGTACATGTTATTTTGCCCCCACAGAACATGCCACAGCATCATTTTGACAATTAAAATAAGCCACTGTCAGGTACCAATTAACATGCCACAGTCCCTTTGCCATGAACATATGCAACAGCCAGTTTGTCTATTAAAATATTTACCAGCCAGGTACCCATTAAAATATACTACTGTTAGTTTGCCCATTACAATAGACTACTGTTAGTTTGCCCATTAATGTGCAACAGCTAGTTTGTCCATTAATATGCCACTGATAGTTTGTCCATTAACATGTCACAGCCAATTTGCCCATTAATGTCATAGCCAATTTGCCCATTACTATGCCACAGTTAACTTGTCCATTAAAATTCCACAGTCATTTTTCCCATAAATATGCCACAGCCAGCTTGCCAGTATGCCACAGCCAATTTGCTGATTAATATGCCAGTGTTAGTTTGCCCATTAATATGCCAAATCTAAAATTCCCATTAATATGCCACAGACAATTTGCTCATTAAAATTCCACTGTTTGCATATTAATATGTCACAGCAAAACGTCTCATTAATATGCCACAGCCAAATTGCCCATTATCATGTTCCCCCAAACATAGCACCCTCTTCCTCCTCTTCCCCAGTACTCACCTGCTCCATGTCCCTAGCTGTCTCCTCTGCGCAGTCTTCCCTCCTGCACAGTGGTGGGAAACACGACAAGGAAAGTTTGAAAAAAATAAAATAAATAAAGTTTGAAAAAAATAAAAAAGGTTAGTTGTGGTGACACCACCGGCTGAACTCTCATCAGCCACCATGACCCAGTCCTGCCACAAGCGTCCTGTCTGCTTCCTGGAGACGCGGCGCTGAGCTCAGCTCACACAGACTGACCAGCGCAGGTCACGTGATTTCACGCAATGACGTCACATGAGGAGTGATTGCGCTAAAACTGTGCAAATTGCAGGGACTCTCATTCCCTGGGAACGTCCTGGCCTCTGTAGACATGGCTGGGGTGCCTCGCCAACCGAGGCACTCAGAAATGCCAGTTATAGGAATTGATCGGAACTGTAGGACGTACCAGGCATGTCCAATGTCAGCAAATGAAGTGTTTTTCCAGGCCATCAATTTGGTACAATGAGTTAAAAAATAAACAAATAATGAAATCCATCAATAAAGCAGTGATATGATCACCCTACTTTGGAACAGGTGTGTTTTGCTATCTTAAGTCTGTGATTATTTTATGCTTGTATCATATATATGAAAATTCCACTTACTACTCTATTTATCCCTGAATATATTATATATATTATAAAAGGGAGTTAACGGCTGACTGTCCCCCCCCCCCCCCCCCCAATACGTATAGAAGACACCATGTGCCATTACATTATGCTCTATGATATTTTCTTCATCGCAAATACCTATATCTATAACGGGAAATAGTCTTACTGATGTCTGATACAGGCTTGAAAATACAGAAAGAGCTTCAACGTAATGTTATGTTACAGACACCGGACCCTGGCACTCTCTAGTTTAGACTAGGGGTCCTATTCAATAAATTCAAATTGAGATTAACTTTTGCAAGGACAAACCTGTTGGGTTTCTCCCCCACTGAGCAAACTCACTTGGATTGTCCCATCACAATACATAGCTAAAGTGGTGGGGTAAAAAAACTCATCTCACTCTTTAGTGCATAGCGCCTGTATGACCTCTTGTTAGGGTTGCCACCTCTGCCATTTTGTTACCGGCTACATGTACCTTTTGCTTGCTGCTTTGCAGTGTGTAGAGTTCAAATGTGAAGTCGCAAATGTACCTTGTATTGATACAATTTATCTCCCTTTGAGATTGGTATCTATTTACTATATTATAGCTCCTCCGATTATACACATTCGTTCCTGCGGGTGCTTTCTACAAGTCATATGTGATCGGATCCCTCAGAACCACGCTGATTAGTTCATTGATTTTATTCTGTCATATGTGACGAATTATTAGGCAAGTTGTATTTTTGAGGATTAATTTTATTATTGAACAACAACCATGTTCTCAATGAACCCAAAAAACTCATTAATATCAGCTGAATATTTTTGGAAGTAGTTTTTAGTTTGTTTTTAGTTTTAGCTATTTTAGGGGGATATCTGTGTGTGCAGGTGACTATTACTGTGCATAATTATTGGGCAACTTAACAAAAAACAAATATATACCCATTTCAATTATTTATTTTTACTAGTGAAACCAATATAACATCTCAACATTCACAAATATACATTTCTGACATTCAAAAACAAAACAAAAACAAATCAGTGACCAATATAGCCACCTTTCTTTGCAAGGACACTCAAAAGCCTGCCATCAATGGATTCTGTCAGTGTTTTGATCTGTTCACCATCAACATTGCGTGCAGCAGCAACCACAGCCTCCCAGACACTGTTCAGAGAGGTGTACTGTTTTCCCTCCTTGTAAATCTCACATTTGATGATGGACCACAGGTTCTCAATGGGGTTCAGATCAGGTGAACAAGGAGGCCATGTCATTAGATTTTCTTCTTTTATACCCTTTCTTGCCAGCCATGCTGTGGAGTACTTGGATGCGTGTGATGGAGCATTGTCCTGCATGAAAATAATGTTTTTCTTGAAGGATGCAGACTTCTTCCTGTACCACTGCTTGAAGAAGGTGTCTTCCAGGAACTGGCAGTAGGACTGGGAGTTGAGCTTGACTCCATCCTCAACCCGAAAAGGCCCCACAAGCTCATCTTTGATGATACCAGCCCAAACCAGTACTCCACCTCCACCTTGCTGGCGTCTGAGTCGGACTGGAGCTCTCTGCCCTTTACCAATCCAGCCACGGGCCCATCCATCTGGCCCATCAAGACTCACTCTCCTTTCATCAGTCCATAAAACCTTAGAAAAATCAGTCTTGAGATATTTCTTGGCCCAGTCTTGACGTTTCAGCTTGTGTGTCTTGTTCAGTGGTGGTCGTCTTTCAGCCTTTCTTACCTTGGCCATGTCTCTGAGTATTGCACACCTTGTGCTTTTGGGCACTCCAGTGATGTTGCAGCTCTGAAATATGGCCAAACTGGTGGCAAGTGGCATCGTGGCAGCTGCACGCTTGACTTTTCTCAGTTCATGGGCAGTTATTTTGCGCCTTGGTTTTTCCACACGCTTCTTGCGACCCTGTTGACTATTTTGAATGAAACGCTTGATTGTTCGATGATCACGCTTCAGAAGCTTTGCAATTTTAAGAGTGCTGCATCCCTCTGCAAGATATCTCACTATTTTTGACTTTTCTGAGCCTGTCAAGTCCTTCTTTTGACCCATTTTGCCAAAGGAAAGGAAGTTGCCTAATAATTATGCACACCTGATATAGGGTGTTGATGTCATTAGACCACACCCCTTCTCATTACAGAGATGCACATCACCTAATATGCTTAATTGGTAGTAGGCTTTCGAGCCTATACAGCTTGGAGTAAGACAACATGCATAAAGAGGATGATGTGGTCAAAATACTAATTTGCCTAATAATTCTGCACTCCCTGTATGCACAGTGCAGTCCAAACGTATCGTAGAAGGTTGTTCCACAGTAATGAGAGGATTCTCTTATTTTAACCCCTTAACGACAGATGACGTGCCAGGCACGTCACGGCAAATCGAGGACTTGCCGACAGGTGACGTGCCTGGCACGTCATGCACTAAACCAGCGGTCGCTTTCTTTACTCTAACGGTGTTGCTACAATGCCTCTAGGTAGAGGCATTGTGCAACACCCCCCAAATGTGCAGGGGCGCGCTACGATCCACGGAGTGATCGTAGCAGCCATTTAAAAATGTCTGCGCCCGCTGTACACATGTGCTTAGAAAGCGAACGATCGTTCGCTTTCTAAGCATCTGCGGTGTTTCTAAAGTGCCTCGCTAGCGAGGCACTTAGTAACACCTTGATGCTCCCCAGAGCCGATGGTGGTCGCTCTCCTGAGCGACCCCATCGGCTCAGTAGAAGGGAACGCTGCCTGTACAGGCAGCGCTTCCCTTCTAATGGCAAGAGCATCGGAAGTGAAATTATTTCACTTCCGATCCTCTAGGGGGAGCCAATCGATGCCGGCACAACAGATCTATGTGATCTGTGTGCAGGCACGTATGGTAAGTGCTCTGACCAAGTGCTCTGACCAAGTATTGATCTGCCTCCCTCACCTTACTAGTTTTAGTAAGGGAGAGAGACAGATCAGATAAAGTAACAAATAAAATAAAATAATAAAAAAAATATTTAATACAATTTTAAACACCAAGGGCTTTTATAAAAGCCATTTAACCCCTTCCCTACCATTGATCGCTGTGTACGCAGTGATCATACACAGCAGCACATTTTTTGCTGTCTGTGCATTTTTTAGGGGTTCATTTTTTTTTACTGTAATTCATTACAGTATTAAAAAAAGCTCTTTTAAGAGAGATTAACCCCTTTCTTGCTGTGGATCACTGCCTAAGCAGCGATCTGACGCAAATGCAGCAATCTTGCTGCAGAAGCATTTTTAATTTTTTTTAAACTTTTTTATTACACCCGTCAGGTGTTAATTATACCCGCTAGGGGACTACGTTTAACGTAAAAAAAATTTTTTTAGCTGTCTGACCGCATGTATAGCGATCAGTAACAGCTGATAAGTGACAAAGGCGGGTTGGCGTTTGCTTAGATGAGCATCACCATTCGTCTGGTTAGATCAATATTTGTAAATATTTGATCTGACCCGTGTAGATCTGCCTCCCTCTCACTTGAGTTTTAGTGAGGGAGGGAGACGGAGCTGTATAATGTAAGTTTTTAATTATAAGATATTTAATTGAATTGAGACCCAAAGGCTTTTATAAAAGCCGTTTCCAGTATTTAACCCCTTCCCTGCAATTGATCGCTGTGTACGCAGTGATCTTACACAGCAGCACATTTTTTGCTGTCTGTGCATTTTTTTAGGGGTTATTTTTTTTTACTTTGATTTATTACAGTATATCAAAGGCTCTTTTAAGAGCTATTAACCCCTTCCTTGCCGTATATCACTTCCTAAGCAGCACATATGGTCACTGCCTAAGCAGTGCATATGGTCACTGCCTAAGCAGCGCATATGGAGCAATCTAGTCGCAGAAGGATTTTTTTTTGCTATCAGCATTTTTTATGTCAGACTCGCTAGGGGTTAGTTATACCCACTAGGGGATTACGTGTATTCCTTTTGAAGCTGTCTGAACGCGTGTATAGCGATCAGTAACAGCCGATCAGTGGCAAAGGTGGTTTGGTGATTTCTCAGATGAGCATCACCATTCGTCTGGTTCGTAAATATTGTTCTGACCCATATGGATCTGCCTCCCTCTCCTCACTTGAGTTTTAGTGAGGGAAAGAGACAGATCTGTATAACATAATTTTTTAATTGTAATAAATTAAATAAAATGTTAAAAAATTGTGAGTCCCAAGGGCTTTTATAAAAGCCATACCCTTTGTATAGTGTAGTGTATTAACCCCTTCCCTGCCACTGATCACTGCACAGGAGAACATTTTTTCTTGTCTGTGCATTTTTAGGGGTTAATTTTTTTGTACAGTACTACAAAGGCTCTTATAAGAGCTATTAACCCTTTCCTTGCTCTACATGTTCAAATTCGCACCTCTCAAATGTAGCCTTTCAACACCCAACAAAGCTGACAAAGCTATGCATGGGTGGTATCCCTGTGCTCGGGAGATGTTGCTGAACATATATTGTGGTATTGTTTGTCAGTGACACATACCGAAATATGTGAATTTGTGTCTAAAGTACAATGTATGTGGGAAAAAATACACAATAAAATGACTACCACAAACTTTGACAAAGGCTGGTGGTAGAATTGGTGCATGGAAAGTGTTAAAATAACACCATTTAAAATAGCCTAGGGTGTCTACTTTTACAAAATATATACTTTTTGGGGTAAAATACACTGTCCTACTTTAAAAAAAAGTCCCAAATGAAAGATGGGCTCAGGCTGGCTACACGTCAATATTCCAAGTTGAAAATGCGCACCTTCACAATGTGGCCCTTTTACCCCCCAAACAACCCAACAAACCTATGCATGGGTGGTATCCCTGTACTCAGGAGATGTTGTTGAACATATATTGGGTTATTGTTTGGCAGTGACACATACCAAAATCTGTGAATTTATGTCTAAAATACAATATTTGGGGAAAAAAAACACACAAAAATTACTACCACAAACTTTGACAAAGGCTGGTGGTAGAATTAGTGCATGGAAAGTGTTAAAATACCACCATTTGAAATAGCGTAGGGTGTCTACTTTTAAAAAATATATGGGTTGATGGGGTAAAATACACTGGCTGTTTTCAAATATGTCCCAAATGGGACATGGATGCAGGCGGTCTGCATGTCAAAATTTCAATTTGGAAAACCAAAAACGGCACCTACCAAATTTGGCCTTTTACCCCCCAAACAACCCAACAAACCTATGCATGGGTGGTATCCCTGTACTCAAGAGATGTTGCTGAACACTTCTTGGGGTGTTATTTGGCAGTGACACATACCAAAATCTGCAAATTCATGTCTGAAGTACAAGGTTTGTGAAAAAAAAACACAAAACAATTACTACCACAAACTTTGACAAAGGCTGGTGGTAGAATTAGTGCATGGAAAGTGTAAAAATACCACCATTTGAGATAGCCTAGGGTGTCTACTTTTAAAAAATATATGGGTTGATGGGGTAAAATACACTGGCTGGTTTCAAATATGTCCCAAATGGGACTTGGGTGCAGGCTGTCTGCATGTCAAAATTTCAAATTGGAAAACCAAAAACTTCACCTCCCAAATTTGGCCTTTTACCCCCCAAACAATCCAACAAACCTATGCATGGGGGGTATCCCTGTACTCAAGAGATGTTGCTGAACACTTATTGGGGTGTTATTTGGCAGTGACACATACCAAAATCTGTAAATTTATGTCTGAAGTACAAGGTTTGTGAAAAAAAAAACACAAAAAAATTACTACCACAAACTTTGACAAAGGCTGGTGGTAGAATTAGTGCATGGAAAGTGTTAAAATACCACCATTTGAGATAGCCTAGGGTGTCTACTTTTAAAAAATATATGGGTTGATGGGGTAAAATACACTGGCTGGTTTCAAATATGTCCCAAATGGGACATGGGTGCAGGCTGTCTGCATGTAAAAATTTCAAGTTGGAAAACAAAAAACTGCACCTCACAAATTTGGCATTTTAGCCCCCAAACAACCCAACAAACCTATGCATGGGTGGTATCCCTGTACTCAGGAGAAATAGTAGAATCTATTTAGCATGTTTTTTCGTTCGCTTTTGTCGATGAGGAGAAGTTGTTTCAAATAAAAACAAAGAAATTTGTGTATTTTTTTTTTTTACCATATTTTTTTTTTTTTTTTTAATAATATGATAAGATATGATCAAAAATATGGCATCCATAGAAAGCCCTTTTTGTCCCGATAAAAACAATATATAATATGTGTGGGTACAGCAAATGACGAAGAAGAAAATTACTGCTAAACACAAACAGCACAGAAATGTTAAAATAGCCATTGTCCAGAAAGGACAAAAATGTTTCAAAGGCTCTGTCCTTAAGGGGTTAATGTAAGACTTTTTATACTTTGTCTATAATAAATTATTACATCCTTGCTAAAGGTCTCTCCTCTGCTCTCTCATTACTGTGGAACAACCTTCTGGGATACTGTTGGATCACCTACCCAGCGTGGGCTCCCATGATGCTCTATGTACTGAGCAGAATTCTGCTCAGGGATATGTGAGTGTATTTTCATCTTTCAGTCACATTCCCTGTATTCGCATTCAAATACTACACTATATTATTACTATTTTCGTTTGTTTTTTCCCCTCCATGCATAAACCAAGCGGATTGCTTCATATCTTAGGGTAATCCACTTTTTTTGTTGTGTATTAAGTGTTGGTTAAAGCGCACTTTTTCACTTTTCTATTTTATTTAAATGCATTGCTTCCTGAGCATGTCTAACTTAGTATGTAGTTCCCTTCTATGCTCTTTACCTAGCGTTACGTAAATTGTTGACGCTATGTAAATAATTGGTAATGTAATGTAATGGGCAGCATTCATGCTGGGGCAGATCCAAAATTCCCAGCACAGGACCTCCAAAAAAAAAAATATATATATATATACATATTCTTTTTTGGGACTATCCCAGAAAATCCAGGACTGTTGGCAACTATGTTTTCGTTGTGTTGAGCAGCATTCTGAGTAAAGTGTGCACTGGGGTTGCTGGATCCATACCTGACACAAATGATCATGTTTACAGCTCTCTCAATTTACACAGCTCTGGGTGCAGAGTTTAAAGGGTTGTTACAAACTCAATTAGAGAATCAGTACACAGGGTAGGGAGAGTCATGCTTGCAAGCAGAAAGAGGAGAAGTGTCAGGTAATAAAGAAGACTGTGATGGAAGGTGCATTGGGCCGGGTGCAGCCTCTGTAGATACAAGTCTTGTGCTATAGCCCCTTCCCGGTCTATATATGAATATTTTGACATGCAAGGCGTAGGCAGTTTGCTTTATTGCTTGGTTGAGTTTTCACTGTCAGCAATATTTATGTCACTATTATTGCTGTCTATCTTTTGCTTCTTTCATTACATATTACATGTTTTTTTAAAGAATCTGGACACACCTCCAGTAAGTATGTATGCCAACATTTGTAAATATATGTACAAACTCCACCGACTCTTACGGTAATCTGTGTTAGAGAGGGACTAAAGACGCAACCGGGCCGATCAAGCTGAGGTTGTCTATAAGTGTGTTTTTTGTACCTTTTTTTAATTCATTAAAAATAATAATACATTTTGTAAATTTTGACATTACTTTTTTGGGATTACTATCAAAAGTACATGCTAGTATATCCTCCTGCTAGGGACATTGGTGCTTCTATAAATCAGGCATTAAAAAACAACTCTTTGTTACCCTTTAAGTTGAGGGGCAACAATTCAAAAGTAATATTAGGAAGTATTACTTTACTGAGAGGGTAGTGGATGTATGGAATAGTCTTCCAGTAGAAGTGGTAGAGGTTAATACAGGGAAGGAGTTTAAGCATGCGTGGGATAGGCACAAGGCTATCCTAGATATAAGATAAGGCCAGGGACCAATGAAAGTATTACTTTACTGAGAGGGTTGTGGATGTATGGAATAGCCTTCCAGTAGAAGTGGTAGAGGTAAACACAGTGAAGGAGTTTAAGCATGCGTGGGATAGGCACAAGGCTATCCTAGATATAAGATAGGGAACTGGGGACTAATAAAAGTATTTAGAAAATGGACTAGATGGACCGAATGGTTCTTACCCGCCGACACATTCTATGTTCCTATATTTTTATATCTTTATACTTACTAGTGATTGCCCAACTCACCTTTTTAAATACACTTTTTTTTTGCCTGCTTTGTGTACTTTTTTGTGTGTGTAGAAGCTATATCCTTCTGCTGGGAGATCACCGGCTTAAATAATTTCACTTTAATTTTTAGAAACAAAAACAGACCACTTAGGGCACAAAAGACATGCAAATGGTCTCACGAGTTTCACCTTTTCCCAATTTAATTTGTACACGTCCGCAGCCATGCTCTTTTAAATACAAGCTAGATGGCAACCCTATACCTACCTAAAGCTGAAGATTCCTGATACACTGTTGTGATCCCAGGTTCTGCTTACATTGAAATAAGATAATGAAACATTTGTATGATGCAGCATTGCTTCCTCCGCATTATAACAATCATTATTCACTAAATTACTATATTTGCTTGAATATAAGACGATCCTGATTATAAGACCAAACTCTGGATATTAATTAAGGGGGGGAGAAAACGTCTGAATATAAGACTATCCCGAAGGAAAAAGTTTTACTAGTAAATAGTAATTCACATGTAAAAAGTCTTTTCATATTTAATAAAAATTATTATTGAAAAAATGCTTTTCTTGGTCTCATTTTCTTTTATTTGGCAATGCACCCCCAGACTTGCCAATGCACCCCCAGACTTGCCAATATTCTGCCAATCTGCCCCCCAGACTTTTCAAATTGCCCCCCAGACTTGCCAATCTGCTGCCAATCAGCCCCTACTTTTGCCAAACTGCTGCCAATATGCCCCCACACATGTCAATCTGCTGCCAATATGCCCCCACGCTTGCCAGTCTGTCTCAACACATGCCAATATGCTGCCAATCTGCCTCCCATTTGCCAATCTGCAAGTTCTGTGGGGCACCTGGATCTAATCTTATAGTCAGACCTTTATATGAGGTCTCATTATAAGGCGACCTCAAATAAAACACAAGGGGACTTTTTCGGAGCATTGGCTTTGAAAAAACCTTGTCTTATATTCAAGAAAGTACGGTCCTCTTATATACACAGCTTAGCAATTGTGAAATAAAACAGTGCTTCTGTTGTCTTATGGAGATTTTCTGTCCTGGTTTTCAGTCTGTTTTGAATCATGACATAAAAGCAAAAATATGCCTTCTACTGCAGATATTGCAGTTGGAGCATTTATGGAATAACCTATTCCACCAAAATTAATAATATTAATGAATTAAGAATATTAGAGTAAATAATCTTATCCAGTGCAACCCCTTGAGCTATCAACTTGTTTTTAAAGATAATGTCACTAGATAACATGAAGATACATTTGCGGACGGAAGTCCACTTGGATGAAGATTGCCGCGGTTAATTACATATCCAAGTGTAACTTATTTTTATGGCCAGCTGGATACAATGTGCACCACATTCCAATGATACATTAGAGCTACTAGTTAACCTGAAACTGATAACTTGTCCAAGCTTCACGCCTTATAAAGGGTATTGTAGAAAGGTTTCCAGTGTGTGTCCTTTGTATAGCAGCGATGGTGTCCCCAGGGCCTCTCCGGCTTGGCTGCCTGGCTGTTCTGTTTTTATACGGAGCGGCTTTTACGGTAAGTGGGGTTTCTGGTTCGAGGTGGGGAATATCTTCAGTAAAGCTGCGCTAGTAGATGTAAGGAGATCTGTGCCCATGGGAATTAAGCCTTCAGTATTGTGGATTCTTTTTAGTCCGCGTTCTAGAGCAGGAATAGGCAAATTCTGGACTGCCTATGTTCTAGAGCAACGTACTACATCGACATCTGGAGTGACCGGAGATTGCCAATCCTTGCTCTAGTGCTCTCTGGTGAACCCTCAAGGATTCCACACCCATAGCCAACTGCTTAAGAGCTCAGACTTTTCTTATGGGGGCTCCTCCAGAAGCCTGGGTGGACCCCTCTTTAGTACTGGTTAACATGAGAAGAGAGACGGTGGAACCCGAGATTGCTGATTGTTCCTAATGTGTTTGTTATGAGTTTGATGGAATGTTAAGGGAATGCGAGTGGTACTAAGTTTTCTTTCTTCTTTTTCTGGTAGATCAATAATAGACCAAGCATAAATGGTAAGAAATGTCCTGGACCAGGACACCTTCCCTCCCCCTGAGTTGTGCTATTGTTGCTCTTGGGGATAATGTTTGCTCATTGTGTTTTCTTATTACAGATTTTATCATAGATGCAGATGGATTAAAAGCAGACATTCCTCATATAAACACTGGTACGTTTCCAATATTCTTCTGTGACTATAGGCATTTGTAATATATATCATTCTATCTATCTATCTATCTATCTATCTATCTATCTATCATCTATCTATCTATCTATCTATCTATCTATCTATCTATCTATCTATCCATCCATATCTATCTATCTATCTATCTATCTATCTATCCATATCCATCAATCGATATCTATCTATCCATCTATAAATCCATATCTATATATCATTCTATCCATCTATAAATCCATATATATCTATAAATCAATATCTATCTATCTTTCTATCTATCTATCTATCTATCTATCTATCTATCTATCTATCATCTATCTATCTATCTATCTATCTATCTATCAATCATCTATCTATCTATCTATCTATCTATCTATCTATCTATCTATCTATCTATCTATCTATCATATATCTATCTATCATCTATCTATCTATCAATCATCTATCTATCTATCTATCTATAATCTATCTATCTATCTATCTATCATCTATCTATCTATCTATCTATCTATCTATCTATCTATCTATCTATCTATCATCTATCTATCTATCATCTATCTATCTATCATCTATCTATCTATAATCTATCTATCTATCTATCTATCTATCTATCTATCTATCTATCTATCATCTATCTATCTATCTATCTATCTATCTATCTATCATCTATCTATCTATCTATCTATCTATCTATCTATCTATCTATCATCTATCTATCTATCTATCATCTATCTATCTATCCATCTATCTATCTATCTATCTATCTATCTATCTATCTATCTATCTATTTATCTATCCATCTATCCATCCATCATCTATCTTTGAGAGAAGGAGAAAAAGGATTTAATATGTCTCATTACTCTCTCCAGTCCACTCTTTCCCCTCCACTTCTTCTTTTCTTACTTTATTCTTCCTTTCCCATTCCCTTTCTTTCCTTGTTTCCTTCTCTATGCCTACCTAACACTTGGGATCTGTATACCAACCCATAGTGACATACTCAGCCACCCGTCCAAACCACCATATATACTATAGGGGCAGTTTTAATTAACACAGACTTCTGCATTCATCACATCATCACTCCCTCTCCAGAAACCTTTAGCTGTGTGTAAAAGGGATCTAGAGATAGCCTTTGTATTGGGTGCTTGACATATGAAATAATTATCATTGTTCCATTCTAGAAGCGGGACAGAACCTGTTTGAAGGAGACATTAAGTTGGAAGTAAGTATGTGTCTTTATAATGTGTATTGTGCACTGAGCCGTTTGTATCTAATCAAGACACATTACTGTATGTTTTTCATCCTATAGGGAAGTGCAAAAAATGCTCTGCGTGATGAATCCTACAGATGGACCTTTCCCATCCCCTACATACTGGCTGATAACCTGGGTAATCATTATCTCTTGGGACTGATATCTGTAAATGCTACAAGAAAATTACTCATCACAATGTAAACACAAATTAATCTAGGATTCTGGAGATTACAGAATACACATAGAATATATAATATAAAATGTATATTATAGCATACACATAGAATATATAATATATTTATTGAATGTATATTATAGAATACACTTAGAATATAGAATATATATTATAAAATGTATATTACAGAATACACATAGAATATATATTATAAAATGCATATTATAGCATACACTTAGAGTATATAATATATTAATAGAATGTATATTACAGAATACACATAGAATATATATTCTAAAATGCATATTATAGCATCCACTTAGAGTATATAATATATTTATAGAATGTATATTATAGAATGCACTAGACTATTTATAGAATGTATGTTATAGAATGTACTTAGAATATAGAATACACATTTAGAGACAGTAGAGTATAGAATACACTTATAAAATATATATTTATAGAATGTACATTATAGAATGCACTTATGATATAGAATATATATTTCTAGAATGTATATTAAAGAATGTACTTAGAATATATAATATACATTTATAGAATGTATATTATAGAATATACTTAGAATATAGAATCTATATTTATAGAATGTATATTATAGAATATTCTTAGAATATAGAATCTATATTTATAGAATGTATATTATAGAATGCAGTTACAATATAGAATATATATTTGTAGAATGTATTATATAGAATGCACATAAACTAAAATATATATTTCTAGAAGGTGTATTATAGAATGTACTTATAATATAGTATATATTTTTGAAGAATGTATATTATATAAAATACTTACAATATTTAATATATATTTATAGAATGTATCTTATAGAATGCACTTACAAAATAGAATATTTATTTTTTTTATAGATTTTTTTTATCAGTTTATCAATTTAATCAGTTTATGCTACCAACTTACTATAGTTTTGTTATAAATTACACTGCTATGTGACAATATTATGGCATTTCTATCAGTAAGAGATGGTAGTACGCGTCTTTATTGCGTTGTGCTTTCCTTTTTGGTAATAGCAAAATTATTTGTTACATAAAACATACGCGAATCTAATGCGCCATCGATTCTAACTCATATTTTGGAGACAACATGTTTGCAAAAAACGGTGCGCATTATATACATATTATAGAATGTACATAGAATGTAGAATATATATTTATAGATTATTAAAGAATGTACTAGATTATAAAATATATTTTTATAGAAAGTAAATTATAGAATTTACTAGAATATATATCTATAGAATGCATATAATAGAATGTACATAGAATATAGAGTATATATTTATAGAAATTATATTATAGAATGTACTTAGAATACAGAAAATATATTTATAGATTGTATATTACAGAATGTACTTAGAAAATACAATGTGGACAGAATGTATTTTGAATCTAGAATGTGTATTTATATGATGTATAGAGAATGCATATTGAATCCAGAATGTGTATTTATATACTGTGTATGGAATGTATTTTTAATCTAGAATACTGTATATAGAAAGTATTTTTAATCTAGAATACTGTATATAGAATGTATTTTTAATCTAGGATGCCTATTTCTATGATGTATATATAATGCATTTTGAATCCAGAATGTGTATTTATCTACTGGATATAGAATGTATTTTTAATCTAGAATACTGGATATAGAATGCATTTTGAATCTAGGATGCCTATTTCTATGATGTATATGTAATGCATTTTGAATCCAGAATGTGTATTTATCTACTGTATATAGAATGTAATTTAGATCTAGAATACTGTTTATAGAATGTAGTTTGAATCTAGAATGCATTTGTTGCTTTCAGATCTGAATGCTAAAGGAGTTATTCTCAAATCGTTTGAAATGTTCCGCCTTAAATCATGTATTGACTTTAAGCCCTATGAAGGAGAAGCCTCTTTTATCCATTTCCAGAAGTTTGGTGGGTAAGTGACCGGGACAAGGAAGCGGCTTGTGGCTCTGTAGTCTTCCCTAAAGGATCAGTTCATTGAAGTTGGCCTGAGTATTTCTGAGATGTAATAGTGTCTGTGGAACATTCATCATCCAGTGCAGTGATACCCAAACCCATCATCAGGGCCCATCACAAGCCCACATTAGGGCTCACAACTAGAGGACATAGTCTTAAATTAGTAATATCAGGAAGTATTACTTTTACTGAAAAGGTACTGGGTGCATGGAAAAGTTTTCCAGCAGAAGTGGTAGTGGTTAATACAGTGAAGGCATTTAAGCATTCATTCGGTAAGGCATAGGGCTATGAACAGGGCTGGTGCAAGACTTTTTGCTGCCCTAGGCGAACATATATTTTGCTGCTCTTTGCCGATTCTGCCCTCAGGCATTTACACACACATGCAATGTCAGATGTCAGATGCAGCCACAAGTACACACACAGTAACACATGCAATGTGATCCTATCTCTGGAACCGTCCTCTCCATGCCATCCCTGTTTGTCTCGCTCTCCCCCATGCCATTCATCTGTCTGTTTCCACCTTTTGCCTTTCTAATTTCCCCCGTTATATATTCTCCTCCTTTGTACCTCTTCCCCATGTCTGTATTTTCCTCTCCCCCATGTTTATCTCTCTCCCCTCTCCTGCCATGTTTGGTGTCTCTCTCCCTCACTCCCTTCACCCACCCAGTGTCTGGTTTCTCTCTCTCTCTTTCTCACACCTTCCCCAATGTCTGGTGACTTCCCCCATCTGGTGTCTCCCTCCCCTGTCTGGTGTCTTTTTTTCTCACTCCCCCAATGCCTGGTGTCTCTTTTTCCTCTCTCTCCTTCCTTATTCCTGGTGTCTCTTTTTTTCCCTCCCTCCCAAAGCCTGGTGTATATCCTCCCACCCCTTCCATCCCAATGCCTGGTGTCTCTTTTTTCCCCACCCAAAGCCTGGTGTCTCTTTTTTTCCCTTACTCCCTATGCCCAGAGGGCTTTTTTTCCCTTCCTCCCTCCCTCCCTTCCCTCTCTTTTTCTTCCTCCTCCCCCATATCTTACCTCGGGCAGTATTAGACCTCTGTCAGTGCTGCTCGTCGCGTGATTGATTGATTAATGATGCAGAGCATGATATGTCCGATGCTCTGCACCATCATTATGCGCAGTGAGTGATAGCAGCACTGACAGGCCTGATGTTGCTTGCTACCTTGCGGGGGAGGCGGACTGACACCTCCGCTCACCTCGGTACCAGTCCGCCCCCACCCCGGATAAGCCAGTGCTACACACGCAATCAGAGAGAAAAAAAAAAGTCTTGTGGCTGTCTGCCTCTGGAATGCATGTCCCCTGCCAGCTGCCCCCACAAAACTGGCGCCCTAGACGAACACCTAGGTAGCGCCGGCCCTGGCTATGTAATCAGGACATGAACTAATGAAAGTGTTCAGAATATTTAGGAATAAATTGGGTGGACTATATAATCCAAATGGTTCTTGCCTGCTAAATTACAAGCTAAAACCAGCACTCTGCCAGGTTCAAATGCAAGTTGATTGACAATTGCTGTGGAATATATTGTTAATCCGTATTATAAAAAACAAAAAAAAGTTGGGGGGAAGAACATAGGAAAAAAGACAATATATCCCATGAGAACAAAACAGTGGGAATCGGGCCAATTGTTTGTGGTGCTTATTTAATGTGCCAGATATTAGTTCTCATTGGTTTGTAACAGGTTGTACTGCGCTCGGTATAAATAAACTGTACAAAAATAAATCATTGTGCTTGATTTTCAGATGCTGGTCTATGGTGGGTAAACTGGCCACTGGACAGGATCTCTCCATAGGTGAAAGGTGTGACCACAAGGCCATTGTGGAACATGAAATTCTCCATGCCTTGGGATTTTATCATGAACAGTCACGAACAGATAGAGATGACTATGTTGAGATCTGGTGGGACGAGATCACTGATGGTCAGTTTTGTATTTAGACATTTCCCCCTATTTCAGTGTGACAAGTAATCTCCATACTAAAACTCGAGAACAACTGCATACGTTACAATAGTTAGACACGTATAGTTTTATTAGTTCCATTTTTTTATTGTAAAGAAAGCATGGTTATAGGTGGACACAACAGTATTAAGACTTTGCATTTCCGGACGGAACAACTCTGGCTATGACTCCAATAATTGTCTGAGCAGGAAGAAGCATGGTTCATTTTTTGCGTGCAGGGATTCTTTTAGGAATCTCTTTCAACATTTACTGCTCCAGCCCTCCCCAGCTTTGTAAACATAGCAGGGTTAAACAGATCCTCCTACCCTGAACATGGGTAGTTAACAACTTCATACAGAAGATCGGTCACCATTTAGCTGTTGTTTTTATTTTCAGCAGAAGTGATACGGGGAGGTACAGTTGTGTGACGTCACTAGTGGTGTTACTAACATCGTGCACATATGCAGTGGGCATTCTCATGCATATCTCTGGAAGTCTTCTTTCAAATTTAAGCTACTGTACCACAGGTTTGTTTGCTTTTGAAGACAGATAAGTGTGCTCAGAAGAAGCAGCACACAAACCCCGAGATTATATACGAAATATAACGAAAAGGTCGATTTGTCAGCAGAGTGAGCGACTCTGTTGTCAAATTACTGTGGCCTTTTCGGTTATTTCCATATACATCCGCCATTCAGTAATCATAGGCCATTCCACACCAATATCTCACAACAACGTAATCAGCGGAAGGCTCGCGATTTTGGAAGGATCTCGGCTATTACGAAAATAGCCTAATTCCGCCCATGGACGTCAATGGGGGGAAAATCAACAGGAACTTTCCATTGATTTCCATGGTGCCTATGAGTAAGCGCTAATTGGATGCGAAACGCGTTAGGTATGGTCTGTCCACATTGGATGTCTGCTGAATAATACCACAATAAACAACATGCGTGGAGTAAAGTGCCTTCCTTTTGTGAGCACTTTACAATTTGTTCCATGGTGACTGCTCTTTATATCCCCCCCATATTTACTAATCAATAATCTGTAACACGCCTTGGTATTATTCTAAATGTATCCCCAATCTTGTTTTTTCCTGAAGAAATTTTTGTTCACTGCTGATTCATCTGAGAAAATAGAACCAATTATTAACATGTGCACGTCACCCAATTTATTTCCCCAGGTTTGCAGCACAATTTCAATACGTACGACGATAATTTTATTACCGATTTGAATACCCCGTACGATTATGAATCCGTCATGCACTACGGCCCGTATTCGTTCAACAAGAACGAGAGCGTTCCGACCATCACGGCCAAGATTCCGGCCTTCAACGACATCATTGGTCAACGCCTGGATTTATCGGAAATCGACTTGGAGCGTCTGAATCGCATGTACAACTGCAGTATGTATAATTTTTTTTAAAACCAAGGCCAGTTTCTTAGACTGGGCAAGACTGATTAAATATGCCAGGCTCTAATACATCTTTCAGCAAGGGTAAGCAGTCCTCAGCCTCACTCAGCCCAGGTCTGACTGCTACTTTCAGGGTGAACCCCCATTTTCATATGGTGTCTTCATGTTAAACATTTGTCTACTTGAAGATCAGACCATTTTGCAGCCAGACCATACCATTTTGAAGACCTGTTTTTTTTTTAAATTCCTGGAACGGGCATGCAATTATTGTGTAGGACATACACATCTGATATTTCATTATGGGCTCAGTAGATGGGTCAAATGGTTCTTATATGCTACCTAGGCACCTTTATTTAATAGTGAGCCCCCTTCCCACATATTGTTACAAAATTATCAAAGTTTCATTCAAAGTAAATGTTTTATTATAAGAAACACAAACACAACGTCTTGCTACAAACAGAAATGAGGGCAGCCACTCTTTTCATCCTACTTCGAGCCATGCCTGGCCATTTGAGGGACAAGAAGTCTTGAGTTAAAAAAAATATATAATAATTTTTGCACTTTGCCTTTCCTGAAGCATATTTCCTAATCCCCCCCCCCCCCCAATTGCCCATTTAACTCTTATGTTGGTGTCAAACTGACCTTAATTTTGGGGTCCCCTTTGATTTGGGGTAAAGGCCCATATTTCAAGTGTAGTAACGACTGGATTCACTTCCTTGTTGCGCCTCCCAGTAACTCACACCTCTCGGCACCCATAAAACATGCAATAAAGCAAATAAGAGGGTAGAGGGTGGCTGCCTGAGATGGTAAATAGAATCAGACCGGACTCCAGGAGGTCACTGTGAATAAGCCTTTATTTCAGGTAAGATAGCACAGCTACTGCTAATATCAAGGTGGAAATCCCCCCGGTGGGTCAAAAAAAAAAGAAAAAAAAGCCTACTCATTTCGCGCCTGCGTACTGGCGCTTCGTCTAGGGCATATTGCCTATTGGATAAGACTTGCCTTTCTGTTGGCACAATGTGTGTACCTAAATTTTATTCATTCTCTCCCACAGCGGTTTCCCACACCCTTTTGGACCAGTGCTCCTTTGAGTATATTAACATCTGTGGCATGATTCAGGGCACCACTGATGATGATGAATGGATCCACAAACTTAGTAGCCCCGGAACAGAGGACCACACAATGGTTGGGCAGTGCAGAGGTAATAAAGTCCGAAGGTTGTAATACGCGGAGTCGTTTGAGTTTTACACCACACGTGTAAATTAAAAAGCAAAGGTCGGCCCATTATGACTTACTGCAAGCATAAAGTCAGACATTGAACTTGCTGTGCAGGCAGAATGCTAATTGCCCTAGTTGCTCCTTCTAGATAAACAGGAATATTAACAAGGAATGTGAGGCTATTACATTCTCGTGTTGAATCTGAATCTTCCTAGACCTAGCAGACCAGCAGGAATGGAAGATTTTCCGCCACCCTAACTCGGCTTGCTTTGGCCTTCAGTTTGTACGTCTCTTGTCAATTCCCTGCAAAGTAAAGACCTTTTGGAGATTTTTGGGAGCAGTGAAAGGTCCCAGCATATACCAAACAAAATGAGAGAATATCTCTATGTACTTTTCCTGGTTAAATACCGTATTATTGTTATGTAAGAAAGTCACTGTTTGAGAGATAGTGGTGTTATCAGTGGCAAGGTAATAACCTTTGATTAGTTGAACCAGCCTGGGAGTAATTATATTTGACTCTGCCAAAACCTGTTGCACTGATAGTGTTAGTTGATATCATAAAAAGTAGAAACTTGTTTGTATGCGAGGTCATGTAAGGCTGATGTAATTAAATGAAGTGCAAACCAGTGTTCATTTTGACGGCAAATATTGATGTAGTTCTAGTCATAGTCTTTTGACTAAAATGCCGTTTTAATTCAGTCATATTTTAGTCTTCTGATTTCTTTAAGTTTTTTAGTCTTGTTTTAGTCCACTAAATCTCCAGCAGTGAGGGAGGGAACAGGTCTGAGAAGGCTGTTACACAGTATTAAGTTAACTTGCTAGGGAGATGGGAGGGAACAGGTCTGAGAAGGCTGTTATATAGTGTCACTTTAACTTGCTAGGGAGATAGGAGGGAACAGGTCTGAGAAGGCTGTTACAGAGTGTTAAGTTAACTTGCTAGGGAGATGGGAGGGAACAGGTCTGAGAAGGCTGTTACAGAGTGTTAAGTTAACTTGCTAGGGAGATGGGAGGGAACAGGTCTGAGAAGGCTGTTGCAGAGTGTTAAGTTAACTTGCTAGGGAGATGGGAGGGAACAGGTCTGAGAAAGCTGTTACACAGTCTTAAGTTAACTTGCTAGGGAGATGGGAGGGAACAGGTCTGAGAAGGCTGTTACATAGTGTTAAGTTAACTTGCTAGGGAGATGGGAGGGAACAGGTCTGAGAAGGCTGTTACATAGTGTTAAGTTAACTTGCTAGGGAGATGGGAGGGAACAGGTCTGAGAAGGCTGTTACACAGTATTAAGTTAACTTGCTAGGGAGATGGGAGGGAACAGGTCTGAGAAAGCTGTTACAGAGTGTTAAGTTAACTTGCTAGGGAGATGGGAGGGAACAGGACTGAGAAGGCTGTTACAGAGTGTTAAGTTAACTTGCTAGGGAGATGGGAGGGAATAGGTCTGAGAAGGCTGTTACAGAGTGTTAAGTTAACTTGCTAGGGAGATGGGAGGGAACAGGTCTGAGAAGGCTGTTACATAGTGTTAAGTTAACTTGCTAGGGAGATGGGAGGGAACAGGTCTGAGAAAGCTGTTACACAATATTAAGTTAACTTGCTAGGGAGATGGGAGGGAACAGGTCTGAGAAAGCTGTTACATAGTGTTAAGTTAGCTTGCTAGGGAGATGGGAGGGAACAGGTCTGAGAAGGCTGTTACCTAGTGTTAAGTTAACTTGCTAGGGAGATGGGAGGGAACAGGTCTGAGAAAGCTGTTACATAGTGTTAAGTTAGCTTGCTAGGGAGATAGGAGGGAACAGGTCTGAGAAGGCTGTTACACAGTGTTAAGGTAACTTGCTAGGGAGATGGGAGGGAACAGGTCTGAGAAGGCTGTTACAGAGTGTTAAGTTAACTTGCTAGGGAGATGGGAGGGAACAGGTCTGAGAAGGCTGTTACAGAGTGTTAAGGTAACTTGCTAGGGAGATGGGAGGGAACAGGTCTGAGAAGGCTGTTACATAGTTTTAAGTTAACTTGCTATGGAGATGGGAAGGGAAACACTCAGGTGACAGTACCAGGTGAATCAGATGGAGGATTATCCTCTTCCTCTGCAGTTTTTTAGGGTATTGTTCCGGAGGGCAGATGGGCACAGGGAGCCTGTGTCTCAGCCAGTCCAGTTGCAAATAGAGTCAGGGGAATGGGAACCAGAATCAGAAGTCCAAATTGGTAAATGCAATAGGCCCTATCTGACATTTTAGTCAGTTGATGAAAATTGCAATGGATTTTATAAGTCATAGTTTTAGTCCTATTAACTTAGTTTTTATTTAGCGATAGTTTAGCTTTAGTCACTGAAAACACGCAGTTGGCTAAAACCACCACTAAAATGTTTAGACAACAAAATTAACACTGGTGCAAACATTATATTGCTGCCCCTTTGAGGCACCATTTGAAATAACTCTAAGGGGGTCAATTCTAGTAACGTGCTGGTCACCATGGAATCTAACGGAATGTACCAGTAGCTCGAATCATTTACAGAATGTTGCCCTAGAATTGACTTATATAAATAACCCGCGATGTTCTCATATTAAATGATCAAACTGGTTTTATTCCCCTCCAGATGCGGGTTATTTTATGCACTTCAGCACCAGTTCTGGGCCTATCGGCAACACAGCTCTCCTAGAATCCAGAATACTTTATCCCAAGCGGACTGATCAGTGTCTGCAGTTCTTTTACAAGATGGATGGAAACCCCCAGGACAAGCTGGTCATCTGGCTCCGTATAGATGACGGCAGTGGAAATGTCAGACGATTGAAGAAAATCCATACGATTCAAGGTAGAGTGAACATTGCTCGCGGTAGATACATTTCAGGTCGGGATTATTTGCCACATCATCTCTGGTTTCTACACTTTACGTGGGCTGTTCTGACTAGTTGGAAAGATTTAACCAAGTGCACATTTTTGAGCCACTTGTGGGCTCTGGGGGACACTAGAGATGCTCTGAAAGTTTTGGCTAACCCCTTGGATTATTACCACTTCAGGTCAAAAATAAAATAAAAATCCGCCTAAAAAGAGCATAAATCCACTGGAAATCCTGTTTTGAAACATGTGCCCCTGTGTTGTCTCCTGTTTATGACATCATTCTGTGCCTCCATAGTCAAATTCATTCTTCTTCTTCACTGCAATAGTTTATCTGCATAGAAAGCCAAAGAGGGATTATACAGAAAAACCTGGGCCTTTTCATGCCAACATGGCTCCCTAGTGTCTACGACGCTGGGGATTGTAGTGAACTGTTGTGCCTAGAGGGGGTGCAAAGCAGTATAACTGGTTTTCAATATGTGTGCGTGATGTGACTAATCAACTTTAACATCTGTTATTACTAAATATGTACAGATGGTGGGAAATGGCAGATATCTCACACAGGGAAGCACTGAATGAATGTACAGTGGCGTGTGGAATTCTGTCTCTATTTCACATTTGCTGTGGAGTATCAGGTGAAGCAAGGCCTGTTGACGTATGGCATGCCCAGTTCCATACCTGACGGGATGACATCACCGTGATGCTCACTCTCCACGAACCATTCATAGGCCATCCAGGCTATGAATGAAAAGCTTTTCCAGGGGGCAAGGTTCTAAGTTAGTTACCATGGTTACTGCTCCATGTTTAGAACCCTGCTTATATATACAGAATCCCAAAGGAATAGCTTACAGTAAGCAAATAGAAAATAAGATAAGAGAAAATGGTTGGTAAGGTAAACTACACTCATATAGTTTAGCTGCTCAAGTAATAAAGCAATAAAAAAAAAGTGCATACCCTTACGAAAGATACTACTATAGCACACACGTGATACATGTAAACTTTGGGTCTCCTTACATTTGTCTATATTGAATCTCATTTGCCTCAACCCGTCATTGAGGTCCCATTGCTGTTTGGTGGACAAAGGCACCATTTTGGACTTAGGCCCCATCTTGGACTCCACATGGTTTTCTATTCCGTATGTTTTCCGTTGTGGTATAGTCTGGGTTTTTACCAAACCAGCATGTTGACTACAACCAGTTATTGCTCACCTAGAGTAGTTTTGTTGACCCACTCTCAACTTTTGTTGACCTTTTCTATTTTTCCCAATATAGTATTCGGTTACTGCCCTCTCCATGGCAATAAGACCCATTATTCATTGTTAATTCAACTTTTTGGGGATTTAGTCCCCATTTCTGTTGGTGATTTTGTAACCAAAGCTCCAAGTTTTGTTTGCCCTTTTATTGGTTCATATAATCCTGCGGTGCCTGTTATTACAAGCCAGCTACTTGATGGGATTTTTCTTTTTTTTACTAATCCTTCTGATATAATGCCTGATACAATGTAAGGCCAGAATGCGAATGCCAGAAAAGAGCTAAAAAGCTTTAAAAACTAAAATTGTATTAACTGAGGAAACACATTTCTTCTAAATGCATGAACCCACACTTCCCCCAGATGTTTTTTATCAAGCTCACATGAGACCCAAACCAGTTCTTGGGGTCCCTGAGCCCCATAAACCCCATGCCCAAAGGGTTCTGCTTCAACAAAAAAAAGTAAGAGTTCATCCTACTGTCTCTTCAATGGGACACCACAGTCCATATATTGTTGCTTCCCCAGTTTTTTTTTTTTATTAAATAGTTCGTATTGTGTTATAATGTTTCATTTGTTTGGTTCCATTATTCCATTTGTGGACTGCTGGTTTTTACGTACCTCTTTATTTTGTTTTTTTCCTTTTTTTCTTGTTGCCTGTTTATGTCAAACATATGCAAATTGCACATTTCAAATTTAAAGTTAATTTGCGTTTTAAGCCACCGGTGATGTCATAAACAGAAGACGCCACAGACATACTTATAACACATTTTTCTCCCAATATAGGCCTTTACTCGCAAGATAACGTATAGATCATTTTGGATATTTTTTTATTCTCTATATTCACAGTAAAAACAATGCATAGGTGACCAAATCCTGCCAATCATATACATGTCTGACTGTAGCTATTCAAGTCATATTTTAAGTAACGTTTTTTTAAGTAAATGTTTTGTCTTTTCAAATTAGGTGACGATGATCACAACTGGAAAATCGCGCATGTGACCCTCAGCGTGAATAAAAAATTCAGGTACATCTTCCAAGGAATCCGCGGAGATGACCAAGCGGCCAGTGGCGGCATTTTAATCGATGACATTACTCTTACTGAAACCGCGTGCCCCAGTGCAGTGTGGGTAATCCGCAACTACAGCCAGGTCCTGGCTACCACCGCTAAAGGCGATCGCCTCGTCAGCCCACGCTTTTACAGTCCTGAAGGGTACGGATATGGAGTGGGCTTATACCCTCATGGTCAAAGCGCCTCTACCTATGAGAGCTACACGGGCATATCCTTCCACATGTGCAGTGGGGAGGACGACGCTGTCTTGGAATGGCCTGCTTTAAACCGACAGGTCATTATTACTGTGCTCGATCAGCACCCAGATGTTACTTTACGGATGTCATCCAGTAGAAGCTTCACTACAGCTGCATCTCAGATTATTGAATGTAAGTGCATGTCCCTGGTCCTACAGTTGCTGCAAAAACTGGTGCCATCTTTAAAAACGTATGACTCATGGGTTGAGGGTGACCACAGTGGTTGCACACACTCTTCTTAATCTCTGTGAGGGGCATTGCTCTACCCCTTCGCACAGCACTCTGCAGATTGAGTCAGAGTGTTGGATGTCACGTGTTAATAGCAAGATTAAACCAGCATGGTTTCTGATGACCGTATGAAACGGTGATTGTGTAGACCAACAAAGGGCCCTCCCAATTACTGCAGATATCAAATACGGCCCAACGCGTTTCTTCATTTGTAGTGCTGTACTATATAGGTGAGATTCAGGCTACCCAGCAGATTGTATACGTGTGTATCTGTGTCTGTGTGTGCATGTGTGTGTGTGACTGTGAACGTGTGTGTGTGACTGTGCATGTGTGACACTGTGTGTGTACGTGATGCTGCATTGTGCAAGTGACACTGTGTGTGTGTGACTGTGAACGTGTGTGTGTGACTGCATGTGTACATTCCTGAAGCCAGAATCAGCAATGGACGGCAAAACATATGTTTGCCTAGGTGGCGAAACATCTTGCACCAGCACCCAGTAGAATGAGGGGAGCCAGTGATATCCGCTAATTTGTTCGCTTTTACCTTGTGTCTTCTCTCCAGCAATGAATAACATATCCCGCTGGGAAAGACCCTCTCTTATTGGAACCTATGACCCCTCCTGCGACTGTAACAGGACAGCAGACTACGGATGGACCACCTTTATCTCTCACAGCGGTTTACACCGGAGGAGCTTCCTGAAGAATGACGACCTCATCCTCTTTGTGGATTTTGCAGGTAGGTTCCAAATCAGAACACAGATTGACAAGCGTATTCACCAGGCAAGTCCCTACTGGTACAAATGCCGGGTATCTGGAGTTCTTTTGCTCATATTTATACTATATGTTTAAATATATACATACACAGTGTGAAGCACTGTGCTTAGGCAGTTATACAGGCCCACATTTGACAGGAAAGTATCCCACAAACAATGGGTTCTATTGTTGGCAACTATGCTATTAGCTGGGCAGTCCACAGCTCACTATTGACTCCGAGGATTACAGCTCACTATTGACTCCGAGGGTTACAGCTCACTATTTTATCTGCATCATTGGCCAGCAAATCCCTATTGGTCAGGCAGCTCCCCATTCATTAACTTTTCACCCTTTCTACTGTCCTGGGACAAAGGTTGTTATACCCATCAGACCATACCTCCAGATACTTTACAAAAATGACTTGTACTAGTATGAACCACTTCTCTAGCAAGTACCTTTAAGTTGTCTTAAAAAAGTGTGTACATGCTTTATTTCTGCCACAATACAGACCCCCCCCCCCCCCCCCATAACATCTATAGAGACCTTTCTGGTGCTCAGGGTGATAAAGGACTCAAGCATTGTGTGCTATGGTGCCAAACCATGATAAGGATGTAATAAGGCTTATGGTTCAATATAACAGCTGGGTTTGCAGTCACGCAAAGGAATTGCGGTGTAACAGAAAAGTATGTGTTCATTATTAACATGGAAGATGGAGAGCACATCATAACGTTACATATTTACAAAGTGTTTTAAAACGCTGTGTGTGTCACTGTAGTGTCTTAGCCAGTCTGCACTGATCTTATCTATTTAAGTTCATGATCTCACTAATCCTACATTTTTACCATTTTGTACCCTGCCCCCAGGGCCACGGATCATCTTGGCTTGGTTGATAATTTTGTGTTATTACAGGTATCATAATTCCTTTGGCAACTCTAGGAAACATGAAGAACAAAATGTTCCAGAGCAGGGATGAGTTTTGTTCTGGCTAATGGAAATGCATTTACCTGGTTGACACACCTAGAACCTGACCTTGGCCATTAAATTTCAGTTGTGGTACAACAGCCCCATTCCCCCTGCCCCCAAAACAACCCTGTGAGAAAACACAATGATTGGGGATTTCAGGTACAACTACACTGGTAAATGTAGTTGCTAGCTATCATGATTTGGGCAGAAAAAGTCTTGATGGTCAGACTTGTATGCTTTGGTGAGACTGGTGCTGATAATGGAACTTATAAAGCTAATTGGCTGATCCCAAGAATAAAATGTATTTTGGAAGAGGAACAACTTACTGATGAACTTAGATTTTGTCTAAAAAAAATAAATCATCATAGGCTAAACCACAGGGGATGTCTGAAACACTGGGTGATTTCACTTAATAATAATCATGCTATTATGAAGCCTTTTTTACCCAAACAAATGTTTTATGTGATATAGAATAAAAGCAAAGTGTTATACAGTCCAGCCTCCTAATTCATTTTAATCTCATGATTACTATCATGCTATCGAAACAGTGAATGTGTGATCCCAAGAACAATCTGATTGTATCCAGTTCGACTGGAACATGCAGAAAGGGACATTTCCAGTATGCAAACCATAGGTTGGACCAATGGCAGCAGTAGGTGCAATGCACACAGGTCCATCCCTTTAGAATAATGACCTAGTAGAGCCAAAAACTAGTTTCTGTACAAGATCACTTAATGGTCGTTTCCTCATCTGATGAGGCCAGACAAAAATACCAAACATGCCTGACATGACTAGTGTTCCAACCCAGTCGGCCAAAATATAGACAGGTGGGAGGTAAATTGTTATTCATTTATTTTTTATTGCCTTTATGTAATTGTATATGAAATTATGCATTTTTAAAAAATGTTCTCGTAATATCCACCTGTCCCTCTCTGAAGATCTCACACACCTAATAAAGACGGAAGTCCCCATCATCAAGGTGGCCGAGCCGGAAGCTGAAGCAGAAGATGCAGTAGCTCTCTCTAACAGAAAGAAGCGAGGGCTACAGGATAATGATGATTATGCCATCCAAATGATGCCCCTGGATGCCTCATGTGATCCTAATCCTTGTCTAAATGGCGGGGTTTGTGTTCTAGAGAAAGGAAGAGCAAGCTGCAGGTATGTGGAAGCTGGTCAACGTGTGCGAAAGATCACTATATCTCTTTCGAAACTAACAAAGTAGTATAGCTCCTGTCTATCTATATCCAGAGCCTACAGTGCAATAATTTACTTTATGGAGGGATCTGTTCACCACACACTGAAAGGCCCCAATTCACCTAAAGTTGAGTAGACATCTGAAGTTGTATCTCAAGAGAAAATGCCCAACCTGATCACTCTTGGTGGGGAAAAAGAACATGGGGAATCTCCAGAAGATTCTATTCAGAAAATAGTAAATTGTCCTCAGACATACCCTGCATTTTTATCTAGCAATAGCTCATGCTCTGGTTAGCTACTTTTGGTGGGGGAAAACTTGGGACAGTGACCACAGTGTGTAAGAGATGTTCCAAGTGGCTCATCTTGAGGGAATTGGCCACTGGCTTGAGTCTTGTGAGAATTCCTCAAGATGAGGTCCAGGATCCTTGAGTCGTCATTGTAATATACTGGATTGTCTAAAGTTGGCCAACCTCAGTGAACCTACATGAAATTGCTGAGGGGGGGGGGGGGGGGGGCTGGGGGCTGGGGGTTTGGTGGCACTGAGTGTCCCTGACTTTTAATGATGGTAAAAAAGTGGGCTTTCTGAGTATGTCCAAAAGACACGCATAGCAATGATCAATCTAATTCCCAGGTAAACGGGTCTTCCACCATGTTGGCTCTTGAAAGCGTAAAGGGACTCTTTCACCTAAACATTATTATTTTCCCTGTGAATGGTGCGAATAAAAAATATTTAGCTGTATACTGTGTTAGCAGAATTGCATGAAAATGTATATATATAAAAAAAAAAATCTGTTTTAAATGTATCTGTGGTGGCTCCCGTTTATGACATCAACTTGTGGTTTGATATGCAAATTGCACTTTTCCCACTGAAGTCAGTTAATTTGCATAAATAGCCCCGATGATGTCATAAACAGGAGACACCACATACATTTTTTTATTAAGCTAGGTATTTGCCCAGATTTCCTTATTCTCTATATTCACAGTATGAAAGATGTTTCATGGGGCTATTCACTAAAAGATGAGTTAATGGGAGTGGCAGGTGAGTTGAAGTGAATAGCAGGTGAATTGATGTGAGATGACCATGTAGCTATAACTGTGCAGGAACAAACCTGATGAGTTAAGTTTAGCGGGGGGAACTAACCAGGTTTGTTCCTGCACAGTGTATAGCTGAATGTTCATCTCACCTCAACTCACCTGCTATTCACTTCAACTCACACGCTATTCACTTCAACTCACCTGCTATTCACCTCAACTCACCTGCTATTCACCACAACTCACCTGCTATTCACCACAACTCACCTGCTATTCACTTCAACTCACCTGCTATTCACTTCAACTCACCTGCTATTCACCTCAACTCACCTGCTATTCACTTCAACTCACCTGCTATTCACCTCAACTCACCTGCTATTCACTTCAACTCACCTGCTATTCACCTCAACTCACCTGCTATTCACTTCAACTCACCTGCTATTCACCTCAACTCACCTGCTATTCACTTCAACTCACCTGCTATTCACCTCAACTCACCTGCTATTCACTTCAACTCACCTGCTATTCACCTCAACTCACCTGCTATTCACTTCAACTCACCTGCTATTCACCTCAACTCACCTGCTATTCACCTCAACTCACCTGCTATTCACTTCAACTCACCTGCTATTCACCTCAACTCACCTGCTATTCACTTCAAATCACCTGCTACTCACCTCAACTCACCTTTTTAGTGAATAGCCCCATATGTCACAGAATTGTTGGATATTAAACATAATTTCCTCTTTCTCCGCAGATGTTCATCCACACAGGCATTCTTCTATGGTGGAGAACAATGTGAATCTGCACAGCTTCATGCTAACATCATTGGGATGATGGCTGGAGGAGTGGCAGGGACCATAGCACTGACTATTGCAGTTCTTGCAATGATAACTAGAAGATAAAACAAAACAGCCATCCTTTGTATGGCAACTAACAAATAAAATTTTATCAGCAGACTGGTTGACATGTAAATTCTTTTTTCTCTAAATTAATATAAATAAAAAAGAAAACTTTGCAATCCAGGATGGAAACAAAGATGATCCCAGTGATATATTAAATGAGGCACATATATATATATATATGTGTGTGTGTTTTTTCTATTTCTTCCTTACTATATGTAAAAATATATTACGAAACATTAAAAGGTTTGTTTTGGTATTGGGAGGAGTCTTTGCTCTTATTGGCCTCTGCTTTGGGTGATGTCATAGTCTTCAATTTGGTAGACCTCCTACACAGTGCTGTATTTACCGCGAGGCATCCTAGGCGGATGCCTAGGGCGGCAAATTTGGGGGGGCGGCAGCGCCCCCCAGCACTGAAAAAAAAAATGTAAAAAAAAAAAAAGTGAAAAAAAAAAAAAACGCGACCCTTTAAAAAATAAAACCCCACCGCGCTTGCAGGCAGAGACGGAGGTGAGAAGGGATCGGAAGATCCCCCCTCACCATCGCTCTGCCTGCCAGGCTGCACAGGGAGCCGAACAGGCAGCACAGAGAAACCTCCGTGCTGCCTGTTCGGCTCCCCGTGCAGTATGCCGACACGGAAGTGCCGACAGTCACGTGACGGGCGCGCTGACGTCATACGCGCGCCCGGTCACGTGACCTGTCGGCACAATCGCCGGGGAGCCGAACAGGCAGCATGGAGGGACCATGCTGCCTGCCACTAGCCACCAGGGAAAGGTAAGTGCTGATGGGAGACTGTGTGTGTGTGTGTGTGTGTGTGTGTGTGTGTGTGTGTGTGTGTGTGTGTGTGTGTGTGTGTGATTGGAGACAGTGTGTGTGAATCAGAGTGTGTGTGATTGGAGACAGTGTGTGTGATGGGAGTCAGTGTGTGTGTGTGACTGAGTGTGATGGGAGTCAGAGTGTGTGTAATGGGAGACAGTGTGTGTGACTGAGTGTGATGGGAGTCAGAGTGTGTGTGATGGTAGACAGTGTGTGTGACTGAGTGTGATGGGAGTCAGAGTGTGTGTGTGATGGGAGACAGTGTGTGTGACTGAGTGTGATGGGAGTCAGAGTGTGTGTAATGGGAGACAGTGTGTGTGACTGAGTGTGATGGGAGTCAGAGTGTGTGTGATGGTAGACAGTGTGTGTGACTGAGTGTGATGGGAGTCAGAGTGTGTGTGATGGGAGACAGTGTGTGTGACTGAGTGTGATGGGAGTCAGAGTGTGTGTGTGATGGGAGACAGTGTGTGTGACTGAGTGTGATGGGAGTTGGAGTGTGTGTGATGGGAGTAGGAGTGTGTGACTGAGTGTGATGGGAGTAGGAGTGTGTGACTGAGTGTGATGGGAGTGTGAGCTTGATGTGAGTCTGAATGATGGGGCATGTGTTAGGTGTGTAACGTGGGTGTGCAGCTTGGGTAGGGGGGTGCCCAGATTTTGTCTGCCTAGGGCAGCACAAAATCAAGATACACCACTGCTCCTACACAATCTATTTATTTCATCTCAGGTGAGATTGTTTGGCTTCTCCTGTAATTTACCTGCAAGCTGGTATGGAATTGTCTTGAGGATGATGTTACAGCAGCCTAGTGCTGCATTTCCATTCATGAAATAAACTCAGTGGGGGCTGGGACAACAGTGGGGGCGACAGATCGGGATATGTAGAAGGAAGAGGAAGACCGTGAAGGTTGAGAGAGCATGAGACTCTACTCTCTACTCTACTCTACTCTACGACAGAGGAAGGGATTCTTTACAGTAAGTACAATTAAGATATGGAATTCGCTGCAAGAAGAAGTGTTTCTAGCATATAACTTAGAAGCCTTTAAGAGTGGCCTGGATACTTTTTTAATCGAGTCGAACATTGAGGGCTATGCATGGTAGTATAGGCATTAATATTTATTTAGTGCTTGTTGATCCAAGGAGTGATCTGATTACCATTTGGAGTAAAGAAGGAATTTTTCCCCCTGCACTGAACAGAATTAGAAATTGCTGAAGGGGTTTTATTTGCATTCTTTGGACCAACAGTGGTAAACATGGAACAGGAAAAGTGTTGAACTTGATGGACGCAAGACATTTTTTCAACCTAAACTACTATGTATCTATGTTACTCTGAGGTGTATGTGAAAGGCCAGAATGTGCAGCATGTCTGACCTTGCGGCAGTGCTGTATTTACCGCGAGGCATCCTAGGCGGATGCCTAGGGCGGCACATTTTAGGGGGAGGCAGCGCCCCTCAGCACTGAAAAAAGAAAATGTAAAAAAAAAAAAAAAATGTAAAAAAAAAAAATCCGGCCCTTTAAAAAAAAAAAATTAGCAGGGGCATATTAAATGGCAAATAACACTGGCATATAACACTGGCATATTGTTGGGCAAATTGTCAGGGGCATAATAAATGGCAAATAACACTGGCATATTGTTGGGCAAATTGTCAGGGGCATATTAAATGGCAAATAACACTGGCATATAATTGGGCAAATTGGCAGGGGCATATTAAATGGCATATAACACTGGCATATTAGGCAAATTGTCAGGGGAATATTAAATGGCAAATAACACTGGCATATTGTTGGGCAAATTGTTGGGGGCATATTAAATGGCAAATAACACTGGCATATTATTGGGCAAATTGGCTGGGGCTTATTAAATGACAAATAATACTAGCTTAATATTGGGCAAATTGGCTGTGGCATATTAAATGGCAAATAATACTGGCTTAATATTGGGAAAATTGGCTGGGGCATTTTACCGGTAAATGGCAGAATAACACTGGCATATTATTGGGCAAATTGGCAGGGGCTGATTAAATGGCAAATATTGGCATATTATTGGGCAAATTGGCTGGGGCATTTTACCGGTAAATGGCAGAATAACACTGGCATATTATTGGGCAAATTAGCTGGGGAATATTATGGGCAAATGATATTGGCAATGTGTATGTGATGGGGTGATGGAGGCATGTAAATGGGGTGATGGGGCATGTCCTTGATGTGCAACTTGGGTTATGGGTCATGTCGTGGGTGTGCATCGTGGGTAGGGGGGGTAGGGGGGCGGGCCCAAAATTTGTCTGCCTAGGACAGCACAAAACCAAGATACACCACTGCCTCGCGGCTTCTTTTCCTATCCTATTGGTCCCAGCTAGAGCATCATCTGAGTAGAATGGCTATCTAGCCTATACACTGACTTTTAGAATAAAAAGAGGTGCAGCCATGGGGCATTGAGGAGAGTGGCCTGCTGCCCTTACCTGTCTGTCTCCATCCAGCCAGGTAAAGGATGTCAAGCTTCTGTCCTGGATCTACTATGCTATTTGTATTGTGTCATGTATATATTTGAGCTTAAGTGATGGTGTGTATAGAGTACTATCACTCTTCTAAGATTGAATATTATACTTCAGTTGCCAGCAGTTGGATTTTGTTAATTTATTCCAGGATAAGACAAATTACCCCTTTAGGGGAACAATAGTTAATAGAACACACAAAACAGTCTATAGAGTTTTAGCAACTGTTCAATAGTTTGTGTACCAGCTAAAAACTAGTTACAAAATCAATCAGAATTAAGAGGTCATGTTGGGAAACAGTGTGATTAAAAATACTTGAGAAACTATTCTAAGTTTCTATATAAAGTATTTCAGAGTTCACTGACAATGTAACACCGTTTTGCCAAGTCAACAGATTCTCGCCTTACTCCAAAGCTGTCAGATCTGTCAAACAGTGTTTGAGATGAGTTTAATAAATCAGCAAAGTAATAAAAAAGGAATTTGACAAAAGTGTAATAATAAAGTTCCATTTTATTTAAGAAAAATTAACATTCTTGCCTTTACTCCCTCTATATGTTACAAAGGTGCACATCACTGCTAATATGACCTCCCCTCACCAATATATTCATATCTACATAGTCCACGTTAAGACTCACACCATTTCACACTGTTATAGCATCATCTGTATTCCAGGTTTCACCCAATGTGTTACCGTTATTACAGCTACAGCAGATCCCACTGATCTCAATGCATACCTCCCAGCATTTCAAATGTCCAAAGAGGGGCACCTTTATTTTTGTGGGAGTGGCTGAAGGTGCAGCTATGGGCGGGCCATTACCAGAACAGTTTCAGTGACTTTATGGCCATTTTATGTCATTGTATAAGTCATTTAGAACTAGAATTAGGTATATTATTTACACAAATTAATAAAAAAAAACACGTTTACTGCAGTTTAAACACAATTTATTGAGAGTTTTATTGCTGTAGAGTCTCTGATACACTTATACAAACCTAACCTTCTGAGCTCCCAGAAAAGAGGGACAATAGAGGATGAAAGAGGGACAGGGTACAACATATGGACTGTAAATCCTAAATAGGGACACTTGGAAGGAATGCAATGATTGTTTAGCATTGTCAAGTTCCATTTCCAACCATTGGTAAGTACAATTTTTACTCGCAAATACTTTTTACTGGCGAATACTTGTTAGACCCTAGGTTAATTACATGCAGTGCACATTGCTACAGTAGAAATGCATTTGGATCCCTGAATGCCAGTCATAATCTCTAATGCAGATTACATCAGTACCAATTTAGCTATGTTTTTGGGGATACAGGCTAAACTATCTTATTGTCCATTAAACTATATATTTGTAAGAAATATTCATATCCTTATTCATATCCTCAGTGTAGTCTAATCAGTATGGATTGGGAAACATGATTTCTCATTTAAAACTAACAAACCACATGTCATCAATAAACCTTGTGATGCTTGCTGCGGTAGTAAACCTGCAGTTGGTTCAGAACCACCAACATAATTCTTGTTTGCTTGCAGAGGGTTGTGTAGTAATTGCAATCACCATGGAAACCATTGGAATGTTACTCCTGATTGCTCATCTTGTATCACTTTATGCCAGACATTTTCCCCAGCCAGAATACTTCTGTTCTATGAAATTACAGAGTAGGAATCTATAGATACTTCATTTTCAGAACTACTTGGAGCAAAAATATTGTAGCCACCTGAAACAATATATATAAAAAAGATGCAATGAGTCCCCGGTACCATATCTCCAATTCAAATTCTAACACGATCTAGATTTAGGCTGGTATTAAAGCTGAATATCTAGTTCTTTACTCCTCCCCCCCCCTCCCCCCACTCAAAAACAAACTAAGTAAGCTAATACATTCATCACAAACTAAAAGAATGCAACATGTAAATAATCTTGGATGTAAGTGTATAGCAGCCCATATCTTATTAACCGATCTGCGGAGGACGTTCTATTGATTTAAGTTGGTTGTACTGTGTACTTTGAATGCTCATATATCGGAAAGAGAAAGACTGTCTGTGTCATGTTTCCCTTGTATGGACACATAAGGGGTTATGTGTAAACGAGGCTTACATACATAATATTGGTATTATCTCCGTGCAGGGCCGGCCTTAAGTGTCCCAGCGCCCTGTGCGGGCTTCCCCTGTGGTGCCCCCCCCCCATGTATGTGTCCCTTCCCTCTTCCTTGCCACGTCTGTCTCGCTCTAACTCCCCCATACCTGTTTTCTCTCTCTCCCTCTCCCCCCCTCCCCTGTTCTGTCTTTCCCCCCCCAGACCCCCGTGTTCTGTCTCTCTCCCCCCTCCCCCTGTTCTGTCTCTCCTCCCCCTGTTCTGTCCCCCCCCGTTGTCTCTCACCCCCAGACACCCGTGTTCTGTCTCTCCCCCCCCAGACACCCGTGTTCTCTGTCTCTCTCCCCCTGTTCTGTCTGTCTCTCTCCCCCTCCTCCTGTTCTGTCTGTCTCTCTCCCCCTCCTCCTGTTCTGTCTCTCTCTCCCCCTGTTCTGTCTGTCTCTCTCTCCCCCTGTTGTGTCTCTCACTCCCCCCATTCTGTCTCTCTCTCTCTCTCCCCCCTGTTCTGTCTCTCTCTCTCCCCCTCCCCTTGTTCTGTCTGACTCTCTCTCCTTGTTCTGTCTGTCTCTCTCTCCCCCTGTTGTGTCTCTCACTCCCCCCATTCTGTCTCTCTCTCTCTCTCCCCCCTGTTCTGTCTCTCTCTCTCCCCCTCCCCTTGTTCTGTCTGACTCTCTCTCCTTGTTCTGTCTGTCTCTCTCTCTCCCCCTGTTCTGTCTGTCTCTCTCCCCCTGTTCTGTCTCTCACTCCCCCTGTTCTGTCTCTCTCCCCCCCTCCCCCTGTTCTGTCTCTCTCTCCCCCTCCCCTTGTTCTGTCTGACTCTCTCTCCTTGTTCTGTCTGTCTGTCTCTCTCTCCCCCTCCCCCTGTTCTGTCTGTCTCTCTCTCCCCCTCCCCCTGTTCTGTCTGTCTCTCTCTCTCTCTCTCTCTCCCCCTCCCCCTGTTCTGTCTGTCTCTCTCCCTCCCCCTGTTCTGTCTGTCTCTCTCTCTCCCCCTCCCCCTGTTCTGTCTGTCTCTCTCCCTGTTCTGTCTGTCTGTCTCTCCCCCTCCCCCTGTTCTGTCTGTCTCTCTCTCCCCTTGTTCAGTCTGCCTCTTCCCCCCCCCCCCTTGCCTGCAAATGTTGATCAGGGAAGGGGGCGGAGCTAACCGGCTGAGCGGTGTAGCTCCGCCCCCACCATGTGAAGCAGAGCAGCGTCTGCTTCACGGGAGCCACAGACAGCAAAAGAAAGTGCTTAATGCAGGCTCCATGCTTAATGCAGGCTCCCCATGCTTAATGCAGGCTCCCCATGCTTAATGCAGGCTCCATGCTTAATGCAGGCTCCATGCTTAATGCAGGCTCCCCATGCTTAATGCAGGCTCCCCATGCTTAATGCAGGCTCCCCATGCTTAATGCAGGCTCCATGCTTAATGCAGGCTCCCCATGCTTAATGCAGGCTCCATGCTTAATGCAGGCTCCATGCTTAATGCAGGCTCCCCATGCTTAATGCAGGCTCCCCATGCTTAATGCAGGCTCCCCATGCTTAATGCAGGCTCCATGCTTAATGCAGGCTCCCCATGCTTAATGCAGGCTCCCCATGCTTAATGCAGGCTCCCCATGCTTAATGCAGGCTCCCCATGCTTAATGCAGGCTCCCCATGCTTAATGCAGGCTCCATGCTTAATGCTGGCTCCATGCTTAATGCAGGCTCCCCATGCTTAATGCAGGCTCCCCATGCTTAATGCAGGCTCCCCATGCTTAATGCTGGCTCCCCATGCTTAATGCAGGCTCCCCATGCTTAATGCAGGCTCCATGCTTAATGCAGGCTCCATGCTTAATGCAGGCTCCCCATGCTTAATGCAGGCTCCCCATGCTTAATGCAGGCTCCATGCTTAATGCTGGCTCCCCATGCTTAATGCAGGCTCCCCATGCTTAATGCAGGCTCCATGCTTAATGCAGGCTCCATGCTTAATGCTGGCTCCATGCTTAATGCAGGCTCCCCATGCTTAATGCAGGCTCCCCATGCTTAATGCAGGCTCCCCATGCTTAATGCAGGCTCCATGCTTAATGCAGGCTCCCCATGCTTAATGCAGGCTCCCCATGCTTAATGCAGGCTCCATGCTTAATGCAGGCTCCATGCTTAATGCAGGCTCCATGCTTAATGCAGGCTCCCCATGCTTAATGCAGGCTCCCCATGCTTAATGCAGGCTCCATGCTTAATGCTGGCTCCCCATGCTTAATGCAGGCTCCCCATGCTTAATGCAGGCTCCATGCTTAATGCAGGCTCCATGCTTAATGCTGGCTCCATGCTTAATGCAGGCTCCCCATGCTTAATGCAGGCTCCCCATGCTTAATGCAGGCTCCCCATGCTTAATGCAGGCTCCATGCTTAATGCAGGCTCCCCATGCTTAATGCAGGCTCCCCATGCTTAATGCAGGCTCCATGCTTAATGCAGGCTCCATGCTTAATGCAGGCTCCATGCTTAATGCAGGCATGGGGAGCCGAGCAGCACTTTCTTTTGCTGCCTGCAGCTCCCTGTGAAGCAGACGCTGCTCTGCTTCACAGGGTGGGGGCGGAGCTACACCGCTCAGCCGGTTAGCTCCGCCCCCTCCCCGACACAGCAGAGCATGCGGAGCAGAGGGCTGGTGAGGGGGGATCTTTTGATCTCCCCCACCCAGTGCCTCTACCAGCTTTTTTTTTTTTTTTTAACCTTTTTTTTTTAAAATTTTTTTTTTTTAAGCTGGCGGGCGGCGCCCTCTGGGGTGTTGCGCCCTGTGCGCTCGCACAGGTCGCACACCCCTAAGGCCGGTGTTCTGACGAATTACTGGAGCAAATTCTCCTGCGCAATCGCAGGAGAATTTGCTCACTGCGCATGCCCATAAAGTTACAGCTGATAACTCAGCTGTAACTTTATGTCCACCGCGCATGCGCGAGCTAAGCAACCCACATCCCGCCCCCCGCACACCCCTTCTTACCAGCTGATCGGACAGCGGCGGTACACAGCGCATGCGCGCGGCTATCAAGCCGTGTGGGAATGCGCTGTGTCCGTGGCTGGATTCAAACAAAACGCTGGTAAGTAACACGGTGCGGGGGGGACGACATAAGGAGCCAACAGAGAGGTAAGCACCCTAGTGAGGGCTGCCTCATCTTCATGGGAGTTGTGATCCTGCTGTAGCGCATGCGCTGTGTACCGCCGCTGTCCGATCAGCTGGTAAGAAGGGTTGTGCGGGGGGCGGGATGTGGGTTGCTTAGCTCGCGCATGCGCGGTGGACATAAAGTTACAGCTGAGTTATCAGCTGTAACTTTATGCGCATGCGCAGTGAACAAATTCTCCTGCGATTGCGCAGGAGAATTTGCTCCAGTAATTCGTCAGAACACCGGCCCTGTCTCCGTGTACTTCTGTTATAAAGCAGGCTCCCTACATCCTCTGCCAGTGCTGTATTTACCGCGAGGCATCCTAGGTGGATGCCTAGGGCGGCAAATTTTGGGGGGCGCCCCCCAGCACTGAATGAAATTTTTTTTTTTTTTTAAAACGTGGCCCATTAAAAAAAAAAAAAAAAGACCGCGCTTGCAGGCAGAGACGGAGGTGAGAGGGGATCGGAAGATCCCCCCTATCCATCGCTCTGCCTGCCAGGCTGCACGGGGAGCCGAACAGGCAGCACAGAGAAACCTCCGTGCTGCCTGTTCGGCTCCCCATGCAGTGTGACACGGAAGTGCCGACAGTCACGTGACGGGCGCGCTGACGTCATACGCGCGCCCGTTCACGTGACCTGTCGGCACAATCGCCAGGAAGCTGAACAAGCAGCATGGAGGAGACCATGCTTCCTGCCACTAGCCACCAGGGAAAACAGGTAAGTGCTGATGGGAGTCAGAGTGTGTGTGATGGGAGACAGTGTGTGTGACTGAGTGTGATGGGAGTCAGAGTGTGTGTGATGGGAGACAGTGTGTGTGACTGAGTGTGATGGGAATCAGAGTGTGTGTGATGGGAGTCAGTGTGTGTGACTGAGTGTGATGGGAGTAGGAGTGTGTGACTGAGTGTGATGGGAGTAGGAGTGTGTGTGTGATGGGAGTATGAGCTTGATGTGAGTCTGAATGTTATGTGTTATGTGGGGTCATGAAATGGAGGTGATGGGGCATGTCTTAGGTGTGTAACGTGGGTGTGCAGCCTAGGGCAGCACAAAATCAAGATACACCACTGACTACAGTAGAAATGCATTTGGATCCCTGGATGCCAGACATAATCTCTAATGCAGATAACATCAGTACCTATTTAACTATGTTTTTGGGGATACAGGCTGAACTATCTTATTGAGAAACCTCCGTGCTGCCTGTTCGGCTCCCCGTGCAGTGTGACACGGAAGTGCCGACAGTCACGTGACGGGCGCTCTGACGTCATACGCGTGCCCGGTCACGTGACCTGTCGGCACAATCGCCGGGAAGCCGAACAGGCAGCATGGAGGGACCATGCGGCCTGCCTGCCAGGGAAAGGTAAGTGCTGATGGGAGACTGTGTGTGTGTGTGTGTGTGACTGAGTGTGATGGGAGTCAGAGTGTGTGTGATGGGAGTCAGAGTGTGTGTGATGGGAGACAGTGTGTGTGACTGAGTGTGATGGGAGACAGTGTGTGTGACTGAGTGTGATGGGAGTCAGAGTGTGTGACTGAGTGTGATGGGAGACAGTGTGTGTGACTGAGTGTGATGGGAGTCAGAGTGTGTGTGATGGGAGACAGTGTGTGTGACTGAGTGTGATGGGAGTCAGAGTGTGTGACTGAGTGTGATGGGAGTCAGAGTGTGTGTGATGGGAGACAGTGTGTGTGACTGAGTGTGATGGGAGTCAGAGTGTGTGTGATGGGAGACAGTGTGTGTGACTGAGTGTGATGGGAGTAGGAGTGTGTGTGATGGGAGACAGTGTGTGACTGAGTGTGATGGGAGTAGGAGTGTGTGACTGAGTGCGATGGGAGTGTGTGTGTGATGGGAGTACGAGCTTGATGTGAGTCTGAATGATGGGGCATGTCTTAGGTGTGTAATGTGGGTGTGCAGCTTGGGTAGGGGGGTGCCCGGATTTTGTCTGCCTAGGGCAGCACAAAATCAAGATACACCACTGTCCTCTGCAGTCCCATACTTCTAGAATTCTCTAGTGCTTAGTGTTTCGGTGGAACTTTTTGTACGGCTCATGACTACTGTTGAAGAACCTAACTCTGTTAATGTCGGAGAACCTAAGTCTGTTAGGCGGAGGTACTTCTGCTGCTACTGTAAAGTCTCGGTATGTATAAAATAAGGGTCAAGAATGCATTTATAACCAGCGAGCGGTGATTGCACCTTTCTGTTTTACTTCCTGACGTTTTACAGTGCGTGGTATTTTATATCCAACCCCCATAGCGAGAGTATTGCTCACCTTTTTTGGGAAATATAACTTTTTTCCTGATTCTTTCCGATGGGGCTGAGGAATTTGTAGACAATGTCTGTGAAAAAAAAAACAAAAAAAACATATTAAGTCAGAATCATTTCCAGTCAACATAATAACCACGTTTGAGATATCGTAAGAATGAGCACTTTGACATATTGACATTTTTGCCTTTTGTGCGTCGAGATTCGATATTCCTTTCGAGCAGTGCCTTTCTCACCTATTTTTCAGTTTGTTGCCATCCCAGCTATTTGTTTTTGTTTTTTTGCCCCATGGTAGAATGTAAAAGTATGTGATGATGCTTTATAAAAAAATAATACAGAATAACCACGTATTTAATGTTAAAGTGGACCTTTCACCTGAGGGAAGTTTAGATTAATGACAAAATGGACTAAATGTTTTGTTTAGTGTGAATGTTATCTTAAGTAATATGTCTAACTTTTCCTCTCGTTTTATAACAATTATTATTGGTTGCTGTTTGTGTTTCATTTAGCAATGTCTGCTGTAAGTGCATTGTTTTATAGTGCTCTGGTGTTGTTTTATAATCTTGGGGCTGACATTATGAGAGATGAGATAAGATTCTAAAACAATCTGGGACTCATGTTAGTGGTTTAATGTTTAAAAACAAAATGTTGCTAGAAGAGGAAAGAATGATTGTAAGATACTGATCTCGTTCAAGAAGTCCCAGACTAACTTACTGTCTGGTAATTTCATTCCCAGCAAGAAAGAAATTTAAATTATAAAGTGACACCAAATCCCTGTAAAATTATGTCATTAAACCAGAGATATCACCACGTGAGACATAAATAACAATCTATCATTATAAAAGAAGTTATTTCCCCACATGCACATAACCTCTTACTCTTATTTTTACCCTTTCTAACATGAAAAATATTACTGGAAGGTATTAAAGGGACGGCATCATGTAAACATTGTTTTAGTGGGAATGTAGAGAATAAAAAAATGATTGAAAATGAGCAAGTAAATGCCTAAATTAGGCAAATGTGTTTTAAATGTGTCTGTGGAGTCTCCAATTTATGAAATCACCTGTGGCTTAATATGAAAATGACTAGAGTTGAGTGGACACCTAGATGTTCGGGTTCGGCAGGTTCGGCCGAACTTCGAAAAAATGTCCGGGTCCGTGCTCGAACTTGACCCCGAACCCCGAACCCGAACCCCATTGAAGTCAATGGAGACACGAACTTTTGGCCACTAAAATGCCTCTAAAATAGTCCTGGAAAGGGCTAGAGGGCTGCAAAATGAAGTAAAATGTGGGTGAGTGTCCCCATTCATATGAATAGGTCAATTGACCTATTCGTATGAATGGGGACTCTATTTCGGTTTAAAGAAAGCCAATAGCCGTGTAATGTCTTTCGGTTTATAGACTTTCGGTTTATGTAATACATGTAATGCTTTTGCTTTTCTATAAACCGAAATAGAGTCCCCATTCATAAGAATAGGTCAATTGACCTATTCTTATGAATAGGGACTCTATTTATGTTTATAGAAAGCCCATAGCATTACATACAATGTAATCGCCGAACCCCGAACTCCAACACGAACATATAGTGGAATGTCCGTGTTCGGGTCCAAAAACCGTAATGTTCGGTATGAACCTGAACAGTGCGGTTCTGGTTCGCTCAACACTACAAATTACACATTTCCCATTAAAAAACAGTCAATTTGCATATCAAGCCACAGCTGAGATCATAAGCAGGAGACTCCAGAGACGCACTCAAAACACATTGGTCTCCTAATTTAGGAATTTGGGTACAATTCTGCTAACATAATATATCGATCATTTTCAACGTTTAGGTGATACAATCCCTTTAAATTCATAGGGGGGGAAGTAAGATGAGGGGGGGGGGGGAATGACTTTGAAACCAACCAGTCCAACAGCAATGTTCAGCTGAAAGGAAAAAACTGAAATTCGTCAGCCAGCTACAGCCCCGTCTTTAAATTTTCCGACTTAAGTGGCACCGTGTCGATAGAAAACAACTCCCTCCCCAAAACCAATATCAGAATAGTCAGCATCGCCTACACATCTCTGAAAGACATTTTACCGCCTGGGAAACCCAAGGTCATTAATGGCTTAGCCACACATGAGCTGGCAGAAAATATATGGAACATGTGTGGACAATCTTGAAAATGAGTGACATTTTCACATAGAAAAGTCGATGTGTAGAAATGGGTGGGCTCAGGTTCACAATGCATTCAAGAACTTAATCCAAAATGAAGGTGAAATTGAGGAGAATTTCCAAATGAATGGAAATAACGAAACGAAAATAACAAATGAATATCGTCGAAAACGAACATGAAATTCGGCTTGGACAAACATAAAAAACATTTCTTCCGAATGGACGAAAAACCAAACAATTTTTTTGTCAGTGCCTAACTCTAGTTGCCACCCTTGGTATGTGGCAAACAAGACATCGGGTCTGTTGAAAGATTACCTTCTGGGCTACTCAGATACAACACGTCGTAAAGCCATCTTGTGGGCACATGACAGGTTTTGTTTGAGCCTATTTAATGAATGGGAGTGGACATACACAGAGCCACTTACCTTTAACGGCGCCATTAAAGTGGCTAATTAGACTTGTGTCCAGTGAGCTATGTGAGAAATCTGCTCTAACCTGTAGACATTGACTTTCAATGTGTCCCTGAGGAATCATTTCTCCATAAAAAAGGGAGTGCAATGATAAAAGATGCTACTTACCTGCACTTTGTTCTTAAATGTTGATAAGTAGGACCAGGACACTGAATTACCCACAGCTGTTCTCACCTGAAACAATAAAAACATGAATATAAATATATTTACAAATTGAAATATGGCGAATCAGTATACACTGATCAGCCATGACATTATGACAACTGACAGGTGGCAAGCATGGCAGCTGCCAGTCAAAGGATCAGCTAGCAAGTCACCCATGTGCATATACCATTCCCCTGAAATAAAGGTTAAAGCATCTTAACATGTATAGCTTGGAGGAAAGACGTAACAGGGGGGATATGATAGAAACATTTAAATACATAAAGGGAATCAACACAGTAAAGGAAGAGAGTATATTTAAAAGAAGAAAAACTACCACAACTAGAGGACATAGTCTAAAATTAGAGTCTGTGAAAGGCAAGAGTTATTCTTGAGTCAATATCTGACTTTTATTTATGCAATAAAATTCAGAGTCTTTATAGTTATTTAGAGAAAATGCTCACTCACCTTTTGGTCCAATAACACAGTGGAGAGCAAAATGAATAAGCCCTGGAGTGAAGTGAAAGGAGAGAAGTGTAAGAGAATGAGAAAGAAACTCAAGATTGAATTAGTTAACATAAACTTAATTTCCAATGATGTTTGGCATATATGTGAATAGTCCGCTGTAGTAAATCTATTGTATTGAGTGAGTGGAACAGATAACAATTATATACTATTAAATCAATAAATTTTTAACGACATGTTCATTTTTTTTGAGATTAATACAGTTTCATGCCCCATCACCTTATTGTCCTTAAAAAAAAAAAAAAAAAAAAAATTAAAGATGCTACTGCCAGAGTGACCGCTGGTTCTACTTATTTATTTCCAGATAATCCTAGCCTCACTTATCAGGCTATACTGTATGGTATCATTTAGAGAGTTACATTATGTCTGGGCTAAATAAAATATGCTCCTATTTACACTACATTTGTCCTTTACAGACCAGATTGTTTAGAAGGAGGAACCCATCATTCATCTTTAAGAGGTTAAAAAATAAGCCCCCCATATTAAGTTAGGTGTTGGCAATCTCGAAAATGATTACATACCGGCTTACTGGCTTACAGTATAACCGATTAGGCACATGGTGCATTTTATATATACATTTAATGTGTCTTTGTGTTTAGTCTATTTGGGCCAGGCTCTTCTAACCTTTTGTCTGTCTAATTTGTTAACTCCCCTCTATCTGTTCATTTTGTTTACCCCATTCTACAATGCCACATAGAATGATGGATCTCTATAGATAAATAATGAGACAATATTAGGGAAATACCAATAGGACTGAGCAACAACTGTGTACAAATTTTTTTTTTAAGGACAAGCAAATACAATGTTGAAGTCACTCTGGTGACTGTTACTCTGGTAGCAGGAGTTCTTCCCTTTAAGTTTTTTTTCTTTTTTTTTTTTAAGACCTTCAAAGTTACCTGAAAGGAGTTGAGAGCTGCAAAAATTCCCTGGAGTGCGGTATTATCCGGTTTAATAGCTACACCAAGGCCAAAACCCCAGGTGATACCTAAAAGGGGTGTGAGGACTGCCATACTTTTAGTAATCTGGACTAAGATTAACTTCTCATCTTTCCCTGGTCTTTCTCCAATGGAAGGCCTTAGCAATTTAGCGATCACCACCAGTAAGATAATGAAGTTGATAAATACGATGGTCAACGCGGGCACTACGAATGCAAGGAATGACATGCTTGTATCAACGTCAAGCCAGCAGAACTCCCCGCTAGTAAACTGATTATTTGGTGCCGTAACAGCCACCGTGATGACGGATATGATGAGTGGACACGCGTAGCCCAGAAAGAAAGCATTGACCATCATCGTTTTTCTGCTCATGTCGTGCAAGATGTAGATCATGCGGTAAAAGAGTATAAGTCCCGTGGTGAGCATCCAGAAGAACAGAGCCAAGTAGAAAAAAAAGCTGAAGAAAGCTGCAGTCAAACAAGCCTTGGAGTCTGGATACTTCTCTAAAGCCGCACCAATAATAAACCAAATGTCAGCAGCCAAAAGTGAGACGGCCAAGTTGACCAGGCAGACATGGCGTAGGTACGAAGTCTTGTTTTTAATCAATGACCGCCACGCAATGTATTCGATTAACAGGGTAAGAAACAAGCAAAAAATGGAAATACCCACTCCGATGTAAGTAATCGTGTCCAAAAAATTGGATTTAGATTTGTCTCCCATTAATATTGAAAACGAAGTGAGATGATTACAGTTGCAGGTCACAATGTTATCCTTATCCTCGCCGGTAGAGGTGCAGCTTTCATTATTCCATCCCGGCTGGCTCAGATTAAAGTCCCAGAAGACGCACTCCGGGTAAGACAAGGAAGAATTGCTCTTCTGGAATGTCATCGATACGTTGAAATTGTTGAAATTCACATTTCCTTGGACGATGGTTGAAATAATGAGTCCATTAATGACCTTGGGTTTCCCAGGCGGTAAAATGTCTTTCAGAGACGTGTAGGCGATGCTGACAATTGTGATATTGGTTTTGGGGAGGGAGTTGTTTTCTATCGACACGGTGCCACTTAAGTCGGAAAATTTAAAGACGGGGCTGTAGCTGGCCGACGAATTTACGTTTTTTCCTTTCAGCTGAACATTGCTGTTGGACTGGTTGGTTTCAAAGTCGTTCTCCACTTGAAGTTTCTTAGCAAAATCCTCCACCGAGAGAATAATTTGGGAACTGCTGTTGCTTATGGCTTGCCAGGTTGAAGAGTTGTCTACAACAACATTGACCGTGGTGATATAACTCTGAAAGATAGAGGCATCGGAAGTTCCATGAGTAAAAAAAAAAGCCAATTTAACATTAATGGTCTCTAATCAATGGCAGAGTTTCTCTATCTCAGATCAGTGACTACGCTAGGCTGCAGTATACACTTTGGGCTTCTGTTCAGTGAAATTGACTCACTTCCAAGCAGGATTCCGCCTTCATTCTCCTTCCATGGCTGTATTGCTCTGCAAAGCAGCCTAGTTGACATCTAGTGGCAGTTGTTATGTACTACAGCCTATTATATATATATATATTAGACATGTGCAAAACTGAAAATTTTCGTTTCGTTTTCGTCCATTCGGACGAAAATGTTATTTGTTTAGTCTAAAACGAATTTCGTTCATTACTGCATTCGTTTCAGACAAAATTCGCTCATTATTTTCGTTTCGTTTTATTCGTTCATACGAATCAATTGACCTACACATTACATAAACCGAAAGTCTATAAACCAAACTTGGTTCAGTTTATAGACTTTCGGCTTATGAATACATGTAATGCTATTGCTTTCTATAAACCAAACTAGAGTCCCCATTCATTCTTATGAATGGGGCTCTCGTTCGGTTTATAGAAAAGCAATAGTATTACACGTATTCTATAAGCCGAAAGTCTATAAACCGAAGGTCGTTCGGTTTATAGACTTTCGGTTTATAGAATACATAGAATTACATGTATTCTATAAACCAAAAGTCTATAAACCGAACGACCTTCGGTTTATAGACTTTCGGCTTATAGAATACATAGAATTACATGTATTCTATGAACCAAAATTCGATAAACCGAACGACCTTCGGTTTATTGACTTTCGGCTTATAGAATACATGTAATACTATTGGCTTTCTATAAACCGAACTAGAGTCCCCATTCATAAGAAATTCTTATGGATGGGGACTCTAGTTCGGTTTATAGAAAGCCAATAGTATTACATGCATTCCATAAACCGAAAGTCGTTCATTATGTCGGTTTGTGGAATGTATATGTAATGCTATTGGTATTCTATAAACCGACTCTATTTCGGTTTATAGAATGCCAATAGCACGAATGGACGAATGATTTTTGTTTATTAACCATTCGTTCATTCGTCTTTCGTTAGTTTAGCATTTTCTTTATTCGTTTTTCGGACGAATGGACGAAAATGCTATTTTCGGATGAAAATGCATTCGTCCGAAAATGAATGCACATGTCTAATATATATATACTTTTCACATTTGGCCATCCCTTTCTGATTTCAGCAACTTTACTTAAACCTGGCTATTGTGTAGCATGACTGCCCATTCTATAAGCCAGTAATCTGTGCTGTGGATGCATTTCTATTCCTGTTTTGTTCCTGGTTTTGACTTTGGCCTGTTTCTCTGCCACTCCCAACTTATTTACCTGTTCCAGACCTTGCCTCTGCCTTACCCCTCTGTACTGTTATACTCCATGTAGTAGCCTGGGGTGGGAGGTCACTAGTACTTGACTACTGATGAATTGTGGTTGTCGCAAGTTAAAGCCTTGTGTTCTACATTTAGCCCCTTTCACAGCAGACCTGTACCACGACTTGTGCGACAAATTAACCCTCCCCACTCACCTCCATCATATCAGTTCCCACCGTCGTATTGATTTGCGACACTGCATACAATATGGTCAGCATGAACTTCAGGTTTTGGGTGGAGGTCGAGATGTTTTGTTTCTCACTCGTTGAGACGTCGGAGAGATTAACGAGGAAGTCCGTCACCTGTTTCTGAACTTGCGGACTGCTTGCCAAGGCCTGCATTGGAAATAAAGAAACCAATTCGTGGTACGTTTTTTTAAAAAGTCGACCAAAAGGACGATAAATCTCAAGGTTAAAAAATATCCCAATTAGTCGAGATACATTTTCACCATGAGCTGTGATGAGAATTTTATCGTGTGTGTGCGATCTCTAATAATGTAGGATAAATCCCTTAGGTCAGGGGTAGGCAAATCTCATGCCCTGCAGCTGTTGATGAACTACATCTCCCCTAATGCTCTTTGAGCATGATAGCTGATAGCCTGGCAAAGGAGTATGGGAAATATAGTCCTGCAACATCTGGAGGGTTCAAGATTGCCTACCCCTGCCACAGGTGATCATGAGCATTAAATGAGCACATCATATGACATATTGAATTGCGTACAAACTTTTTTAGTTGTGGTTTTCATTTTTTTTTTGGGGGGGGGAAGGGTGAGAAAATGAATCTAAATGTGGGGCTCCCTCTGTTAACTATTTGCCCTCTCTCCATAATTGTCTCTTCTCAGTTAGGCAATGTGGGGCTCCCAAAAATAAGTGGGTATCTAAGCAGCTACTCCATTTGCTTACATGATAGCGCCACTCCTGACCATTCTACAGAAAGAGCTTTGCTTTCCAAAAATTAACTATTGAATAATAAACACATTTTTTTAAAAATTTTTTTTAGCATATTGCTCCCAATTCATCTTATTTTCACCCTGATACAAGGCCATTACCTCGACTTGCAGCAGTTGGGTAAACAAGCGAGCAGAGTAACAGTTGTTTGTACTTGTCCAGCTTCCTTTGATGCAGATGAAGTCTATGGTTCCCATTTGCTTTGGGTCAAGTTTATGACACAGTATGGAGTATTTCCCTCCATCGGGGCTGCTGGGTAGACTGTCTTGGGCTTCACAGCTTTTATCAGATATCCCTGTGATTTGGGTGACAGAAAAAAATTAAAAGACACACAAGAATAATAACACTGGACATCTACTTTTGGTTTTTAAGTACATCCCCAGGGTGTTACTTTTGCCTAAAATCCAGGGGATGTAGCTAGTATACAATGTAATGGTCTTCATTTTATCTACCTCAGAAGGATGAAGGACTAAGTAGATCCATGCAGGAACTGAACCTACAACCCTACAGATGCTACACATGGAGCAACGGGCCCACTGAGCTATCTAATCCCCTAGAGGTTAATGGCTGATTATCTAGTGCAAAGATTTGGTAAACAAACAAGCTACTAAAAAGTTAAACAAAATAATGAAAGTGTTTTTTTTTTTGGTCTAGGATAGGCTTTATAGTTTGCATGTAGTAAGTAGATGTGTCCTTCAGCCAGCGTTCTCATTTTGCATACTCGCCAAGTAATAGGGGAAGCTTGACGGGTAATCTGCAGGTACTTGTCAGATCATGGTGGCTGGCACTACAGTGGCTTGACTAGTTGGTCAAAGAGCTGTTTATCACTGGTGCAGTAGCAGTCTCAACTGGAGCATGGTTGAACGGTGAAACGAGTTGAGAGGCTCTGTGGACTACTCTGGAGTCCTGCTACTTTTGGACTGGCTGGAATCTCTATTTTAATTACATGCCTGTGATTGATGCTATCTTTTTTTAAAGTGATATTTTCAAAAGACTCTGAAGATTCATGTTGGTTATGATAATAATAATAATGATAATCAAGGATCTTCACATATCTATGTTTCAGTTTTTAAAGAATTATTTCACTACACCATTCTATTAATTCACAGTATTACACTATTGTGTGTTTTTGTTTCCTTTGTTTGAGTTGGTTCCAGTTGTTCTGCACCATCCAATATTTGTTTTTGCTTTAATCGTTGGCATTTGGAGAGTGCCCTCTTGGAAGTATTATTATCCATGTATCATATTTTCACTGTATGTCTGCACCTTTTCACTTCTGTATATATACTCGAGTCAAAAAAAACAAAAAAAAAACAGAACAAGGAATGAACCTCTATCTCAGGCAAAGGTGGAGACCAAACTGAGGTCCAGGAAATAACTATAGGATGGAAACAAGAGAGAGCAAAATAGGAGACATCCCCCTTTAAGAGGAATTACTGGTAAGAAGCTGTATCTTCTGATCAATTTACAGTGCATCATTGTGCATGAGTGCGGTGGCCATGTTGGTACCTATTTCAGGCACTGGAAGTAATGCGGGCACAAGGCCACAAAGCATCCGTCATAGGATGGCCAGGTACCGAGACATGCTGTAGACGTCCTCACAATCGGGAATCAGAGAGAGGCGTCATGGTGCGGACACCACACCAGAGCTGACTCATTTCTTAAGAGATCTTCTGGCACCTGTTGTATTTATCATAGCCTCATCAGGGTGGTATGGCTGGTGTCCTTTTTAGGTGACGTGAGCCAGGACCCAGGCCTGGGCTTATCCTGAAAACTCATGGATACGGAATCTACGTCTGTGGTTGCTGGCTCTCCTGAGACTGAGAAGAAACCTGCATCAGCAAAACTTGTATACATGGGACCGTGGTAGCTGACAGAGAGGAGGTCTATGCAAGGCCCAGACGTTATCCCCCATCCACTACTACTATGCAATATGAAAAAAGAGCTGTCTCCAAGGGTACCAACGTTATTCATGATGAACATTTGCTGCACATTGTGATAGACAAGTTACAGATGCTCTGGGGAACCTTCCCAGACCTTGCAACGGACAATGGTGTGTGGACACATTTCCTATGCAAGACGCAAACCTATAAAATGCTGATGGGTCAGTGTCCTGATGATGGAAGGAAGGGTGTGGGTGGGTGGAAAGGTGGGCGAGGCTTGTCTACAAATAGGAGTCTGTGATCCAATGGTAAGTAGGCCCTTAACAAAATTATGCAGAACCAGATGTGAGGTTTAGTGGAGGTGCGGTACCTATGTGTCTAACCCAACGCCTTCAAGGCAAAAACCTAGCAAGTTCCCAAGTACGGCGACACTTAGTTCATCATGTTATATTATGAACTCCGGTGTCCCAAGACCTGCATATATATTATACCTCCTGTAATAATACCTGCACAGCTACAGAAGTAACTGTAACTTCCTTACCTTGATTTGTTTGACAAATAATTGTTCATTTTTACTAAAGGTGTACATTTATAGAAAGAAAGGAAAATGAGGTACAGAGCATACAGTGATCAGCCATAACATTATGACCATGGACAGGCGGCAAGACGTACCACCTGCCTAAGCATTGTTACAGACCATGTGCACTCTTTCATGGAAGCGGTATTCCCTGATGGCATTGGCCTCTTTCAGCAGGATAATGCTCCCTGCCACAAAGCAAAAATGGTTCAGGGATGGTTTGAGGAACACAACAGTTCAAGGTGTTGACTTTGCATCCAAATCCCCCCAGATACCACAGCACACCTTCAGAGGTCTAGTGGAATCCATGCCTCGATGGGTCAAGGCTTTTTCGCTGGAAAAATGGGACCTGCACAATATTAGGCAGGAGGTCATATCGGTGTATATTATTTCTCCCAACCTATGTGTTGAGCGAGAGGGAGAGACAGGCAGGCATAAACGTCAATATAAACAATATAATAGTAAAGTAAAACAGTTGCTTACCATCCCAAGATGTAATGATGATGTCAGCACTCTTGGTGGTGGCCCCTAATTCATTGACTATCACACAGGTAATGGCGGTGTCAGGTTTTGAACTGTCACACTTGACGGGATAGTCAGCAGTGTAGCAAATCTGGTTTCCAATGTAAGAATAATTTTTGGCTATAGTGAGAAACATAAAATATAGACATTAGTTAAAAGGAGGGACGATAATCTATGGCGATCAAACAGAGAAATTTGAGAGAGACGTCTTTAATCTCATCTAGTAAACAGGGGCATTATCCATGAACTATGATGGACTATTTCCACCCACAAAAGGAGTTCTACACCTAGTCATTGTCCCGCTACGTGAGAACTTGCAGACATAAGTTTTGGGAAAGTGCCACTGGTATCTGTACTGAGTGGTGTCCATCTCATAGGGCCAGGTTTTACAGCTTTATCTCTCCTTGGTTTAGCTGGGATCAACCTCCTTTCCTAAAAATGTTTTCATAATACCCTAATGACTAAACAATGCACAACCTGCACTCCTTCTGTTGCTCATTCTCAACTTTTCCAAAAAAAGACATATTTGTGCTGTATACACAAATATAATAGGCCAGCTCCAATTTCTCTATATTCCCACCATTCCTCCTTTCCTATATTCCTGGGTGCTTTGATGTGAAGGACTCCATACACCAGTCCATAAATAAACAGACGAGTTGAAACAGAAACGCCAGCCGACCACTTAAGGAAACAAAAAAAGGTCCAATCTCTCAGCTCAGTGTAGCACAAAATAACAAAGCTACAATATTAATCCATCATAGAAAAAACAGCACAGCATAGAAGACGGACAGGACAAACAATGGGTTTAGGGTGAACGTTATATTTTTTTAATTACATTTTTCATGCTGGATTAATTAAAGCTTTGTTATTGTTTGGCTACACTGAGCGATCGGCCCTTTTTTTTTTTTTCGATTCCATTTGTCGGCTGTCGTTTCTGTCTCAAATATTTGTACTGTACCCTACAAAAACTTGACGATAGCTGTCAATAAGGAGCACAACAATCCCTCTGCATTAATCCGCCATTTTAACCCAAACCGTTATTTGTCTTACCAGTTATTTCCCCGCTATCATAACTGAATTTAACAGTATAATCTCCATTATTCGGAAAACAGCAGGTCAGCGTCTGCGAGAAGTTACAGGGCCTAGTTATTTCCAGTGGAGCAACCTGGATTGCTTGAGCGCTGGGCAAAGGTACAATAGTCACAGACAAAGTCACAGTGCTGCTAAATATCTTCTGATTGAAGCTGCAGAAGTAGGTACCTAGAACAAATTACAACGTAACATATAAAGTAAGGTCTTTCAACCATGACTGATCAAGAACATGACCCATCTAGCTCTTCTAGACCACTACTTCGTCTTTGTTCTAGAGCAGGACTCTCTACACCGGAGCTTAGTTGAAATAATGTGATCTCATGATCCCCTGCATTAAATATGGCCACCGAAGGAAGTCACAATTCAGATTATGGAACCAAAATCTCATTCTTGAACTGTGTCCAACTACAATGTACTCTATATTTATTAGCTCATTTAGATAAATACTGTATCATGTAAATAAAATAAAAAAAGAAACAGATGTCTCTTGTCTTGTCTTTTTTGATCAACTCTTGCTATCTCCTATAGCCTGCCAGCAAAATGTAATAGATGTATGGGTGTTGCTATAGTAACAGTGATGTCTCTCTCTCCAGGCCTTCCATATTGGATGTCAGTGAATGTAAAACAATATGAGAACTATAAATTGGTTTTAAGTAAAAATAAGTGCATCTCACATATATGTGCCACATACAGGAAAGAAGCCAGGTGGATTTACTCATTTGACATCCTGAGCTATCATCAGACAGGAAGTGGTTTAATGTCTAAAAAAAAAAAAGCCTTGTACTAAGCAGAGGGGAATAATCCCCTATCAGGGTATATAACTAGTGTTGAGTGAACCCAAACCGCACTGTTCGGGTTCGTACCGAACATTACGTTTTTTGGACCCCGGACCCGAACGCGGACATTTCACTGTATGTTCGGGTTTGAGTTCGGGGTTCAGCGATAACATTGTATGTAATGCTATGGGCTTTATATAAACCGAAATAGAGTCCCCATTCATACGAATAGGTCAATTAACCTATTCGTATGAATGGGGACATTCTTACCCACATTTTACTTCATTTTGCAGCCCGCAAGCCCTTTCCAGGACTTTTTTAGAGGCATTTTAGTGGCCAAAAGTTTGTGTCCCCATTGACTTCAATGGGGATCGGGGTCAAGTTCAGGGTCAAGTTCGAGCACGGACCGGGACATTTTTTCGAAGTTCGGCCGAACCTGCCGAACCCGAATATCCAGGTGTCCGCTCAACTCTATATATTACAGATTATTTTAGAAAGACTCACTTCTGTTCAGATAATATCAAATACCACTGTGAAAGAAAAATAGATTATAAAATAACATCACACCACTACAATAACAAGGCGTAGAAACTATAGATAACAGCCTGTTGTTCTAAAACAAACGGAAAAGCATAGACTGTTCTTATGAAATTAATCTACAAACTGTATGCTGGTCTTATTGGAATACAAAACAAATTAGTTTATATTCTACTGACCTGACCAATCCATGGTTGCAATTGATGTTTTTAAGATAGATGTATTATATGCTGTGCTGTACCAGAGCTGGTCTATTTTATCAGCACTGTTGTCTTTTGACCATACAAAGACACCATTGTTGGGTACATCACTTTGACAGGTGATTTCAAGTGGACTTCCAATTAAGAGTGGTACAACTGGCAGTATTTGAACATTTGCTGTAAAAAAAAAAAAAAAAACACATACAAAACACAAACATTTAAACAAAATATATATCTATTTTCATGCTGCTTTTTCTAGAGCTTCACAGATTTTTGACTGGAAGCTGAATATAGTCTTGAAACTTACATTCAAACAGTAGCATTGTTTATAAGCTTTTTCTTTAAGAGTCTTAAAGGACAACTGTAGCAACAAATGAAGTTGTGTTTAATTAAAGGATGGCATCAAGTGTAAGCATTTTATACAGAAATGCTTTAATGAAAGAATACAAATAAAGCACCTTACTGAGCCATCTTTACTCCATATAGCTCTACTAGGAGGCAGACATTTTATTTAGAACCTTTGGTCAGATCTTTCTTCATCTGAACCAAGGTGAATGAAGAGCTTACTCAGAGAACAATATGGAGTAAAGAAGGCTGTCAAAATACATTCAAGAGTGAGCAGAGGCAGCACAAAATGTCTATATATTCCTGCTCATATTTGGGGGGTTGGGGTAAGGCAAGGATTTAAGGATGTCCCATACAAGATGATAGGAGACAAACATGGCAGTGACAAAGCTGTTTGGGAAAAAAGGGGACACAGGCAAACTGTTTAGGGGGGCAATATGGCACAGGCAAGCTGTTTGAAGACAACAATGACACAGGTAAGCTGTTTTGACCAAAGAAAAGTTGCAAGCAAGCTTTTTGGGATAAAGAGGGCACAGACAAGCTGTTTGTGGACAAAGAGGACACATATAAAATGTTTGGGGACAAAGAGGGCTCAGACAAGCTGTATCTGAACACAAATGCCACTAACAAGCTTTTTGGGGGAAGCAGCTGACACTGGCAAGCTATTTGGTGACATAGGTGGTACTGACAAACTGTTGGGGGCAAAGGTGGCACCAGCACGCTGTTTGGGGGCAGTGATGGCATCCAACAATCTTTTTGGGGGCAGATATGGCACTGTTGAGCTGTTTAGAGACAAATATGACAGAGCTGGAGCCCAAAGAGGAAGAGGCAGAAAAAAAAGGTATGGGTCCTAAATATGAAGAGGTGCAGCCTGGACAGGAAGAGATTATGCAAATTAAGATGGGGGTGCATGGGTTTAGACCTTTCAATAATACCATGGAATCTGTGAAAAATAACGATGTCATTTTATTCAGTGATGGGCTGCATACATTACAGCAGGGCTGTCATACTGAGATCCTCCTGTTATTATTGAACAACATCTCTTCAACAGCTAGAGGACCTCAGTTTGACGCCCGTGCATTAGTTCATAAGTTGTTCCCACAAGCTATACTTTCTATTTCCATCTTCTCAAGCTCTGAAACATTGCTTACCTTTCCTTATGTAGGTCACCGCTATTTGGCTCACGGTCGCTGCCCCATTTATGCCTTGAAAAGCACATTTGTAAATTGTAATGAAGCCAGACTGTTCAGCCGGACACTCTGACAAATTGGGCTGAATAGTATAAATATTGCAAGTTGAGTTGTAGCGCGCATGTCCTGCAAGGGTACAAAAGTGAGAAACAATCTCAGGTGCCAGCTCATTGGTCATCCAACCAAAAAATTCTGTTTTACTTTCCTGAATACAAAGGGCCACATGACGTTTAAACTATTTTTTTTTTTAAAAAAAGCACTTTTTTTGCCCTGACAGTGCGATATATTGATGATGTATATTTATAAGTATCACCTCCAACAAAATACAGTTTAAAAATTATAAAATAAAAAAACTATATAAAATGGAATCTTCCAGCCACCAGTGTGTACCTGTTCTGTTGATTGGTGCAATAGAAAAAAAAAAGGTAAAACTTACCCATAATTTTGAGAGATCCTGTTATTTCCCAAGTAACATTGAATGTATTACTGTCACCGCTACAGCAAGTCAAATTTAATACTGATCCATTGCAAGCAACGTCAACGTCATCCGATTTTTTGATGGTTAGTGCTATAATGTCGACTTGGGTATTTTGCACCTGGTTGTCTGAATCTGTTTTTATTATACATTGGTAGTTGCCTACAAATAAAGAACTGTTTTTTAAATCCGTAATTTAGTTTCCAATGATTTAAAAGTCCATTCTGCTGCACTTTGGAGTCCAAACCTCATCCAACTCCAATGGACTTGATTCTGCATCTGTCCCTCGATTGCATCTGTGGATTGGGTTGAAGGCCACTGATGTAGATTTGAACTTGGGATGTGTTTTTGCCTATGGCCTTTCTTTTAGAACCTTTAGTAATGATCAATCATCAGTCCACCAGTGATTTTCAGGAAGAGAGACTGAGGGGTACTTGTCAAGTTAGGCATGCCACTGTGCCTTTCATGGGAATTTGAACCTTAATAATATTGTTAATTTATGATTCGTAATAGACGGAAGTGTCGGGCATCATGGAGGATGTCTGCACGTATCGTGCAGACATCCCCTGGCTGCCCCCACTAGCCACCAGGGAAAGAAACAAGGTGAGGGGGAGGGTGCGGGGGGGGGGGGGGCGGTGACAGAGAAGGAGAGACAAGGGGGGGAGACAGAGAAGGAGAGACAAGGGGAGGGGGGGACATAGAGAGAGAGACAAGGGGAGGGGGGGAGACACAGAGAGAGACAAGGGGCGAGGGGGAGACAGAGAGAGACAAGGGGAGGGGGGGAGACAGAGAGAGACAAGGGGAGGGGGGAGACATAGAGAGAGAGACAAGGGGAGAGGGGGAGACAGAGAGAGACAAGGGGAGAGGGGGAGACAGAGAGAGACAAGGGGAGGGGAGGAGACAGAGAGAGAGAGAGTCAAGGGGAGGGGGAGATAGAGACAAGGGGAGGGAGGAGAGAGAGAGAAAAGGATGGAGGTAGGTGGAGAGAGAGAGAAGTTTTTGGGGAGGGAGAGACAGACAGCACATAAAAGGAAATAAAATCAAGAAATGCATTTGTTTAATATCATAATTTTTTAATTAAATATTAAAAAGCAATATAAAAGTTAAACTTTTTTTTCTATAGGGTAGTCTTATATTCAGGCTTTTAGTTTTTTTCCTTAAGGAATATCTAAAGTTTGGGTGGTCGTCTTATAATCAGGGCCGTCTTATATTCGAGCAAATACGTTACTTAATCGTGCCACTTTATTTGGGATGTTTTGCAAACATTAAACACAATGATCAATAATAGGAAAAATAATGGCTAATTTACCTGCATCACTTTTGCTAACGACCTTCACAACAAGAGTTGTATATTGTGGATTGTTAGTAATCATGTGTTTTGAATCACCGGAAATCTTTATAGAGTCTTTAGACCAGGAAATGTCACTGGCGTATCCACTAAAATGGCAAACAATCGTCAATGTATCCCCTACGTACGGATGGGCTGGAGTCACTGTGATGTTTCTCACAGCTGAAAGAGAAGGCAAAGTTAAAGCCTATGATTAGTAAACCATCGGAATCTTCTGCAAAGAAAGTCCTAGGCCTAGGTCATATCCTCAAACATTCTAATAGCCTTGAAACCACACTATTCAACTGCTAAGCCTAAGCCAAGCTTTTGGGTAACTCTTTATATTTCACATGAATAAATAGTTTAAAGAAAGATCATCAACCCGAACAGCCGCCTAGAACACAATATAGTCTCAAAATAGAAGAATGTCTATATGAATAAGACACATATATCTCCCCAGCATCTACGATCAGATATTGCACACACACAAAAAAAAAATGTTAACAGTTGCTACATATGCTAAACTATTACTAATGGTTAGAGTAACGGACCTGTGCTAAAAAGGAAAAAAGGTAAATGCAGACACATAATCATATCAAAAACATGTACAAAAAGCTGATAATGTAAAGTGCTAGAGTCTTGTACTAAGTCTCTGGAGTCAAAGGTAACCCCAATACGGCCAAATCCCAAAGTATCCAACTAGGTAAAGGAGCAAGTTAAGTCCATACAGCAACTATAGAGAAACAATCCACAAATGGATCTGTTGGATAATATAACATTTTTTTTTTTACTCATTTAATGTTGGGAGGGCTGAAAATCGTTGGCCTTAGGGGGTCAAAGACAATATAGTGGCCCCGTGGTACAACTTCATCAGCCCACTCATAATCGGCAGAGACAGACACAGATAGACAGGCAGGACAGATATGCTGACCGATAAGGTACAGAGACTGATAGACAAGTGGATGGAGAGATGGGCAAGACACCACGATCAACAGATAGAGCAGGGGCCGATGTGGCTTAGTTGGAAAAAGTCTCCAATGCAGCTGAACGGGAGAATTTTTCCAGCTCAGCTACTTTGGACTTAATTTTGAATTTCCCATCTCAATTGCCTGCAACTCCCTACAATTCTTTCTTAATTGAGTTATATGGCTGTCTACAAAGGAGGGCTGGAGAGGGGGCCAAAAGGGCAATCGGACCCCCCTGGGATCTGTCTAATCTGACTCAATGGGCTTCTCACTTATGCACCACACCTTCTATCCGGTTGTTTTGTCTGTCTAGCAATCTCTGTATTGTGTCAGTCGGTATATCTGTACTGTGGCCCAGGACATTTTCCAAATATGTGCATGAAAAATAAAAACATATTTAAAATATAAATACTTTATTTACACTTATTTAACCTCTGATGCTGCCAGTCATGCCCCCCTTCTGGGAGGGTACACTGCATACTGGCCCCTTTCTCTGTCTCCTGAAAGCATTGGCAGTGTTAGGAAGGAGTCAGTGATTGTCCACACCAGCAGATGTGCACAACAAGCAGCGCACAGACATCCACCCCTCCTCCTGCGCAGCAACTATTTTGTGCGCCATTCAAAAGATATTCTCCCCTAGTCTTTATAAAAAAAAACTCGGGGGCTTCCATCTCTTGGGACATCACTCTATAGCAGCAGAGAGCGATCCTCTGTTAACCTCTCTCTCTATCCAATCTGCTCACAGCCAATAGACCAGAAGTCTTTTTAATCAGGCAGAAGTTACCATCTGCCTGATTAAAAGATAACTAAGAGGGTTTAATGCCATTATAATTCAAAAAGTTAAAATTGTTACCAGAATGCACCAGATAGGCTTTTGGAAAACATACAAAGTGGTCTCTCATACTTGCTAACTTGCAGATCTAAAAAACAAAAACAAAAAAAGGGCGGAGTCATATGACACCGCTTGACATCCTTCGATTGAGCTCAAGATGCCGGTACAAACACCAGGTGTATGGAGCTCAATTCTCCTCTTTTAGACATACAACATTAAGCACATTGCTGCCTGTGTATAGTACTACACATAGGCAATATTAATGGACAGTCACAAATTTAAAAAAATGGGACTATTCCAAAAATTTGGGCCTGTTGGCAGCTATGCTCTCAAAAGTATCATAATAGTGGCTTGAATTTCTTTCTCTGTTCTGCATTACTGTCCTGTGCCTCTTATCCTGAGGCAGTCAAGTTCTACTTACAGCTAGAAACCTCTTCATGCTTGTTAAGGGCGTATCACTCATTCCTATATCTTGTGCCTCAAAAAAGTCAAATCTGGGGCGAGGTTCAAAAAGTGGAGCAGAATTGAGTTTTATAACTAAACCACAAGGTACTTTTCTTAGGGGTCTGTGCACTAAAGTTCGAGTCTGAAAAAAGAGAGGTCGAGTTGGACTAAGTCTCCACAGTGAACTCGACTTCCCATCTTGACCACTTTTAACGAGTCACTAAACGCATCTCGACCTCCAACTCGACTCCCTATCGACCCCCATATCGACTTGCCAAAGTTCAACTTGACCTCCCATAGAACTGAAGGAACACTGGTTTTCACGAAAAGTGAGGTGCTTCGCTTTGGAGGTCGAGTTGGGATGTTGAGTTGGCCTTGGTCTCAGAAATCATACCATTCAACTCGTCTCCTCTGAGGGGGTTGCGTTCTGTTATTTTCCATGGGGAAAGAAAAGAAACTTGTGGTTTTTAAGACTAAATTGAATTTTACCTCCAAACACGACATCCAAACGCAACCTTGACCTCCAACCTTGACCTCCAACCTTGACCTCCAACCTAGACCTCTCAACGTAACTCACCGACCTCGTAAACATGCTTTGTGAATAAACCTTTTGACATCACCTTGTAGCTTCATATGCAAATGAACTGGCTTTTAATGGGAAATGTGTAATTTGCATATCCAGCCACTGGTGATGTCATAACCAGGAGACTCCACAGACACATTCAAAACACATTTTCTCCTAATTTAGGCAATGTATAGATCATTTTCAGTCATTTTTTTATTGTCTACATTCACAGTAGAAGCTATGTTTGGGTGACACAGTCCTTTTAATCTCCAGTTCAGCTGATTTTATTTTAATTTTTAAATTGCTACTTTGGCTTTAAAGGGACACTACCACTAACATAAGATGGAACTAGGGTTGCCACCTTTTCTTCAGAAAAATACCGGCCTTGCTATTGTCTCCATGGATGTAACATGGACTGGCATGGGGGAAATATAATCAGACCGTATACGAACATCTTCAGATCAGAATTTGTGCAAAAGGTAGGGGTCTTGAATGAAAGCAGACAGTGCTTTCACATATGTTCCAACGTGTACCACTAGTGACGGGAGATGCTAAGGGCATGGTTTTGATCAGGGGATGTCAACACTATTAAGTATGACCTCTCTATGCACTGCCTTAGGGCTTTTCTGTATTAATGACTCCTACATGGGGAAAGGGTTTACATGAAAATGATTCCCATTGAGAGGAAATAATGAGTAAGTCTCTTACCTGTGCAATATTCCTGCCGTGGAAATGGGCTGACGCAGGTACACTGTGGATCTGACGGAGTACATATTGTCTGCCCAACACATCTGTAGTCCTGCGTGCATTGACAGGTTGCGGTTGTTTCATTGAAGCTGCAAGCTGGTAAATATAAAGAAAACGCAATTATTTCATGGCATTTCTGTAGAAAAACTGCAATTTCTACACTGTGCTACTGCCAGTTGTATCTTCCTCACTCGGCTCCATTCATCTGCTGCTCCACAGTGTAAATACAGTTCACAGGGTTACCACCACTACAAGGGTCAAATCCTAAATTTCAACAATAACACACAAAGTGACTCTTGCCAACAGATATGGTTACCCTATTCACTAATGCACTCAATTTTTCCATCGTTCCCATGACCTACGACTACCCTAACGCTTTTGCATCTCTTCCCACTCATTCTTCCACCACATCCCTCGAACTGCTCCATGATTCCGGAGTTTCTCCTCCTATAGAACCCCTATAGAACTTGTCTTGCAAAACCCGTCTCTTCTTCACAAAATGACACTTAACCTTACACTTACAATTAATGAATATGGCATCAAAAGAAATCCATTACATTTCCTTAAAATAATACATAGTTTGTAGGAGTAGAGGTTATGTATAAAGGTCACGTACGTCAAAGATTTGGATTTTTTTTAAAAAAAGGGACAATATCTTATGTATATAAGTTAATGCCCCATTTTTATAGATACCGGGAATTGTACCTCTGCCAAACTGAAGGATGACCTCCACTTTCAGGAACATTAGAGTATCCTATGTCTATATATACATATGGGTTACAAAGGTGCAACTGGCACAGTAGACATTGCTTACCTAGATTTCAGTAAGGCTTTTGACACTGTCGCACATAGAAGGCTTATCAATAAACTGCAATCTTTAAGTTTGGATTTCAATATTGTTGAATGGATTAGACAATGGCTGAGTGACAGGCAACATAGGGTTGTAGTCAATGGGGTATATTCGATGCAAGGTCTTGTTACTAGAGGGGTACCTCAGGGATCTGTACTTGGAGTTGGACCCATTCTCTTTAATATTTTTATTAGCGATATTGCAGAAGGTCTTGTTGGCAAAGTATGTCTTTTTGCTGATGATACAAAGATTTGCAGCAGGGTTGATATTCATGGAGGGATAAGCCAAATGGCAAATGATTTAGCTAAACTAGAAAAATGGTCAGAGCAGTGGCAACTGACATTTAATGTGGACAAGTGCAAGATTATGCACCTTGGGCGTAAAAACCCAAAAGCAGAATATAGACTATTTGGTACAGTCCTAACCTCAACATCTGAGGAAAGGGATTTAGGAGTAATAATTTCAGAGGAATTGAAGGTAGGTAGGCAATGCAATAGAGCAGCAGGAAATGCTAGCAGAATGCTTGGTTGCATAGGGAGAGGTATTAGCAGTAGGAAGAGGGAAGTGCTCATGCCATTGTACAGAGCACTGGTGAGACCTCACTTGGAGTATTGTACACAGTACTGGAGACTGTATCTCCAGAATGATATTGATACTTTGGAGAGAGTTCAGAGAAGGACTACTAAACTGGTTCATGGGTTGAAGGATAAAACTTACCAGGAAAGGTTAAAGCATCTTAACATGTATAGCTTGGAGGAAAGACGTAACAGGGGGGATATGATAGAAACATTTACATACATAAAGGCAATCAACACAGTGAAGGAAGAGAGTATATTTAAAAGAAGAAAAACTACCACAACTAGAGGACATAGTCTTAAAATAGAGGGTCAATGATTTAAAAGTAATATCAGGAAGTATTACTTTACTGAGAGGGTAGTGGATGTATGGAATAGCCTTCCAGCAGAAGTGGTAGAGGTAAACACAGTCAAGCATTTTAAGCATGCGTGGGATAGGCACAAGGCTATCCTAGCTATAAGACCGGGAACGGGGGACTAATAAAAGTATTCAAAAAAAATTGGGCAGACTAGATGGACCGAATGGTTCTTATCTGCCGACACATTCTATGTTTCTATGTTTCTATGTTTCTATAGCGCTAACTCCCCACCTTTGTTAGTGTCTGTCTTTTAAGTGTAGCTCCATGTCATTGTCACCACTTTATAAACAGATACGAATATTCAAGTCAACATGTTTTCCATCTTTTATGGGTTTACTCTAAATATTCTCACCTGATGTAACCTTTGCATCTGTGAGTGTTATTGAAGGAGATAATAGGTATGAATTTATGTCCTCCAGGAATTTTTGTATTTCCGTTTCCAGTGTAGGATCTTGAAAATGTACTTCAATGTCGGCTACATGGTTCGCTGTGACACTACCGACTGTAACTGCAAGAACACATAATTGGCAATACATTATTTACAGTTACAGGACAACCGTAGGCAAACGTTGAACTGATCTTTAATAGGAAGACTGCCTCAAGTCTAGAGGCTTCAACTAGAAATGTGTTAATTAAAGAATGCAAATACAGCATCACCGTGAGTCCTCTTTGCTCTGTATAGCTCTAACAGAGGGCGGACATGTTGTTCGGAATCTTGGGTCAGATCAGCATTCTTCTTGAATTGGCTGAATAAATATCTGAGCCACCTGACCCCCTTATAGAGCTATAAATAGCAAAACACAGCTGTCCATTTATATGTGGCATCAGGAATTGTCGGACCGGGAACTTGTAGCATGAGTATGATGGCCACTTTGATGTGCCACTGCTGGTCTGCTGTATCGGATGTGCAATGGGTTCACCATCAAAAGGGTCCCAACAGCCAGGACCTAGTCCTTGTAGAAAGGAGTGGTAAAGGGCTGGGGGTTAATAAATGTAAAAAAAGATATAGGGGTGACGATGGGTAGAAAAATGATTGGAAGATGGAATTAACAGGGAAGAAGGAAGGAGCATAAGTGATGATTCCATAACTTACTTGGCACATTGCTATTATGTGAGATGTCTATCGAAGGCTTAAAGGGAGGCCATCATTTAAAATTTGTTAATGCTATAAATGTAGAATAAAAAATTATCTCTACACTAGGTCATAGGAATTGTAAGCAAATGCATAGATTAAGAGACACGTGTGTTTGAATTAGTTCAGTGGTGTCTCCTGGTTATGACATCACCTTAGCGCTTTGATACGCAAATTATACATGTGTACTTACCAACATTCTTCCCCGGGGATCCAGGACATAGTAGAGGTGTGGCCTACTGGGGACGGGGGTTGTGCTAAACATCCAAGTGCAGAACATGTGGAAATGAGCTATAGACACCAACCTCTGACCCCATCCCCCCCCCCCCCAGGACATGAAGGAGCAGAGCCTATAGGGGGTGGATATCCATGCCAGGACGTGACAGTACACAACCATATCCCACAGCATTGAGTCCCAAGCTATAAAGTACTCAATGCCTCGCGATGTCATGAGATGTCACATATCTCCACCCCCTACAGTCTCCGCCCCTTCTGGTTCCGGGGGGCAGGTGCAGAAGTTAGCGTTATACAAAAGAGTTTAACTTTTTTTGTTTACTTATCACAGAAAGCTAGCGAAAAAAAGAGAGAAAAATCCTTAACACACAGTGAGACTGCATTTGACAAACACATGTTTCTTTTGATCCATGCATTTCAACTAATAATTACTTTATGTCTCACTGTTGATGTTTTGTAAAGACCGTTACGATTAGAAAGGAGAAGGTAACCATCAGAAAAGTGCTGTCATGGGTATATAAGTTCATTAAAGTGACAGTACAATGAAATGCCCGGGTGTTAGTATAAACTCTACTGAGATCACCTGCCCGCTTCTGGCGATTGATTTGTTCCTGCCCTTTGATTTCCACTCCATTCTTCCTGAATATCTACAAAGACAGAATTTTTGGTTGACAAGACGGAAGATTCATACATACAGGGGAACCAAGAAAACAACAGAACCATTTATTTTAACAAACCATTTTCTCAAAGCCAAATCTTGATGTCAATGACCGTGAAACTTGTAAAACGTGTAAATGCTCATTTTCCCTAATTGGCGAGCACGGTGAATTGGTACAGGCTGGTCATTTCGTAGGCTTGTCTCGGCAAAAGATCACATAATTGCATATAAACAGCACAATGGATTAATATATACAGCACACCCTTCTTGTAATAAATAATTCCATCCGGGGAAAAAAATGAAACAATAGGTTGGCTAAAGACAGAGCGGAAATGCTGCCTGACGCATTTCACCCCCCAAGTCGCATTTCACACTTAAAGCAATTAGGTTACTACACACCACCAATTTATGGTCGAAAATTCAACCTGCCAAATTATGACTACAAAACCAAAAGCTTCCCATAAATGTCTAAAGAACTCTTTTTAAAACGAAGAAAAACTACCACATCTAGAGGACATAGTCCTAAATTAGAGGGGCAACGATTTAAAAGTAATATCAGGAAGTATTACTTTACTGAGAGGGTAGTGGATGTATGGAATAGCCTTCCAGCGGAAGTGGTAGAGGTAAACACAGTGAAGGAGTTTAAGCATGCGTGGGATAGGCACAAGGCTATCCTAGATATAAGACCGCGAACTGGGGACTAATAAAAGTATTTTGAAATTGGGCAGACTAGATGGACCGAATGGTTCTTATCTGCTGGTGACACAGTCTATGTTTCTATGTAACTCCATAGAAACCTACTTACAGAATAAAACATTGTGGGTGATAGTGGTAGCTACTGTGACAAGACCCCCAAACTCATAGACGTACTAGACACCTTTGTTAGACCAGGTACTTTTTTTTTTTTTTTTTTTACAAGTGCCATATAGAAGGTCACTTTCTTGTATACATTTTAAAATAAGGGCCCTGGGATCTGATGATATAAGCTGGCACCTTAGCCAGTAGTAGTAAACCTGTCTACTCATGGCTTGTATAACCAGGTTTACTACTATTGGTTTTAGCGCTTGCACTATTTATTTGGGCACCCTTCTACGTTTTTTTTTTTTGGAATATATATATTTTTAACATTTTCAACTTATGCACTTTATTAAAGAAGTTTCCTACCTTTCTAAATGGAGTGGGTGGGATACTTTGTTTCCTGTGACGAACAATCCACAACACATGTTAAACAGACAAGTACCTCTTTTTTTCTGTTACTTGTTTAATGTTTTTCCCTATATGTATCTATCCCTATTGAGAGTGACATCATTGGAATACAAATGGTTTATGTGATAGACATCTACACAGGGCATGTGAACACATATGAAGCCAATGTCAATGCATTTTTATTGTCGTCAAGGCAGATAATTTTTATTTTTAGTTGTGGGAAACTGACATACACCAAAAGTTCCAAGTACAAATAGGCAATCTCAGTGCAATGGATCAGAATTCGGAAGGTCAGTGGTAATTTGAATATTTTGCAATGCTGTTTAAATGTTTTGCATGTTTTGCTTGTTGGGTGGAGCCTTTTGTGTGTAAATGTTTTGATGTGTATTTGTGTGATTGGATGTCTTTCTCCGGGTATTTGTTTGTGTTTGTGCATATGCTCAGGTTTGTGTTTGTCAAATATACTTCAGTGAGCATGAGGACCTGATTCATGCAAACATTACTCCCTGAATTCCAGGCTGCATTAAACACACATGAACAGCTCTCACATGTATTATACCTGCCTGCTGATCTGCAGATTATAGCCTTTTTACAAAGGAAAGCTACTTTTTAACCCCCTGGTGACAGGACTGGTTTGAAATTGGTGTTCCCTTCGTGATACTGGCTGTTTTAACAGCTCTGTAGTGTTTGTGTTTAGCTATATATTTTTCTCTTTACTGTTACCTACACATATCGTATACTGGTTTTATCGCCATATAGAGGGTTTTCTTTAGACACCATTATTTTCCTAAAAAATCTTTTACACAATTAGAAACAGTTTCTAATAATTGTCCTGAGTTTAGAAATATGCCATGTTTACATGTTTTTCTGTTGTTGTTTTTTGGCAGATACAGGGCCAGTAACTGAAGTATCGTTTTTTTGTTTACGGGCCATTTTCCCCCTTCAGTGACCTTTTGACCCCAACCCTAAACATCATCCTAATTCGAAATCTAACCCTAATTAATCAAAACCCAAATTTTTAACACCAAATTCAACCCTAACCCTTTATCTAGTTTTAATTTAGATCCAGGGTTAGTTTTGTCTTTTTTTTTTTTTTTAACCAATGCAATAGTGCTAACTCCCTACTTTTGTCAGGTGTTAGTGTTTGTCAGGTGTTAATGCTCATCTGGTGTTAGTGCCCGTGGCAATCACTATTTGTGCACACCGGTACAAGAGTGACTTGGGGATATTGTTCTCTCTATGGAGGCATAACCATTTCTAGTATTTGAGGCATCCCTATCTGTGCTATTTATACATAGCCCCAACATCTAAAGTATAATGCACAGTGTCAAAACATCAGCAACAAGATGTGAAGATCTGTAGGACGTTCTATGCTATTCCTAAATCACATGTGCTTAGTCGCCTGTAGGATAGCAAAGAACGTCCTGACTTTAACAACCCATCGAGGTCTCCCGCGATAAGCTGTGCTGCAGATCCTGCTGCAGGAACCTGCAGCAAGATCCCCTCTGTTAGCTGAGGACACTTTGGCCGCAGTCTGACATGGGAAATGTAGCTGACTCTACATCTGTAGTCTGGATCGCTATATACTGATGGGAGTCATGCTGTATCACCGTCGGGGCCCGGATCCCTGTATAGTGATGGGAGTCATGCTGTATCACCGTCGGGGCCCGGATCCCTGTATAGTGATGGGAGTCATGCTGTATCACTGTCTGTGCCCGGATCCCTGTATAGTGATGGGAGTCATGCTGTATCACGTCTGTGCCCGGATCCCTGTATAGTGATGGGAGTCATGTTTGGATCACTGTCTGTGCCCGGATCCCTGTATAGTGATGGGAGTCATGCTGTATCACCGTCGGGCCAGGATCCCTGTATAGTGATGGGAGTCATGCTGTATCACTGTCTGTGCCCGGATCCCTGTATAGTGATGGGAGTCATGCTGTATCACCGTCGGGGCCCGGATCCCTGTATAGTGTTGGGAGTCATGCTGTATCACCGTCGGGGCCCGGATCCCTGTATAGTGTTGGGAGTCATGCTGTATCACGTCGGGGCCCGGATCCCTGTATAGTGTTGGGAGTCATGCTGTATCACCGTCGGGGCCCGGATCCCTGTATAGTGATGGGAGTCATGCTGTATCACCGTCGGGGCCCGGATCCCTGTATAGTGATGGGAGTCATGCTGTATCACCGTCGGGGCCCGGATCCCTGTATAGTGATGGGAGTCATGCTGTATCACTGTCGGGGCCCGGATCCCTGTATAGTGATGGGAGTCATGCTGTATCACTGTCTGTGCCCGGATCCCTGTATAGTGATGGAAGTCATGCTGTATCACCGTCGGGGCCCGGATCCTTGTATAGTGATGGGAGTCATGCTGTATCACTGTCTGTGCCCGGATCCCTGTATAGTGATGGGAGTCATGCTGTATCACCGTCGGGGCCCGGATCCTTGTATAGTGATGGGAGTCATGCTGTATCACTGTCTGTGCCCGGATCCCTGTATAGTGATGGGAGTCATGCTGTATCACCGTCGGGGCCCGGATCCCTGTATAGTGATGGGAGTCATGCTGTATCACCGTCTGTGCCCGGATCCCTGTATAGTGATGGGAGTCATACTGTATCACCGTCGGGGCCCGGATCCCTGTATAGTGATGGGAGTCATGTTTGGATCACTGTCTGTGCCCGGATCCCTGTATAGTGATGGGAGTCATGCTGTATCACCGTCGGGCCAGGATCCCTGTATAGTGATGGGAGTCATGCTGTATCACGTCTGTGCCCGGATCCCTGTATAGTGATGGGAGTCATGCTGTATCACGTCTGTGCCCGGATCCCTGTATAGTGATGGGAGTCATGCTGTATCACTGTCTGTGCCCGGATCCCTGTATAGTGATGGGAGTCATGCTGTATCACCGTCTGTGCCCTGATCCCTGTTGTATAGTGATGGGAGTCATGCTGTATCACCGTCGGGCCAGGATCCCTGTATAGTGATGGGAGTCATGCTGTATCACGTCGGGGCCCGGATCCCTGTTTAGTGATGGGAGTCATGCTGTATCACCGTCGGGGCCCCGATCCCTGTATAGTGATGGGAGTCATGCTGTATCACGTCGGGGCCCGGATCCCTGTTTAGTGATGGGAGTCATGCTGTATCACGTCGGGGCCTGGATCCCTGTATAGTGATGGGAGTCATGCTGTATCACCGTCGGGCCAGGATCCCTGTATAGTGATGGGAGTCATGCTGTATCACGTCGGGGCCCGGATCCCTGTTTAGTGATGGGAGTCATGCTGTATCACGTCGGGGCCCGGATCCCTGTATAGTGATGGGAGTCATGCTGTATCACCGTCGGGCCAGGATCCCTGTATAGTGATGGGAGTCATGCTGTATCACCGTCGGGCCAGGATCAGTGTATAGTGATGGGAGTCATGTTTGGATCACTAAATATAGTGTTTTGGGGCACAATTTTCTGTTCTTGCCCCTGGTGCAAAAGAAGCTAGCAACGGCTCTGCTTACACTTGTCACTAGTAATGCTTGCATGGTCTCATGCATAGCAATGGGGAGACACAATCATTTCTAAAGGAGCAAAGTGATTTGGAAAGTGTCAAAACTTTGAAAAATGAATTCTAAAACAGCAATAAAAGTGATGGAAAAGGTATCTGAAGAGTAGAGCCCAACCAAACATTTGGAGGGTTATTGTCAGACCATGGAATCATTTCATTACATTGGGCCATGGGTAAGAACATTGTGTGTTACATAATGTGTCATTATTTACTAACTCACGGTTGGAGTGATGGGTCCTACTGGATCACTGACCTCTCTGCTCTGGGAGATTTCAAATAAAAGAAGACAGATACAAATGTATCTTACCCGTGGCAGCCTCACCATCCTGAAAGCCAAAACATGGAAAGAGGAATATTAATTTTAAAGGACAATGTCAGTGAATTGATATTTAGTGTTCTATAGCTCATGGCAGTGTCTATAGCTCATATGTGACCAGAAGGAAATCAATTAACTAACCAAGTAGTGGATCCTACAGAACCATGTTAGTTAGCTAACTGATTTCAGTTTGGTCACTTATGATCTACACAATGCAAGACAGCATGTAAAAGTTTGATGCGGGTCACACGAGGGTCAGGATTTCATTGACCTACCGGGATACCTGGAAAATTCTTGGTGGTCTGCCTGCCATTGGACTATTGTGGGAGGGGGGTCTAGGCCATCGGTGGCGAACCTATGGCACGCGTGCCACTACAGGCATGCTGAGCCCTCAGCTGTGGCACGCGGCCAGGTTCAGCTCTCACCGCTTATCTGCTCCGTTGTCCTGGAGGTGCAGACATCAGCGTAATAGATTGGCGCCGCCGGTTATCTGCTTCTTCTCCAGATGATTGGCGCATGCGCGTTCTGTGAAGAAGCGTTCAAGTCAGAAAGCAATTAACTGTTTGCTTTCCGACTTGAACGCTTCTTCACATAACGCACATGCGCCAATCATCTGGAGAAGAAGCAGGTGACCGGCAGCGCCCGTCTATTACACTGATGTCTGCACCTCCAGGACAACGGAGCAGATTACCGGTGAGAGCTGAACCTGTATGTGTGTGTGTGTGTGTGTGTGCGTATAGTGTGTATATGAGTATAAGTGTGTGTTTGAGTATAAGTGTGTGTGTGTGTGTGTATGAGTGTGTGTGTGTATGAGTGTGTGTGTGTGTATGAGTATGAGTGTGTGTGTATGAGAGTCTGTATGACTATGAGTATAAGTGTGTGCGAGTATGAGTATAAGTGTGTGTGTGTGTGTGTGTGTGTGTACAAGTATAAGTGTGTGTGTGTGTATGAGTGTGTGTGTGTTTGGGTATATGTGTGTGTGTGAGTATAAGTATGAGTGTGTGTGAGTATAAGTATGAGTGTGTGTGAGTATGAGTGTGTGTGAGTATAAGTATGAGTGTGTGTGTGAGTATAAATGTGTGCGCATGAGTATAAGTGTGTGTGTGTGAGTACGAGTATAAGTGTGTATGTGTATGAACTTGTGTGTGTATGAGTATGAGCGTGTGTGAGTATGCGGTGCTGGCACTTTGTGGTCTGCAAATTTGTGTCGGTCAAAAATGGGGCACTCAGGACCAAAAACGTTCACCACCACTGGTCTAGGCCATACTACTCTACCCCTAAATAATATCTAGCTCCCCATGTGCCCCCCCCCCCCAAGTATTGTGGATCAGCACCCAACTGAGAAAACAAAGGCCTCCTTACGCTGCAGCGCAAGGTCATGTGATGTCAGATCCATGACATCATGTGACAATGCGCTGGTCAGGTGGAGCTGTCGCTCAGCATGTCAGCAGAGGAAGATGGGGATAGTAAAGGAAGGTAAGTTCAGCTTTCCTGTGTCATCTGTGTTCCAACTCATCTCCCCAGTATCCCCACTCAGCTCCCCAGTATCCCCACTCAGCTCCCCAGTATCCCCACTAGGTTCCTCAATATCCCCACTCAGATTCTCAGTATCACCACTCAGCTCATCAGTGTCATCAGTGTCCGCACTCAGCTACACAGTGTCACCAGTTTCCTCAATCAGCTCTTCAGTATAACCAGTGTCCCCACTCAATTTCTCAGTGTCACCAGTGTCCTCATTCAGCTGCCCAGTGTCCCCACTTTGCCCTTCAGTATTACCAGTGTACTAACTCTGCTCTCCAGCATCCCCAGTGTCCCCACTCAGCTCCCCAGTGTGCCCACTTAACCCCTCAGTGTCACCAGTGTCCCCACTCAGCTACCCAATTAGCTCCCCAGTATCACCAGTGTCCCAACTCAGGTCCCCAACATCACCAGTGTCACCATGCAGCTCCCCAGCATCAACTCTGTCCTCAATGTGCTCCCTAGTAGTGTCGAGCGAACCCATACCGCACTGTTCGGGTTCGTACTGAACATTACGGTTTTTGGACCCCGGACCCGAACACGGACATTTCACTGTATTTCCGTGTTGGAGTTCGGGGTTCGGCAATTACATTGTATGTAATGCTATTGGCTTTCTATAAACCGAAATAGAGTTCCCATTCATAAGAATTTCTTATGAATGGGGACTCTAGTTCAGTTTATAGAAAGTCAATAGTATTACATGTATTCCATAAGCCGAAAGTCTATAAACCGAACGACATTCGGTTTATAGACTTTCGGTTTATAGAATAGCAATAGCATTACATGTATTCTATAAACCGAAAGTCTATAAACCGAATGTCATTCGGTTTATAGACTTTCGGCTTATGGAATACATGTAATACTATTGGCTTTCTATAAACCGTACTAGAGTCCCCATTCATAAGAATTTCGGTTAATAGGTCAATTGACCTATTCATATGAATGGGGACTTCATTTTGCAGCCCTCTAGCCCTTTCCAGGACTTTTTTAGAGGCATTTTGGTGGCCAAAAGTTCGGGTCCCCATTGACTACAATGGGGTTCGGGGTCAAGTTCGGGGTCAAGTTTGACACCAAACCCGGAATTTTTTCTGAAGTTCGGTCGAACCCGCTGAACCCGAACATCCAGGTGTCTGCTCAACTCTACTCCCCAGCATCAACTCTGTCCCCAATCAGCTTCCCAGCATCAACTCTGTCCTCAATGTGCTCCCCAGCATCAACTCTGTCCCCAATCAGCTTCCCAGCATCATCTCTGTCCCCAATCTGCTTCCCAGCATCAACTCTGTCCCCAATCAGCTTTCCAGCATCATCTCTGTAGCCAATAAGTTCCCCAGTGTCATCTCTGACTCCAGTCAGTCCCCTAGCTTCATCTCTGTCCCTAAGCAGCTTCCCAGCAACAACTCATGCCAAATACTTGGGCACTTTCCCAAGGCCCGTAGGTAAAGGGGGCCATCGCTGGCCCAAAATGTCCCCACTGCCTGAGGGTGGGAGTCATATAGGTGCTTTGGGTATAATATGCGTGCTGTGGCCAGGGCCGCTTTAAGACCTTAGTTGGTCCTGGGCAAAGTCTTTAGCAGTAGGCTTGCCTCCACAAATTTTTCTAAAGTGACAATGTAAAAAACTGTATGTAAATGTAAACCATTTAATATTATATGCAACTATTTTCATATCACATTCAACTGTTTGTATATGTAATAAAAATGTTATTGGAAAAGTTCATTTCTTGTTTTTGTGCCCTTTTTCTGCACCCACATTGCACCAAATTACTTACCACAGCACCATACAGTATCCCCACCACTCACTATGCACTGATATTGCACCCTCACACAGGCAGTCGGGACATTTTTGGCCAGCGGTGGCCCCCTTTACCAGAGGGCCGTGGGCAAGGGCCCACTGGTTAAAGCGGCCCTGGGTGTGGCAAGTCCTCTTGGTGCAATGTGGGTGCAGAGGGATGAAGTAAAAACAAGAAATACAGTTTTTCAATAACATTTTTATTAAAAAAGGTAAAAAGTTCATACAAGAATAAATGCAACTATATATCCTTATACTTATATATACATACATGTGCACACAATTACTCCAATTATGCTTAAAGTATTGTAAGATTGTGTTTTTTCTTATTTAGCAGTGGTCAGGGACCACATAAAGATAATTTGTTTTCATGGTGATGTGTTAAGTATCACCATTTATTATGGTGTTTGATAAGGCTCTTTCCTATTTACTTTGCTGTTATTTCTTTGATGTCGTCTGCCAAAAGTTTTTCTATAGCAAATAAGTGTAATGTTGTGCTCTTCAATGTGGAAAACAGCACCACTACTGGATATTAGTGCAGGATGTGTGGAAATCTATATATGCCCTATATATTGGGACGGACCCTTTAATTATTGAATTCAGGTGTTTCAATCAGACCCAATGCCATTTCTTTTCCTGAAATTTCCTTCTTAAAATGAGGTGCGTGTTATACGCCGGCGCGTGTTATACGCCGGCGCGTGTTATACGCCGATAAATACGGTAACTAAGAATTTCTATACAAACCAAGTGAAGAGAAGTGCAACAGATAATGCCTTAAATGGATTATGCAACCAAGCCATGACCAGAGGAGGTGTATACAATCGAGCACCTGCATGTACAAACATTTCCAACAAACAATGTACTGCTCTGAAGAGCTCAGTGAAGTCAAGCGTGGTACTGTTATGTATCAATCAGTCAGTTCGGGAAATTTCATCCCTGCTACATAGTCCATGGACCACGGTCAGTTGTAAGTGGTATGTTTCAGAAAGTGGAAGTTTGACACTGTTGTTTAGACTTTTCAGTTAGATATGCCCAATCGTCCTTCATACGACCCACAGTACCAGCCTCCTAGTAGAGCTACAAGCAAAGCCAGCTCAGTACTCAGTTATTTATTTGTATTATTACATTAAGGCATTTCTAACTAAAAGGCCTACACTGGATGCAATATTTCTTTTTTTTTTTTTTTATTCTTTTTATTTCAAATTTTTAATTAGAACTTATATTATATACTATTCAAGTTATTATTATTACATTATACATTTAAAAATAATAATAAGTATACATCACAATTTTATACAGTATCAATACTACATATAAATACAATAAATATAATAATACAATACATTAATATATATAATAACATCAATAAACATAATAATAAAATACAATATATATAATAATAATATTTTCATTTTATATATCAATCATATGTATTTCAATTTAATTTTATTCATCCATTATTTTACCAATTTCTTATAATATTAATTACCTACTCTACTATCTCTATTTATGTTATTTTATTCTACTTTTTTTGTGGATGCAATATTTCAAGTAAGTAAAGCAAGTAAATTATTTGGTAACAGTTGTCCATTAAGAAACTATATATATATATATTTACAAAGTCATTGGAAAAATTCTTGACCTTTATCTTCCAGGTCAAGTTTCTTAAAGTGGAGCAGTCATCACCAACATTCCACTGGTTTCCACTGATTTGTTGAAATAACCAACATATTTCAGAATAGAAACATTTTGGTGACTAACTAAGAATTCCTATACAAACCAAGTGAAGAGAAGTGCAACAGATAATGCCTTAAATGGATTAAGCAACCAAGCCATGACCAGAGGAGGGCTGGCAACGGGGGAAGGGTGCATACCTCCCAAGTAGGGTTGCCACCTGGCCGGTATTTTACCGGCAGGCCGGTAAAAAAATTGGCATCAGGCCAATGTTAAGTCTATGGAGACAGTACCAAGGCCGGTATTTTTTTGAAGAAAAGGTGGCCACCCTACTCCCAAGTGTTCCTATTTAAGGACAGCCCCTGTTTTGATTCCAAAACCCTCTGTCTCTCTTTTTCTCCTCTATTGCCCATCTTTTCTTGGAGCTTAAAAGTTTGTTTTTGATATCTCTGAACCTTTTTGTCTGTCTATCTGTGACTATGTCTGGTGGCCTGTAGAAGCTCTTGAATATTGTTTTTTGTCCCCTTCGCCCCAGGCTCAGACAGTCCTCTCCTGTGCCATGATGTTTACACTGTTAAACCCCCCCCCCCCCCCCCCCCAAAAAATGAATTGGGGACATTTACAATTATTTAGTACTTGCCTGTTAGAAAATCATTGGCTTCCTAGTGGGAATTTCAGTGTCTTGTATCACAGGGATCCGGCAGATCTCATCAGATTGTAGCCGAAAACAGGTCCGAGTTTAAAAAAAAAAAAAAAAGTCTTCACTGTCGAGCAAATTGGTGGTTCAACATCAATAAAGAAACACCCAATTACGTATTTAAAGCCATATTTCCTGATTCTCTACGTATCTGTAGTTATTTACCCTGTAGCTAATATGCTGCACAGATCATTTCTTCTAATGTAGTAAAGTTACTCATGCTAAAATACTTTGGAAGAGGCCCGCTGACATTATCCATCCCCCCCCCCCCCATGGAATCTCATACAAAACAACAGGATTTGATTCTCAGACTCAGGTCGTTGAATACAGACAAATGTTAGAAAAGAAGGGCTACATCTGTAAGCTGAGGAGGGCCACATCTGTAAGTCTTACTGTCAGGGTCATGCATAGTCAGCAGTTCTAGGGAGCAATGAATTTAAAGTGACTGCAGTGAAAGCACCATTACCTTACCCAGACATATTTCTGCTCTTATATTTGCTCCCATGTTTATTTTCAGTCCTTCCACTGTGTGACTGTATGTGAGTGTGTGTGACTGTGTGTGTTTGTGTGTAATGGAGGGAGTAAATTCTCTGTCTACTAATAGAGATGTTAATTCTCTGAAACTGCCTGTGTCTGCTAATAGAGGGGTTAAGTCTCTGAAGCCATCTGTCTGCTAATAGAGGGCACAGATTTCATGCTCCACCCCCTCATGCTCTGTGTGTATGTGACTGTGTGTGCTTGTGTGTAATGGAGGGGTTCATTCTCTGTCTACTAATAGAAGGGTTAATTCTCTGACACTGCCTGTGTTTGTTAATAGAGGGGTTAAGTCTCTAAAGCCATCTGTCTAATAGAGGGCACCGACTTCATGCTCCACCCCCTCACTCTTCCCCCCTTCTTTAATGTTGTCAGGTGACGTCCGGCACTCCTATTCAGCTTGGGGGCATAAATGGTGCTAACAAGCTGTTTGGCAATACATATGTCACTGACAAGCTGTTTGGGGACAGATGTGTTACTATTGGTGAGTTGTTTGGAGCCATCCACCAGAGCGAGTAGTCGCACCTCAGTGAAGCTCCCACTTATAGCCGCATTAATACTTTCTTTGTATGGTACTATTTCCCACATTCATCCACCACAGACAACTTGTATTCTGCCCCAGACATAGGTCGATGCCTATTTGGGGTCTACCTGGCTTGGACAGCAAAGTCAATGGCTTGATCCTTCGAGCACTGGGGTTTTTCAATTCTCTTTCCCTTATACCGGTCTATATGTATAAATCCCTGCTGGAAGTGAAAGAGCAAATGTTACTCAATGCTCAGCAAATAGACAGTCTCCACAAGCAGATGGCAGTAATAGACACTAAAGCCAGACAGACTAACTTTCGCATGTGGGGCACCTCGTAGGCGGTAAGGTCCACTGCCCTGTGGAAAGCCCTATCCAAATGGTTTATATTGATGCCCCCAAATGCAGAGCCCCCTGAGTGACTCATTCTTTATTTCTTTCAGGGTGAGGAGTGAATGAATGGCACCTCAGGATGCACCTTGGGATCAGACTTCATTCTGCTGCAGATAAGCCCCCTCTACTGTCCATTTCAGGGAAGCATAAGGAGCTCTCCTTCGAAAACTTAAAACTGATGACCTGTGAGGATCTGCCCCCTCCAAAATTGGGTGGAGTAGGTCGATGGACCCACTGACGGCACATGTGAGGGGTATGGAGGTAAAATACAGGTAGCTGCTGGCGCACTCAATGACTGTGCAAAAGAACAGTAAGCTCCTCAGCAAAGGAACCATGTTGATTTTTTTTTGCTCACACAGCGACAACTCACTGACAGACAGACTGAAGAACCACCAGGTCTGAATTAAACTTCACTTCACTTCACTTTCTGATGTCAGAGGTACAGTAATCTGTACAGACTGGTACATATGAATAAAGCAGAAGCCAAGGATAACAAGATGGATGCAGGCAGCCTCCATTTTGTGACAGTTTTTGGACATCCTTCTGTGTGTAAAAATCTTATTCTGTGTCCCTGATGCTAAAAGGAATGTCTTCCACATTCCTAACTCTGTTTTCTGTAACCAAATATTTTACTGATAAGTTCATAGTATCACCAGAACAGATAAGGTGGCCATTGTTGTGCAAGGTTTATTACTCTAAAGCCACATCTCATTGTACTGATGCAGACACAGCTGTGTACATACTAGAGGAGAAGGGGGGCTTCTCTGCAACTTGCTTGCCCACCCAAACTGGCAGAAACTGACAGACACACTGAGATTATTGGGATTTTTGATTTGTAGAATCTAATAAGGGTTATTATAAATACACCTAGTTGATTCAAATCACCCAGTAAAATATATAATTATATCACACCTTCACTAATAAAAATGTAAAGTATAATTAATCCTACATATTAATTAGAATATTGTTTTTATTGTTTTATTAGTGTGGTATATATTTTATTATACATTTTTATTTAATGTGCAATGATAAGAATAAGAATATGATAAATATGTACTCTAATTTTAAATTGTATTAACACTTTTAGACATTTAAACATATATATTGTCTTATATTATACTCACAATCCAGGTGTTGCTATAAATCATGACATCATCTCATTTAAATTAAATACACCCATCCATTCAATTTGCTAGAAGTTACAGAAACAGGGTGTGAATCTGAGATAAGGTTTTGGTGTAGAAAAAAAACCTGGGGTACCTGAGGGGACTGATTTGGGGAGAGCTGCCAATAGTGGGGTGAGAGATGGGAATGTTTTAGAAAAGGGCTGAGTCTCTCTCCTTCTGGGGAGAACTCAGGAATATGAGGCTTTTAATAGCACATGTTTACTATAACAATAGAAATCTCCATACCCATAGTATTGAGCTAAGTCCCAGGAGTAACTCCCATCACTCAATTCTTCAATGGAAGGAGTCTCAACTGCAAACCAACCTCTGCCGGTAATGTATAAATGTGGTAATTTGTTTCTAGCATAATCTCATTTTTTATGGATGTCATTAGCAAATATATTTGGGTAAATTAAACTTAAATCCCACCATTTCTGGGATCTATATGTTTTAGCCTGGTGTTTATCTGTCATCCTTTCTGCAGAAGGAAGCCAGAGGAATATCCTATAGATATTAACAAAAAAAACATAAGTTCTTATAGTCTAGCTATTTACCCAAATATGTCATATCTAATCTCCAGAGATTATCTAAGATTCTCATTTTTAAAGTCTAAGCTAGAATACATACATTATCATTTACCGAGCAGGGTAAGAAATACCCACCTTGAGTAGTTATATGATTTAGTAATATTACCTTACCTAAGCAGAGTATATGTTGGTAATTTGTAGGTAATTATGGCGTACTATCATTAACCATTTTAAATACTAATCATTATCAATGTAGGTTGTATCTAAATAAAATGCATGGCCATCTTATGGTCAGAAACGTACTGCATAGTAAATTATTCTACATGCATGTTGATATTGATATTCATGTTTTGTCCTACTTACTTATGTTATAAGTCATACATGTGAATTATGATTAACATCTATTGATATTGTATTTTGTTGTTATGCTATTTTGCTTACCATTTGATCTTTATTCTATATTCAATAAATTCATTATTATTTTATTAATAATTGTTGCGTTGTATTTACTTTTGTAAAAACGTCATCCAAACTCTCACATACATAACGAATTCTTGATATGGGTATTTTTAGTCGGACCCATATATATGAATCATCAATTTTCATATTTTTTTATGATTCATAATTAATAACTCATATTCATATTTTTATGGTTATTAATATCCGACACTGAACTGTTTAATATACAGCACCACTATAAGTTTTTAATATCTGACTCACTGTCTGGGGTTGGTTGGCCTCTCAGTTTATATCCAGGTTTATATGTACATCCCCCCACCCCCAGCACTTTTCCATGTGGTTTCACGGCGGGCACAAAATGCGGACCCAAAAGCCCTTTTTTTCACACTGGCTCACTTGCCGCTGTTGGTACGCCCACACTTTCTTTCATTCTAACATACTTCTCCCAATCTCATCTTCCCATTTGTTCTGATGTTATGACTGAGAGGCTCTTCTGATAAGAAGTGAAGGTCTTTTGATAGAAACTGAGACATGTTTTTTTCACCTTCATAGGATTCCTAGTTTAGACTCTGACTGTATGGGGCCACATTCGCCGTCATACAGAATGCCTCTTGTAATATAATATTGTTACAGTTTGTCTTAAAACCACAGATGTTGATTTAGCACCTGAATCAACCAGTAATCACATGGCCTCTAATATTTGGTTGTGAGTAATTTACTGAGGTTTCAAGATTAAACCAGTATGTTAGGTTTTATCATTTTTAATATATATATATATATATATATATTTCATAGTCATTACTATCACTAAAATTTCTACGTTCTACACCATGGGTCGTCAACCTGGTCCCTACCGCCCACTAGTGGGCGTTTTGGGATTCCAGGTGGGCGGTAGGGACTTTGGAGGTTAAAACCTCCTTTTGAACGAGCGAGCGAGTGGGCGCGCGCGTGAGCGCACACATCAAGAAACCAACGTGCGCGAGAATGAGAGTAGGATTTTCGGAAGTTAAAACCTCCTTTTGAGAGAGTGGGTGGGCGGTGCAGGCGGGCGCGAGCGCACACATCAATCAACCTCCTTTTGTGCGAGAATGGGACGGGCGGGAGCGAGCGCACGCAAACACGTGGGAAGAGGAAGGGGAGGAGTGGAAACTGATAGCAGGGACAGGCAGAAGCAGGCAGAAACGGAGCAGAGCAGTTTCAAAAGAAAAGTTATAGGCAGGAGAAAGAGAATTGTTGGATAATAATAATAAGTGGGCTAACTAGCTCAGCCTTACTTTTGTCACTCAGGAAGGTAAAAGAAAGGAGATAAAAAGGAAAAGATAAAAAAAAAATAACAAAAAAAGGAAGAAAAATAGAGAAAAGGGGATAAAATAAAGGAGGAGAGTGAGCAGTGTTTAGTCTGGCTCATAAATTAAGTTTTGTTATCTTATAAAATAAAAGAAAAAAATAAGTAAGGGAAGGAGAAAATAAAAAAAAAGGAAAAAGAGATCCTTAATATAGTGATATACTATAAGGAAGGTAAAGAAGCAGGCAGGAAAAGGAATTTCTTTTGATGGTGACATTAATAAAAATTGGCACCTAATACAACATTGTTTTTGGTGTTAGTAATAAAAGGGAAAAGAGGAGGGAAAAAAGCACTGTGTGGAGTGCAGATCAAAACGTCAAAAAAAAAAGAAAGAAATAAAAAGATAAATGTACGTACATTTATTTTTTTTAAAACACCCTCCTTTCTAAAAAATATTCCGCGCTTGCACGAAAAAACTGGTGGGCGGTAAGGAAATTTTTCCATCAAGAAAGATGCATTAGTGGACGGTAGGTAGAAAAAGGTTGACTACCACTGTTCTACACCATTAAGCTGTTATATGATGTGATGTTTGTTTTTTTTTGTCTGTAAACGATGCTGACTCAATAAAACATTAATTAAAAAAAAAAAAAGTTACTGTTAACACCTGCATTTGCTTTCATCTCTGCCAACACAGTGCGTGCCCGGTAGCCCTGCCCATTTTCGACTTGCTAAGCTCCGGGGTGGAGCATCCCGCTTTGCCAGGGGCAAGAGTTGGGAGGACTGTACAGGATGATCCAGTCACCATGGAAACCAAAAGAATGTTCCTGCTGATTACATTCCAATTAGAACACGCCCCCAGAAACTGCCTTTATACATAACCTCAACATGTACAAATACATTTTCATTTCAGTTGAAAGTAACTTGGGATCGATCATGTCTTATGGACAGTCAATCTCTTCAGCTCATTACTCTGAAAAAAAGAAAAAACATCCAACATTGAAAGTTCTATTTCTTTATTTATAGATTATCTTTGGCACACAATATACCTCCGTACTATACAGATTATAACATATCAGCAATGTAAATACAGATCTTACTTTGCATTTTCACATAGCAGAAATCGGCAAAAACAACAGAGCATCCGTGCGGCACAATTTATACCATTTACAGAATATGGTTGGAGTCGGTGAGCAAAAATAAATTGATACAATACAAAAAGTGTATTAATGATCCCATCTCGATTTCCACAGAGGGGCAAGTAACTTATCTAGACTTCTCCTGGCTTTTAGAGTTGAACCCGTCTGCCTGATGCATACCCACATGGACATTATTCATTTTTATTTTTTGGATTTGCTTCCTGCGATATTTACCGATGGGGTCCTGTTGCCCACAGACACAACCACTTATGAGTCTGTCACTGACTTTCAGTAACTGGCAGGTCTGTATTAGCTTAGTTAAAGGTCCATTTTTCTAGATACTTTGATTATGACCGACCGAAAAAAAAAAAGGCTTTTAACCGTCCCCAAAACAACCATTAGTGTAAGAAAAAAGTATGCAGTTTGATCGTCTCTTAGGTAAACTGGAAAATAAAGTCGCAGTCTGCAAAAGATGGATAAAGTCAGCCAGATCCATAAAACATAACGTTTATTATCAAAAAGGAAAGTGAAAAAAATGATCATCTCCTAGACTGACAAAAGTGTAGCACATTTTTAAATTTTACATAGGTTTCTCAAAATAATTTAACTATGGTACACAATTAACTTTTGATATGATTTTATGTAAAGAAATAGAAACATACAGAATTTTGCTAAATTAAAAATACTTACTGCTTTCTTTGTTCATTATGGCTCATTATTGATATGTTAATAAGCCACTGTGCCTTTAAGAATATGGGACTTTTTAAAAAGCACTATTTCTAATAGTTGTGCAAAAGCCTTGATGGCACATTGACTCACAGCGCTGTCACGTGAGCTAGATAGGCCTCAAAAGTGATAAAGCCTTGAAAAGCGCTACTCAAGATGTGTAGACTGCCCTAAAGTAGGCCAGGCCTGGTTAGGAGTAGATAGAGTTAGCACCAACCCCCACCCCTAGATTAGAATTCAAAAATTGCAATGACATCATGGCACTATTGTTGGCTAATACATGTTAATACAATGTTGCAGTCTAAACAAGTGAACAGAAAGGTTAGTTGATGCATGGAGTAGGCTTCCAGCAGACGAGGTAGAATTTAATACAGTGATGGAATTGAAGCTTGCATGGGGAAAAGCATAAATCTATCCTGAACATACGTTAAGGAAAAGCACCAAATAATTTCTGAGACTATTACAGCAGGCAGATATACGGGGATGTCAGATGGCTGGAGTGGTTCTTAACTGTTGGCACAGTCTACAGTTCTACATAATGATGTGGGATGCTGTACACCAGAAATGATCATCATTATATGAATTTAATGATAATTATCTCCTGGCACACACCTTTTTTTTTCTTTTTGTTAAATAATATTGGGTTATTTCTTAGCAGGGTGCAAGATAGAGCTGTATATTTTCGGTACATTGGAAGGTTTGGAAAGATAGCAGTCACTTGCAAATAGAATTTGCATTATGTAGTTCTTTCTGGAAGTATCTGTGATGCTGTTACCTCTGACCCCGAGCATCATCAACAGGGGTAGACATAACTATACCTGCCAACTTGCTTTTTTTTATGGTGCTGGGCTTACAAAGGAGGCAGAGTTTAAAGTGGGTGGGGTTACATGATGCCACATAACCCCTCGAGTTTGAACCACAGCCTAAGTGGTACAGAGACTGGATGGCTGTGCTCATGTATTTGTATTTAGGTTGTGTATGTCATCCAATTTAAACATAATGCTGCCTGTACACTGGGCATAGGCAGTAGTGATGGCTAACCTTGGCACTGTAGATGTTTGGGGACTGAGTTAGCATCATGCCATATGTCGTTAACAAACATCTTCAGTGCCAAAGTTAGCCATCACCCCTGTAGATTATCTTGCATAAAACTCTCCCTATTACACACCTTGTCTAAGAAAATCAATCCCCCCCCCCCCCCAAAATTTTTTTTTAGGAATAAAAAAAAACAAAAAAAATTCCCCTGAAATTTTCCATATTTTTTCAGGCATTCACACCTCTAGTGGTGAGTATTTCGAACATGGTGAAGAATTGGTGGCTGAAAATAAGTAGGAAGATGTACAAATACATGCGAACAGGAGCTACCACAAGCAACAATATGGAAGGACATGGGAGGGGCTAAAGAAAAGTCACATCGACTTGTGTCATGTGGTTTCCCTAATGAAAAAAAAACTCTTGCCCTTTTTATATCCTTTTGTTTTGCCAGTATATTAAGCAAAGATGAGATTGCAGGAAAAGGTTAAATACAATTAAACATGAAAACAGCTAGATTAATTACAGGTGAATACATAATTAACAGACACAAAAATAGTACTTATAATACAACAGGCTTTTCTTTTATAAGGGAAGGGAATAATTACAGTGAAATAAATATGAGACACCCCTGATTGACAGACATGATTTAGAGGCTATTTAGATACAAAAAAAAACAAAACGAAAAGACAATAAAAACTGACATTATAACTGCTTTGAACAGCCAAACTTTGAACTGCTGCTTCCTTCGTCTATGCATAAAAAAATAAAAAAAAAAATAAAAAAAAAACAAGTCTGGGAGAAAAGTGCTAAATATTGTAAAATCACCATGGAAACCAATAGAATTTCCCTGCTGATAGTTCACTCAATACAATTTTGACCCAGAATTGTTCTTCCTCCATAACTACGATCATAGCCAAATACACATACTGCAGGGAGTTAGAGTTCACCCACATTAATACAAAGAAGTCTACCTCTGGCCATGTACACTGAGTGATAGCCATGTTTCAGTGAGAAATAGATTGGCTGCGGTATACGTTTTGGCTGCGGTATACGTTTTGACTGCGCTATACGCGATGAGCGCAGTCAATCTTACTTTACAAGGTTATTGAACAATAGACCTTGGACGTCTGCAATACAGTGTACTGAAAGAGTGACAGAGGCTTGGACGATATACAAATAAAGTGCATACAGTATATTGTTTTTTTAAATATGTCACAATATCCGAGTACAGCTCAAAAATGCAACTGAAATATCCAACAGCATCTCTATTTATTGTCAGGTGAGCAGCGAATAGGAATTTGATGGCCCGTCACTCGAGGAACTCAGTTGGGCTGATGAAATGTTGTAAGCTCCTGTAAGAGATAAGAGTAAACATTGGTCAGCTGATTTATATATAAGTGTGCGGGTTATGAGCGGTTAAGTATTACTTTGCCTATTTAGGCTGTCCTATACTCCACACTTTCCTAGTGTGCTGAAATACAGTGTGGGAAAAAAAAGTATTTGATCCCCTGCTGATTTTGAACGTTTGCCCAGTGACAAAGAAATGATCAGTTTAGAATTTTAATGGTAGGTGTATTTTAACAGTGAGAGACAGAATAAGAAACAATCCAGAAAAAAAAACGCATTTCAAAAAAGTTATACATTGATTTGCTTGTCAATGAGTAAAATTAGTATTTGACCCCTTTGACTTAGTGAGAAACAAAAGCAGGCTCTAGTTACAGGAACAAAAGTGCACGAGGTGGGTGGGTGCTCCACAGTGCTGATTAGGCACAAACATTGACTAAGCGTGGTGACACGCGAAACGCGTTAGGTGGCCTTCCCTTTTCACTTTATCATCCGAGGATTGTACCTTACCCTGTTTGTTTGGATTTTTTGAAATCATTAAAGCACTTTATTCATTCACTACTTGGCGAGTGGAGTGCACACTTTGTTCTACTTAATCCCTTCGACTTAGTACTTGGTGGAAAAAGCCTTGTTGGCTATCACAGAGGTCAGACGTTTCTTGTAGATGGCCACCAGGTTTGCACACATCTCAGGAGGGATTTGCAGATCCTCTCCAAGAAATTAAGGTTTCGAGGCTGACGTTTGGCAACTCGAACCTTCAGCTCCCTCCACAGATTTTCTATGGGATTAAGGTCTGGAGACTGGCTAGGCCACTCCAGGACCTTGATGGGCTTCTCCTTGAGCCACTTTTGCCTTGGCTGTGTGTCTTGGGTCATTGTCATGCTGGAATACCCATCCACGACCCATTTTCAATGCCCTGGCCGAGGGAAGGAGGTTCTGGGCTGATTCCCTGACATCCTTGGACAGCTCTTTGGTTCACATCCCCTTCCTCTACATCAACCACCCCTTTAGCCACTGTCTATGTAGGTTTCCCTTTAAGATGTAACCTAGCGGAGGTGTAATGATGGAGATAGTAATTCAGTGAGTGCTGGGATCTCAGGGGTGTTCCATCTGGGCTGTTCTGACAGAGAGAATAATACAACAACAAGTAAGAGACCTTGGATTCATTGGGGGTTATTGTATGGACCCTAGTGCTAAAAGTGATGTAGTTGGAACATACCATTAGTTTCCTAGGGACTGGATCACTTTTAGAACTTTGACCAACTATTGATCTTTAATCACGAACTCCACACGGTTCTATAGTAAGTGCAGATCCACAGGACAAAGAATGAGACACATTCAAAGGCCTTTTTACAAGGAGTTCTTGTTCTGACGCTGAAGAAAATAACACACAGACCACTGTAGGAACGGACTGATCAACAAATTCCTGATGCCTGAGACCCAAGCTCTAGAAGGAAGAACCAATGACCAGATGAAGGAAGGCAAGTGACTGCATCCCATTCTCGGTTATACAAGTTATACAACGGACTTCAACACACTGAAATGTTGGTGCTGTCTGATCCTGACACTTGTCCAGTTACCCCAAATCAACGCTTACCCACACATTCCTTCTATAGACAATAGCGAAATAAAAAGCATCTTTCAAATCCCACAAAGGTATCAGAATCACGCATTTTTTATATTGGATTAAAGATCAAATAAAAGGATTTTGATTTGTATTGCGAAAATCACGGATAATGATGCACAGTGGATTTTTACACCCACTGGTGTAAATTTAAAGGACTGCATGTAATGAGCTAAATTCATAGTACGTCCAGTACTGGTAACAGGAAAACATACAAGGGTGAGCTGACTAAGAGAGCAGGTAGAATGGCCAGCTGATTCTAGAGTGGATCCAGACAAACCAAGGCAAGTATACCTGCCAATCCCAGACAGAGGATCAGAGAGAATACCGTCTTTAATCAGTGCCAGTGTCCAATGTGATTACTACTGGACTACTCATCCAACCAGCAAACTGTAAAATTGCAAAACAAAGTGAGGTGCAATACACCTGACAATCTCAGACACGGATTCCTCCATAAAACAACAAATTAATCACAATGAATCAACACACAAAATGAACTAATGGAACTCACCAGTGATACCAGGACCTGAAAATGCAAAAAAAGAAAACAGACAGCAATCAATACTGGACATGTGCGCACAGATATACTGGGCTAAAGAAGCCATAACATATTTTTTTTTTTATGGACTGGGTTTTAAAAGAAATTAAAATAAATTAGAATCCGCTGGAGGTTGAGCCCCCAGATTAGGCCACCATATCACAGATGTTCCAAGAGTAGTAATGACCAAGGAGTGGGGAGAGATCTAACAGTGATCGGGCTAGAAAGATTTGCGTCATAACCTCAGACCCTCTATTACTTATAAACTGTGTATAGCGAACAGATTTTTAGCAAGCAGAGACCCGATAACAAGGATAAAAGCATTAATCAGAAACCAAAGCGCTGGACAAAGGCAGGCACTTGGGAGATACAGGGTAACAGGGAGCAAGAATATGGAATAATCAGAGACAAGGCATAAGGCATCAGAGAAGCCACAAAAAAGTGAGCTGGCCATTATATGAACAATACTTATATTGCGAATGCAGACAATAAAAAAGATTTGTGTTACCACAACTGCAAGTAAGTGCATCAAGGAAGGGAAGCGTGTGTTTTAAAGGACAATTAAACTTTATTTTTGGAAAACGAGTCTCCCAAGTAAACACCATGTCTATCTTTATAGATACACGTGGGTTTACTCAAGCCTGGAGGCTGGTGTGTACCCTTACTGTCTGACCAAACCCGCACAGAGCAGGAGATCATTTGCAAAGAGGATTGGCAGCGAGAACCTAGATACGGTGTGCTTTAGAAACAAGGGTCTCTCTCTGGACTAGCAGAGAGGGGCAGCCTCCGACCTGACTGCACTGCCTTCTGCCCATACGTACATGCCAGTTAATCATCAAACTCACGGCCGTCAGAAGCACAAGAGAAATAAACTGTTTAGTTGTCCTTTAAATGATTCTGCAAAGTCTCAAGTTTATGACATCACCTGTGTTTGGATAGGCAAATGAACTACATTCCACTTGGAGTGTGTAATACGCATATGGAGCCACAAGATGATGTAATAAAAATTGGGGTATCATTTTAATTATTGTCCCCGAGACCAATAATATAAAAGCAGCATTGAAAGTTGTAATTATTGGTCAGATGTGTCATTTGTGTGGATACTATTCTTGTCAATTTATCCAATTAAATTGATAAACGGTGCGCCTCTAATTTTGCATAGCACTATTTAATACTCTTTAAGATCCAGGTATAAAAAATGCAGCATGTTCTAGATTAAGCTTGTCACAAATTCATCTGACCAGGAAAAACCGACGCTCTTTCGTATATGAGTTTCTATAGCAAGCAATGGCTTATTAAAGTGATGTCTTATATATGTATGGATTGATATATAAACACACACACCTACATATATACAGAGACATATAGAAAGGAAGACATAGGGAAAAAACAAACATTTTGATTAGGCAACAGTGCAAATGAAACCCCCATAGTCGCAGCAGTACTACTGACAAACTAAGGATCGCCTGTTTGACTCTCCCTATAGATTGTAGGAAGATGAATGAAAAGGAAATGGGAATGGCACTCTGAATAAGTGTGAAAAACTAATTTAATGGCAGAAAAAATAATATACAGTAAATACAGCAAAGTAGTGGGAAAAAGACTTGACGCATTTCGCGTGACTAGCACGCTTAATCATAGATTGTATGCTTACGAGCTGGGCTCTCTATACCTCCTAAAAATAAGTATGTATCAATTTGTAATAGAACTAGTACAACATGCTTACATTCTCCCACAGTCTGAAAATCATTGACACAATATAAATAAACTTTAAGGAAATGTATTGTGAACACCTATACACATATCTAAAGAAGTACATGGATGGGAAGATCCATTGCATCTGTCCTCCTCCATGAGCCTAAATCAAGACATGTACAAAGGCCTCCTTCGGTCAGTAAAGATGGCCCCTGAACACTGACTGGTTTAAAGTTTTTTTTTTTTAAAACAAAGCTAGCATTCATAATGTCGTATCAACAGTCCCACTGGGTTTCGTACTCCATCGGATCCCATTCCCACCGATGTGGCCGACATGTCGGCGGCCGTACTGCTCCGCTAACCGAAATGGCTTATATGGGGAGGACTTTGGCTTATTTCAAAAAGTAATTTCAGAAGGACCTCAGCTATTGTGGAAATAGCCTCCTGAATGGGACTGAAATATGCTGACGTAAAAAAAAAAAAAATTTGTAAAATATTCCAAGATAAAATGAAAAGAATATGAATTATTAATACAACAAATAATAATAAGTAAATGAATAAAGAAAATGAAACTTAAAAAAAAAAATATATATATATATATTTTTTGTTTTGAAACAAAATGGTCCATACTGATTAGCCGGATTATGGATTTCTCCACAGTATGGATTTCTAACACAATATATAGACCATTTGTAATGCTTTCAATTGCATCTCTTTATACTGTTTACATGACAGAGTCCCTTTAAATACCAATGATTCCAGAAGGGAGAAATCTGATTAAATCCACTTGGTCCCAGCCAGAAAAAAAATCCAGAAAAAAATTAAAGGCTCTGAAACTGCTCTTTAATCAGCCGTAATGACTCTTTAGTCCGTACCTTTTTTCGGAAATAGATTAATGATTCCTTTGCTCTTTACTCCCTTAGGAAATGGAGAATCGGATGAGCTGATGTTGGTACTCTGCAAAATACAAGGAAAATAGGTAAAATTCGAAAGAAATGTACATCACATCACCGTGCATCAATGAGGGTTTGGTAGAGCAGTCATTTCATTGTCGCACTGTCATTGTCAGAATGCCTTTTTGGATGAACTAGAGATTGGTATTAAACCAGTTAAATAAACTTTTCCCTTGTGTGTCTCTTCTGCACTGGACTGTTTTTTTTTGCAGTTATTTACCAGAATACAATGCTTTTGCAAAAAAACAAAAAAAAAAAACAAAAAAAAAAAACAGTGCAGAGAAGACACACAAGTGAAAAGATTTAGTGCGCTTAGTATAAGGATTAACTGTCAGTGTTGTTTTAATAGTGTTTTTAATGGTGCAAGGCATGCCAGTTCATCCTCTGACCAGAAGGTACCATTGTTCTCTGTGAATCAAGCAACCCGGTCTGGTCAGTGACTGTCAAAGACTATCGCCGACCAGGCGTTATGGGTGAGCCCCCTGCTCTGATTGGCTGTACGCATGCATGATACTATCAGCACAAGCCAGCCCCTGGACCAGCTTGGCCTCAACTCTTAAGCTATCCGTCGAGTGTACTCTAGAGAAGAGAAACTCAAATGGTAACCCTTGCTTCCTTCAATGTTAAAAAAGATTTTGTTTCTGTTTGAAGAATACTCTACCTTGCCCGATATCAATATTTATTTACACTTTTATTGGGCGTTTTATTGCTGTAGAGAGTGTCGATACACACACCAAATATTCTGAGAGCATAGAGAAGAGGGAAACCAGAGGAGGAAAAGGGGGAAAGATGGCTTTGGATCCAAAATAGAGGGTCCTTTCCTAAACGAAGGACATCTGGGAGATTATTTGTGCAGCTGTCTGTTCACATTCTAATGAATTAACGCCATAGAAATTTATGTGAGCCTGAAAAATTTTAAAATGGAATTTAGCTGGGGTTTTATATTTGGGAGAACTGCTTACCTTGGTCTGTTGTGAAGAAAATCTGGACAAGGAGAATTTGTTGAACAAAGCCTCTCGTACCTGTATTGTAAAAAAAGAAAAAGAAATAATCAGCAAAACAACAAATATAAATGTTATTGTTCAGATCAAAAGGTATGTACCCAAATTTTCAAAGTACGGAAATGGTCTGTTGCAAACTCATATTAATAAGCACATCTACAGGTTAAGACTGTTTTGGCCATGTTGCACTGTTCAGGACATACGCTTTTTATTAACATCTTTTCTGTGGTGTTTGTGTTCAGTGACGTGCCTACAAAAGTGACAGTAAAAACTTACTAATATTTATTCTGAATTTAGCAATATCCAATGCTTTTACATGTTTACTTTTGAAAGTTATAAGGCAATAAGTACAAGTTGCTATTTTTGAAAAACATTTTATTCAAAATTAGCGATAATGACCACTGATATTTATCATGAATTTCTTAATCAACCCACACGTACATATTTTTAGGCAATTTGGAGCACTTTGAATCTTTTCATGCCGTAATTTTACCACCAATCTTTGCCAAAGTTCAGTTATATCACCCATTCCTGTTTGCTGGGTTGTTTCAACTTGGAATTAACGAAAAGTTTGTAATATTGTGTTTTTTGTTTTTTTTTACCTTTAATTGTGCTTATCAATAAGGGTTTGCATAATATTTTTATTTTATGATCACAACACCCCTGCCATAATATGTTACATTATATTACAAATTTGAATATTAAAAGGTGTTGAGAGTTACCTTTTTGTCCATCAAACACCCAAACAACAGGATAAAGAAGCCCTGAAAAACAATGGAAATAATTGAGGTTAATGGTTGCACCCATGTGATTACCAATTTTTCATACATTGATATGTAGCCATTGTTGCTCTTGCACTCAGTTTCATATGGGTGCCATGCAGCAGTAGTAAGACTGATTTGCTATATGGGTGCCCTAAAGCATAAGACAATGGGGGTTCTGTATAAGGGTCAATTGTGTGGCAAAATTCTAAAAGTGGATTAGTCACCATGAATATAATAGAAAGCTCCTGCTGATTACATCACTTTTAGAACTTTGCCCCAGATGAAACCCCATTGAGTTTAGTCAACACCATCAAGCTATGGCTGCATCAAAAATCCAAGGCACCTTTAAACATCTGTAACAATCCTACCGGGTACATCTCATGTGACCCAGCTAGGGCTGAAAAGTAGATGGTAGAAATATCCTCCCATAAAAGCAAAACATGGAAATTAAAAAAAAAAAAATCAGCTCCTCCCACTGTCCGCAGGAGATCTTCCGAAATGTGTAAAAGATCTGCTTTATACTGATTTTTTTTTTCCTGTGCTGAAGTAAGTTTAAACAAATATGTAGAAAAAAAAATCTTTTACACAGATGCTAATGAGAATGTGAACAATTAGGAAGAACAACAGTAGAGTAGGACGAATCAGGTAGAGTATATGGGGGTAGAGACAAGATGTCTGCACTGTAGTAGAAGTAGGAGCACAGAACATGTTGAAGATTCATAAGGAAGTTGTTTTTCCACCACATTAAATTAGGATAAAAGTTAAGTTTCTTTAGGGTTTAATACCTCTTCAGGTATTTCAATCTTTATGAGTGTGATGGCATAGGTACACTCATAATTACATTAACTTTGTGGACCTTCACAGAGCTTTTCACAGACACTGGTGTCCTCATATAGACACTCTCCCTGTCCCTGCCTTTTAGTGAGCACTGGAGCTCACCTTTGCTAAAGTCTAATGCTGGTTCCCACATTATCTCCAATTGAAGCAGTGAGCATGTGCGGAGTGTGTAAGTATGAGCTCAAAATGTTCAATAATCACTTGGTAAAGCTCAACCCCGAGTGCAACGCGTTTTACAGTGCAGAGAGCAGGAAGAACTAATAGCATCTCCATTTGGTCGGCAGCTCTTTTACAGGGTCAACTGGAAAGGTCGACTACTATTTTGGCTTTTGATGAGTGAACCTACTTTTTTCTACAGAACCCCTATGAGGCTGGAAACACTGAGCAGATAATGCTAATAAGAGAGTGAGTTCTATACCATCTTGAGAGGTGCACATTACCCATAGCTACAGTGATAGTTTGCCATTACTGTGTATTCTGCTTCCCCATGTCAGTAGTAATATGTGTGCTTTTATATAAGTACACTTGCTTCTAAACTTTGTATATAGTTTTATTTGTTTGTAGTGTTGACACATTAGAGCTCTGATCTTTAGCTCTGTGTAAACTCTTTGTTTCACAATTTGTGAATACAGGCCATTAGGTGGCGCTACAGTGAGAAAACCCTCTCCTTTCTTTTAATGCATCTATACATGTTTGAGATTCCCTTTAACATAAGGTCACTCTAACCTCCACCCCATGAATCTGGGCATTGAGCAATTGGAAACTGAATTGGACCCTGTTTAGTTATATTACTTAAACTACTTTTCTACTGGAAAGACCAGACAGATACGTATCAGTGTCGCTTACCTGAAGTGAATTAAAAAAAGCAAAGATGCCTTCAAGCCAAGTTGCCGGGTAAAACAATAGTCCAATCCCAATCCCCCAGGTGAGTCCAAGCAGTGGGGTTAGGATCACGATGCATTTTGCAATGTGCCTTAAGGTGCTGGTCTCTTCCTTTTTATGTCTGTCTCCGATGGAAGGCCTGCAAATCTTTTTCAGAACTACACAAAGGATGATGGTGTTCACCAGCAGAATGGATAACGCGGGCACCACGAATGCAATGAAAGCGTTGCTATCTCCAATGTTCAGCCAACACGCCACTTTTGAGGTGTAGATTTTATTCGGCTGGGTGACCGCTACAGCCACTACTGAAATAATGACAGGGCAGCCGTAGCCCAGGGTAAAAGACACGATCATCATCGTGGATTTGCTCATGTCGTGCAAAACGTACACAAGGCGGTAAAAGAGAATGAGGCCCATGGTTAGCATCCAAAAAAACACAGACAGGTAAAAAAGATGGGAGAAAAAGGTCGTGGCCACGCAGGCATCTGTTATTGTCACGGGCTTGTTCGCCGTCAGTGCTGAGCCAATGATAAACCAAATATCCGCGATCAGGAGCGATATGGCAATGTTCACCAGACAGACATGACGCATGTAAGAGGTTTTGTTCTTGGTCACCGACTTCCAGACTATTCCTTCGACAATAATGCAAATGACCAAGCTAAACAAGGAAATCCCCACCCCGATATATGTAATATTATCCAGCACTGGGTCATCTGGTGCATCTGGTTTGTATGACATTAGAATGGAGAAAGAGGTCAGATGGTTGCACGTACAGGTTACATTATTTGGGTAATTAAACCCACTGCACCCATCGCTCGTCCAATCTTGGACAGTAAAGTTCCAGTACACACAAGCTGGGTTGTTTAACGTTGTGTTACTTTTTTCAAACACCATTGAAATATTAAATTTCTCTTTGTTGTCTACAGTAGCCAGGGTGGTCATGACAAGGCCGTTGATCAGGCCTGACACATTCGACTTAGGTAAAATGTCATTAAGGGTAGCATAAGCGATGCTAATGATGCTTGAGTTCTGTTTTATGCTCTCCAGGTTACCGATTTCGACTTTGGCAGTCAAATTACTTGGCTGTGGAAAACTGAAGTTTTCTTTATATTGGGGACTCGTATCTGTCAGTAAGATGCCTTTCAACTGGACATTTGAGTTGTTTCCTATGGATATGGGTCCGGTGACAATTAGTTTACTTGCAAAACTTTCTACAGACTGAAGAAGAGACGAACTTTGTTGGGTTTGATTTTGTACCGTTCTCCAGGTGTCTGTAGATGAAGGATCAATTATAATACTGACAGTAGAAAGGAAGTCCTATGAAGAAAACAACACAGGTGAGTGGAAACATTTTTTTTTTTTATAATACTATTACTAAGTAAGAGAGAAATTATTAATGAAGAGTTATTTATTTTATGTATTATTCTAATGCTGTAAAGGATTAGTCCATGGTTGAAATTGTTTTATACATTTTTTTCAATTAAGTGTATACAAAATAAATAAAACAAACAGTTCAACAAGGGGAATTGCACAGCCTATACTATTATTTCTAATCACTTTTGAAGTGTTAATGGTAAAAAGAAAATGTAAAAATAATCTTATTCCTCTTAATGTGGCCATGTATTTAGGATTTAAAAAAACAAAAAAAAACTTTACTGCTACTTCAAGTTCACCTTGGCCCCCATTTACCACCAGGCACCATAAAAGTATCATTAAACTTAAGTCTTACCGTCATCACTGTTACAGGAACGGTTGTTGTAACTGCCTGAACCTGGGCTAGAATATTTACAACAAGTTGTATGTTACTTGCAGAGGATGTGATGTTGCCTTGTTCAGAGACCACTGTGCTACTGAGGTTCCCAAGCAAAGCTGGCACTTGGGTCTCAGCGTTTGGGCTTGTCGTCAGACCCTGAAAGATATAAAAGGAAACATCCATTAACCATCAAATAATCCTGCCTCTCTGCACAATTACACACACGCGCTTGCTGCATACTGCATCACGGGGCCGGATTAAAGGGACAGACTGGTCGCCATACTCACTTGGTGCAAATTGAAGACTACAGGCTTGTATGGTGCACAGGTTTTTTTCCCCCAGTGAGATATGATGCAGGCATTCTGCACAAATCACATTTTTAATATTTGACTCAAGCCCTCCCATAAAATACCAGATTGTTCCATTCCTGTTATTTTCCCTTACCAGTAAATCCACGTTCAGCCTATTGAGAGCTGCCGAAACACAGGGTGATGGGGTCTGGGGTACCCAGTTTGTGGCGGTAGCTTGTTGCGTACAGGTGTATATGATATTTCCTGTTAGGGTCTTATTCAGCATATTACAAGGGATTGTGATTACATCTCTGATTCTTCCAGGTCCAAAGGTTCCGCTACATCTGACTTCTGATAAATAAAAATTGATGCTATGAATAGTCCTAGGCGTTGCTTTATTATTTTTATTTATTGTATTTATTCATTTTTATACTATATAGATTAATTATTTAATACATTTCATATACAATAAGAGATTACAGACAAAATACAACGACATGTATGCAATTAATTGCAATCTTAAACGTATCAGATAATATCTAATTATATATAATAGAAAATAACTTTAGATACAGTTTCTTTGTACGTGGCCAATTAGATATATATTTAATGATATATGATATGTATAGACCCCAAGGCATTATATGGTCAGAAGAGGATATGACATGCTGTAGTTCTGCAGATTGTTGAAAAATGTATATAATATATAAGATAATATACATAATAAGGTATAAAGTAAGTCTAGTTGATTTTACTGTTGAATTTCTTAGACTAGATTCACCAGAAGCAAACATACAATAGCACCACCTTATATCTCGGATAGTATACATTACTTTACTTTATTATTAACATTTATATGTAAACTGCAGTGCTTTGTAGACTGGAATGTTTACCAGTCGAGGCTACGATGAAGACATAGACTAATAATCTGGATATCAACATCTTAGGCAAAACAAAAATACATAGTAAATCCCAACAACAACAACAAAAATTTAAAAAAAAAAGGAAATAAGTAGAAATCAGGGAGTAAACTTCAACAAAAACACAATGCACACACAGATAGCGCAAAAATTCTGGCGCAATCGGCATGTGCAGCATTGTATAAAGAGCAGACTCCCAACAGATTTCGTCAGACTCTGTTATCTACACTTAATTTGTAAATTTATGTTGTGTCGATCTTCGTTATGCCGGTGCAGTTATACATGACCCCCACTGTATATTAAAGGATCTATATAAGGATCTATATAATATTTAATCGGAGTCCTAGTGGAATGTGATGGAACAAACAACTTCTACCTGAATCTTTAGCATGCTCTGTGCTCGCTCTCTTATCCTAGTGCTGACATCTGGTGCAACTCCTCTGAGGCTCTGGCTGCGCCCCCAACACTAATTGTCGACCATTCTTTTCTATTTCACTGTCATACTTCCTAACCGCTCACATTCATGTTTGCATGTGCATTCACTGTCATTTATTCTAACTGTTCACAATTGAATTCACATCCTCCTTAATGTTCTTATTTGCAGTCTCGCTCATATGTTTGCGGATGTAGAAAAATGTAGATATCTTTTGAACTGTAACTCATAGAAGCTACATTGAGAAATGGGGCAAAAATGGCCCTTCATGTATAAAAAAAATATTTCATAGTGTAAATAATAAGAATAATCTATAAATGAGTCTTCCTCCCCAATAACAGTTTTTCACCCATATATTTTTTTATTAATTGTTGAGTTTACATTTGAATATAGCTTTTCTGTTCTTTACATTTTCTTGCCTCAATTCAATTTATTTGTATCTGTCACTTACCTTCTTATACTTCTATTGCTGATGTGTTGCCGTCTTGTTTTATGCAGAAAAATACAATACACACACACAAAAAAAGGAACACAAAAAAGTAGACTAAAAAGAAACTCTTACCAGCTTGCACAACTTGTTTCACCATCATGGATCCACTGTTCACACTATCACCCAAGTTGTTAACAATTGTACAGTAGGCAGTAATCTGGCTGGTACATGTGGCATTGTAAGTTGTGGAAAAGCATTCTCCATTCACTGTGAGCGGAACTAAATATAATGGAAACAGTGGTCCGATAAGTGGGAATAAAAATATTATCTTGTCAAACACATTTATAGCAGGAACAAACATTGCATCAAAATATATATTTCCAGAAAACATTTATTTTTTTCTGTCATTAGTCCACTGTATCTTTTTTAAGCACTCTAATGAGGCAAAATGCGTAGGACTGCTTGTAAAGAGTGTTTCCTAATGGCAGGTATTTCTTGTAATGGAATTTGTTCAACTGCGTATGTACCATGGACTCCAGAGGGGAGGAGTGGGGTCTTTGTGTCTAGCTGGAAAGCAGGCCAATGACAGAAAACTGGGTAATAGGGGATTAAATCTGCTATAAACCACTTATTACCTGGTGTACCCGGCGACAGTTGAAGTGTAGCACTCCTGTAATACTGCATGTTATCCACACAGCACTGGAATGTAATAGATTTGCCACATTCAAAGTTGGAATTCACTGGTTCAATGGAAATGGACTTCGTTGAAATTAGATTATACACATGAACTATTTTTTGTGAGCGTGTAACAGCACTGTTAGCGATTGAGCAAAAAATAGTACCTGTTAAACAAAAAGAAAAACACAGAGCAAAGAACAGTATTAGTTTTATCACGTTCATTGTGTTTAAATTCTTCAAATAAAAAAACAAACAAACAAAAACCAAGGGCTTTGCATCAAATATATATAAAATCTTAGCATTTACAGACATGATGATGTGAGCTTCCCCGGCATGATGCTGGCACTCCTCCCACCGATGATGTCACAGTGATGTCAGTGTTGGTACCAGCAGAGACATCAGCTTGGTGACTGCGCACTGAACCCCCCAAGCACCTTATGGCAAAATAATTGATCAGCCGGCAACCAGGCAGTGTGCCACAATAGAGGACTTGGTGTGCCCGTTGTGGCACCGTGACATAGGTTTGCCATAGATGAAAATGGTCTATACATTGTGTTAGCAAAATTGGAACATTTTTAAAAAAGATCCCCTGTTGGGATCCCAATTTGGTCCATGTCCTACAGTTTTTTTTTTAAATAATAGAAAAAAAAAAACCATGTATCACCATCTATGCTTAAAGCTCTGGACAAAATTTCTGACAGCAACTGTTCGTTCATGGGTCACCTTCTTTAAAAAGTGACATATGGCTGTGGTTATAAACTATGTGCGATGTGTGGTTTTATACCTTAAAAAATGGTGTTATTATGGCTAAGAACCTACACAGTGTCCAGAAAACGGTAAAAAAGTAAGCAATTTCTCAACTGCGACAGTACATTTGTGGTCTACCTTTTAGAATGTGGCTGTGGCCTACAATACGTGGGCAGAACCATGAGAAGACTCAGAGAACGGTTTCTTGCTGGCTCTGAGAAATGTTTGGTCCCACTACATTTCAAGGAGACACACAACTCTAGTTTAGAATCTCTGACTAGAAGGGGTATTGAGCAGGTAATGCCCACACCACTGGTGACAGACTCGACATTTTAAGAAAAAGGGATACCTTTCAGATATATGCCTCGGGAACACTATCAAAATCTGGCCTAAATAAGTCACTAGATCTGGCGGCATTCAAGTGATATCTCCTTTTAAACCATGTCAAAATGATTTTTGGTTGGGAAATGTGCCTTTTATTTGATCATTTTATTTATACATATGAATAAATGCACAGACACATTGCCTAAAGCTCACATGTACGTGTAATCTCTATCCTTGTGGCAATCCGCATCTTTTAGTGCCCATCTAAATTATTATTTTTAAGGTTTTAATTCATTGTTACTCTATTCGAAATTTATTGTGTTTTATTATTTTTTTTTATTAATATTTATTATTATCCTCGTTTTTATTTGTATTTTTAACTTTTATCTTTATTGATGTTCTATTTTAATTTAATAATTTTTATTTTACTTTTACTTTATTCTATTTTTCCTTTTAGTCATTTTCCATTATTCTACATTTTGTATTTTTTTTTTTTTTTTTACCTTTACCTTTATATATCTCCCCCTATTTTTCTTTCCATCTTCCTCTTTACACCATATTCAACTCACGTCCAGTCTCTTTAAGTGCTTTGTTTTAATCATGTATACATTTTTCCTGTGTATGTCTTTTTAACGGGACTGGTGGAAGAATGTATATATACTACATGGGCAGAGGAAGTGGACACCAAGCGTCCAATGATCTGTGAAACGCGTAGGGTAAAGTACTGCTGTGGACTCTCAGTGTCTTTCGAACACTGCTGCAAGGAGTGTGCGACTACTTCCAGTAACAGGGGTCCTGTTTCCTGCCCACCCCCGCCCGACTAGTGGAAACCCAGAGTGACCAGTACGTCAGCAGGTGACTTTCTCGGCAGTGGAGCATACCTTTTGCTATACCGGTAATTACCACCTCCACACCACATCTGACGATCTACAGAGTCCACTGATATGTGGCATGCATTCATTTTCTAAGTATCTCCATGAGGAGGGTATGCTATATTAAATTATCTGTTTTTTATGCGCGATGAATTCCTGTTTTAATTATCATTTCATTATATGATTCATTCTGGTGTTGAGCGCTGACCTGGTTTCTTTTAGGAGAAAAAAATGTAAATGACACATTTCCCATTGCAAAGTAGTTCATTTGCATATCACGCCACAAGTGATGTCATAAACCGAAGACTCCACAGACCCATTTAAATCACTTGATGCACACCACACATATATAATTTCATATTTATTCTCTAAAAACCCAGTTTGGGCGATAGAGTCCCTTTTCAGAGTACTTCTCGCTACTTACCGTTCCAATTTATGTTCAGATCTGTGGCGGGTATGGTGAGTGTCGAAGAGATGGGATAATACTTGGAGGAAATCACTGTGGCGCTTGAAAAATCCCCCCTACTGCTAAACCACCAGATTAATGCAGTATTCACACTGCTGGTGCACGTCATGGACAGCTGTCTCTCTTCTGATATATTCACAATATTACCGGCTGGTTGTGTAATGGTGACAGTGGCTGTAAAACACAAAAGCAACGTTACCCTTTCAGAAATAACAGCTCAGATCTATGTAGGACCATTATAAACTTGGAACTGCACCCGACGGGTCCTATAACATACCTTGCCACATTTAAATTAGCCAAAGTGGAACAGATGTAATTCTGGGTGTGTGGCTGGGGGGAGGGTTGGGGGTCATTATTTTGGCTTAATAATGAGGTATTAAAGCATATTTTTTTTAACCTTTTAATGAGGTGTATGGTGCAATGTTTTTTTAATTCACCTTCAAATTCCATTTGTTGACTTCCAAATATATTTTAAAATGGATGTAGGTAAGACAATGAAGTAAGTAAGACATTGCCAAGTATAAAAATAAACTTGGGGGGGGGGGGGGGGGGGGCTCTAATCTTCACTAAAAGGTGAGCTGTAGGTGAATTGATAAGAGGTGAACATTTCAACTCAGATGGGTTTAATTTAAACCTGTTGAGTGACTAGACCACTTGTCTAGGGTTAAACATGGTGGGTTCTTTCTGTAAGAAGTGGTGGCCCCTTCATAATTTAGAGTATTTTGTTTAAAGCTGTAACTATACATCATGCAGGGCCAATTGAGCTTTTATAGCAGGAGAAGCTCACCAGGTTTGCGTCTGCCAAAATAATTCAGTCAGCAAGATTAAATATTCACCTCAACTCACCTGCACCTCCCTTTCAGGGAATAGCTCCAACTGTAGATACTAAAAAGTGTTGTAGGTGAGTTGACATGAGAGAAACCAGTAAGATGAACAGACTTGGGCCTACCAATGCATCGTTATAAAAGTAATGGTGCTTCAAAAGGTTTACCAGTACATTATACATGATCAAATAAGCTCCTCTAGCAGGAGGAACCAGTTTTTTTCCATTTACAAATATAGTTCATCGCATTTTAGTGAATTTGCATCCACAATTATGTTATTGGCGGCTTTTCACCAAAAGGTGAGATGAGGCGAGATGAACATTTATTCTCACCAATTTAGCTATCCATTATGCAGGGTCAAGACTGGCGAGTTTCCTACCGCTAAGCAAAGCTAAGTGGAGGGGAGAGGCGAAGGAATGAAAAGCCACGGAAAAAAATAAATAAATCAATAAATAGCGTACAGCTGAAAGAGTGGGAATTAAGAAATTGATAAAACTGCTAAAACATACGTAGCTGGACATATGTCACAGTGAAGGTTCTAGTCTGTGGAAGGCCACTGGCGGTAGCACAGGTGCACGTGAAGTCCGTGTATGTCCCAGAAGAGCACTGGTCGGGGCTTGCGGTGAGTTTAAAGAAGTTGCATTGCAATGTCTTATCTTGAGCTGTAACTTCTGCAGGGTGAAAGATAGAGATGTAATTAAATCAATGGCGTCAACTGAACAGTATTATAAAAAGTGCGACACAGACATCTTAAAATATAAAATATAAGAGTAAAATTGTATTGAAAAAGCAGTGCTCCGCCGCAGGTGACTTCAACAGGTATAAATCAGAAAAAAATATGTCTATTCACTGTCTGGTACAACTAGGCACAGCACTAAGACCCACAAGGTAGCCCCGCTTGAAGTCACCTGGGAAGGTGTGCCAGTATTTCTATACATTCTTACTCATACCTGTTTCACCCGTTTTTTGGGACAGTGAAGACTTTTCTGAAGCACCCTTGATACCTTATCCGGTAAAAAAAACTTCAGCCAATACAAATATAGCTAGATTTTAAATTCTGAACACATAATATAAAAGTAATCTCTAATATTCAGTAGCATAAAGAAGTTATTATCACTACTATTTTTTGATTCTGCAGAGCACATCCTACATAACTATCTAGTAGAGGTTGGGTGGATGGGCTTAAAGGACAACTGTTGGGAAAAAAATAACTTATGTTTAATTGAAAGCGTAGATGTATATACAAGAATGCTTAATATTTATTTACTTTAGAAAAAAGGCGTCTTAGAGGGGATATGATAACATTATATAAATATGTGCAGGGCCAATATAAGGAGCTCTCCAGGGACCTGTTCATTAATAGAAATGTACAAAGAACAAGAGGTCACCCCCTGAGACTGGAAGAGCAAAGATTTCATAGGCAGGGATTCTTTACGGTAAGGACAATAAAATTATGGAACTCACTGCCAAGAGAGGTAGTGCTATCAACCACAATAGATGCATTTAAAAATGGTCTGGATGTTTTTTTTTAGAAAAGCAGAACATACAGCGGTATTAATAATAGAATGAGCATTAATAATAGAGCTTTTTGATCCAAGGAGAAATCTGATTGCCCTTTTGGAGTCAAGAAGGAATTTTTTTCCCCCTAGGAGGCAACATTCGAAAAAGCTTCCTTAGGGGTTTTTTTGCCTTCTTTTGGATCAAAACGCTGAAATGATAGGTAGAAGGGTTGAACTTGATGGACTTTTGGTTGGTGTCTTTTTTCAACCTAAATTACTATGTTACTATGTTACTATGCTTTAACGAAACAATACAATTAGTGCCTTATTGATCCCTTTTTACTCCAATTAGCTGTATCAGAGGAGGACATGTTGTTTGGAATCTTGGGTCAGACCTGTCATCCAACCGAAGATTCTAAGCAATATGTCCGCTCCCTGGTAGAGCTATAAAAGCAAGAAAGGCCTAATAAAGTACTTTATTTGTATTCTGTACATTAAATCATTGCTATTTGCAATCTGTCAATGAATCATTAGCGACTTTTTTGTTAACAGGTGCTTTGTGGCAGATTTAACAAATGATACGGGTTGTGTGTAAATATTCCATAGAACTGACTTGCAACTTTGCTATTTCCACTTGTGTTTTGACATGTGAGATCCAGCGAATCGATCCCATCATCTGAGCAGCAGCGGAGTATATTGACCTCGGTGCTGTTACAGCCAACATTTGCCCCTAACAGGGTGATTTTTATGGGCAGAACCTTCAAGCTGGTCTCTGCAACATAGGAATTACTGCCTTGGTTCACAATGCATTGGTAGCTTCCTGTAAACAAAACAAACAAAACAAAAAAGCAGTGTTGTAAAAGAAGCTTGGATGTCAACAATTACCAATTGTATTATTATTATTATAAACTTAAGAAAGTTACACACAAAAAAATAAATAAATATAAAAACTGTTATACAAATGTGAATATTAAACCAAAGTTATAGTAAAAAAGGTATGATTATTTAAGTTATAATTTTATATTAAAGGAATATTCAGGGCTAAAAAAAAACCTCATCCATGCATAATAATGCTCATTTAAACAAAACACATATGCATGAATCAATTAACTATATATATATATATATATATATATATATATATATGCCACCATAAACACACCAGAGTCCACTCCATAGGTGTAATGATTGATATACATATGCATACATGCTGTCTTTGCATGGCTGGACTCACAACCAATTACAGGGCTCCCATAAGGGTAAATGGGCACCTGCTATGCATACATTTTGCTGCTTGAAAGTGCATTGGAACTCCCCATGTATCAATACGGAGAGTATTGGGAATGCACAGCACTTGTGTGAACAAAGTGTGCATAAAGAATGCCCACTGAGCAACCTCTATGTATGCCCATTACTTTCAGTGCGGGAAGCAATGCACAATGCAGAGTGTACAGCTGTATGCTCAGAATTCTCAGACACTAGCAAGTAGGTGGAGTTAAGATGAGAATCGATGTATCTTAAGTTGCTTAAACATGTAAAAACTAAAAGGGATGTTAAAACATCATTGTTAATATAAAAATGTATGCTCTTACCTGTGACGCTGGCATTAATATTTTTTATATTTAAGAAGGACGTTACAACACCGCTGATTGTGACTGTGTTGACTGAATATAAGAGTGGAATCAAGGCAGAGCCTGGAATTTTGTCTGTGCCATTGAAGTACCAGCTCACATCTGTGTATGAACTGATGTTCGCGGTGCATGTAAGTACTGCGTTGTCGCCAACAAACAGAGGGGGTTTCGATACAACGCTGCTATTTCCTGCAAAGACAAACAATTCATTTGAACTTGTCAGCAATCTTACGCTAATATTTGTGACTAAATGAAACACAAGTGGCGATTTTTGTGCCAGTTCGGAAGCAGTCGCGAATCTTGGAATTCTGCTTTTCCTTGAGAAAATAGGCGTTACCGGTGAAAAAAAAAAAAAAAAAGCATAAACCAAATAACAAATCAAATAAAGTGAAAACAATGATGATTAAATACAGGAAATTCAAAATAAAATACAATAAAAATAATACAATTAAAATAATGAAAAAATATATATAATGTGGATGCAGAACTACATAATATCCAAAGCTGCCCTTTGGTAGTTTAATCAGTGCATTACTATACTCTGTACTAAAATTATATCTTCAGGATGCCATCACAAAAATATGTATACATATAGCAATGGGAATATTAGAATAAAAATATTTCAGTTTTAATAAGTGCATAATTTTTTTTTTTTTTAATAATTTTTTTACTTTAATATGCACGTAGAAAGGGAGGTGATTTTCAAAGTCGGAGGGATGCCTTAAGTACCTACCTGTTATGATTTTTTGAATGCTGCTTACTTCTAGAGTTCCGTTTAAATTCTGAATCACATTCTGGTTTGCGTTTTGAATTAAGGAGTCATTGACCGCCTCTGCAACGATTGTGTAATCAGCGATAACACTGCCTGGCCTGAAAACAAAGGAAATTGCTAAAGAATAACAAACATACAATGCATTCTATTTCCCTGTATTACTCTTGGTTAATTATACTTTCAACATTTTGGGGATTTTTGTTAAAGAGTAAGTAATGTCAAAATATTAAAACTAAGACTTAATTAGCTGCTTTATTAATTATGATGTCATGGGTTGCAAGTTCAGTATAATGTCACACATATGTATGTCGTACAGGTTGTATTCCATTAACAGATACAGTCTTTTTTTAAGGATCATGGACTAATTGAGGATTTGATGCTGCAGACCTCCTGGGTACAGGGTGACGAGATAAGGTGGAGGAGTCATGTGATGTCACACTGCTTTGCATTAATATATATATATATATATACACACACACACACTCAGACCATCCACAATATTATGACCGTCTGCCTATTATTGTGTAGCCCCCCTTTTGATTCCAAAACAGCCCTGACCCATCGAGGCATGGACTCCACTAGACCTCTGAAGGTGTGCTGTCATATGAGGCACCAACAAGTTAGTAGATCAGATCCTTTAAGTCCTGTAAGTTGTGAGGTGGGGCCTTCATGGATTGGACTTGTTTGTCCAGCACGTCCCGCAGATGCTCGATTGAACTGAGATCTGGGGAATTTGGAGGCCAAGTCAACACCTTGAACTCGTTGTTGTGTTCCTCAAACCATTCCTGAAACATTTCTGCTTTGTGGCAGGGCACATTATCCTACTGAAAGAGCCCAACGCCATCAGGGAATACCGTTTTCATGCAACAATGCTAGGAAGCCCCTTTGGTCCCTGGTAAGCAACACAATTAAAGAGATTTAACCCCATATAAGCACACGTATTTAGTGTTAGGACCCACCTATATTGGAGTACTTTGACATAGTGGTGGGCTTAGCAATATATAGCCATATAATGGAACCAAAACTCCAATTATGTTATCTTAGAAAGGTGTTTTTAACATTCTGTGCGCATTTTATGACTTGTTTGATGTGAGTGCGCTGGCTTTTGGATTGTGTATTATGACTTGGTGATCAGCAGCACCACTTATTATAATTAGGTTTATATCTACCTTTATACAATTTACAGCTCTCTTGTAGTTTTAAGTGGAAAACATTTAATCGGGGGCTCTAAATTCCATGACATTAATTAAGGAGTGGCTTGGAGAGATGTATTACAGGTTATATGCAGTTTTTTAGGATACAGGATCAGACAGACCTGTTTTACTTTTCTTAATTTACATGACACACTGCTTCTCTAAAAATATATTTTTTTATGACGCTGTATGTGGAAGTGCCCCATGCATTTCACGGTCTTTATGCACGGTATACATACCTATATTAAATATTATTAGCGCTCTTTTGTCTTACCTGAAACCTGTAACTGTTGCTGATTGAAAACCGCGCAGTGAACTGTAGCTCTTGTTAAACTAAAAGACAAAAAAAAAAAAGGTCAATTTAGAATGGTTAGCAATTTAGGATTATCGCCATACTTAAACTAGTGTAAAAATGCGCCTGTGATCTTACTGAAAACTATTCTTCTGTGTAGTTTCACCAACGCAGAAAAGCAAAATGCATAAATGAAAAACGAGCGAAGTTTCCTTTTTTTAAAGGTGTCTGTGGAGTCTCCTATCTATGACATCACCTGTGGCATGATATGCAAATGACTTAGCTTCAAGGGGAAATGTGTAATTTGTATAGTGGGCCACAGGTGATGTCATAGACAGGAGACACCACCATTTTTGTATTTATCTGCATTTCTCCTAACACAAGGTATAGCTAATGTATGTTCTACATTCACAGTATATGCATTGGTTAGTTGACAGAGTACCTTTAAGGCCGACATGTTTACAACTGGGCACTCGTTTTGTTCAATTTTATTTCTCATATGGGTGTATGGAGAAGCCCAACGCTGTATGCTGTATGTGTACGTCACCAGCAATACACACCTAGGCATTGGATGTGTGATGTCATGCATGTCTTTGCTTCCATCATTTTTAATGTTGACGCACTGGCCATGGTGAATTCTGAGTGTACAGTGGTACACCCAGAAACTGTAAAGGATAACCATTCATGAGATTTAGCATGGTATCACTATGTAGGTAATAAAGCAATTGTGTATGTGTTCATATAGACCTTTTTAAGCCTGTCGAGGGCGTAGAGGTAAAATCTACCAAGAGAGCCAGGGAAAAGGTCACTCATTTATAATGCATGATGATTTTTTTCAGAGTGCTATCAAATGGGTAAACTGAACATGACGGACATGGGTGCCGCCATGTTTTTCCTCCATTGATGCATTCGCTTTGGACGAAATTTGTCCATTATTTTCGTTTCGGGAATTTCCATTCGTATGAATGGAATTCGTAAAATTCTTATTTCAGGGCAATTTGGGAAGCCCTTGTGTGTGTCAAAATGTCTATCGAAATGTTTGTTTATTGAATACTGGAGCTTCCTGAGTGGAGCAACGAATGAAAGGTTCTGCATACGTCCATTTTCATCCAACTTTGATTTTCATTTTTTTTTTTTTACTGAATCAGTATTCGTCCGAAAACAAATGCCCAAGTCTAAAACATGATATATTATTTACATAACATGTCAACCATTGTCAAATCACTGCTTTATCTAGAAGCCATTTGTATTTAGAATGATTTCTATCTGAAAAAAAAAGAAACAAACAAATAAAATAGAAACAAAGAACTGTAAGTTCTAAACCAGAAGACTGATCTTCTTTTACTTACCGCATTTTCCAAATCATTTTTATACTTTTTATACTTTGCACTGGATGGATCATTAAGGTCTGATGTATAAGCGTCATTAATTCGCAGGCTCAGTGTGATACTGACAGGGGTCACTAATAAAACACAAATTAATAGAAACAATAATTTTGTCAATAGAAAATAAACATTAAAGGTCAACTATCGACAAAAAAATGATCATGCTAAATTGAAAGATTGCATCAAGTGTAAACACTCCCATTTTATGCATTCCAACCGCGGGACCAAAGTGAAGAGCTCGGGGCCACTGTCCCACTGAACCTCCCACATATGCAGAAAGGGTTGTCCCCTAGCCACTAAAAAAATGGGCGTCATGTAAAGTCAACAGACCCTGCATCGAATATACTCCATTGACTACAACAGAAGGTTGACTTCAATGGAGTATATTAGATGCAAGGCCTTGTTACTAGTGGGGTATCTCAAGGATCTGTACTTGGACCCATTCTTTTTAATATTTTTTTTTTATTATTATTATTGCAGAGATCTTGTTTGCAAAGTATGTCTTTTTGCTGATGATAAACTTGGGTTGATGTTCATGGAGGTATAAGCCAAATGGCAAATGATTTAGCTAAACTAGAAAAATGGTCAGAGCAGTGGCAACTGACATTTAATGTGGACAAGTGCAAGATTATGCATCTTGGGCGTAAAAAACCCAAAAGCAGAATATAGACTATTTGGTACAGTCCTAACATCTGAGGAAAGGGATTTAGAAGTAATAATTTCAGAGGACTTAAAGGTAGGTAGGCAATGCAATAGAGCTGCAGGAAATGCTAGCAGAATGCTTGGTTGCATAGGGAGAGGTATTAGCAGAATGCTTGGTTGCATAAGGAGAGGTATTAGCAGAATACCTGGTTGCATAGGGAGAGGTATTAGCAGTAGAAAGAGGGAAGTGCTCATGCCATTGTACAGAGAACTGGTGAGACCTCACTTGGAGTATTGTACGCAGTACTGGAGACCGTATCTCCAGAAGGATATTGATACTTTGGAGAGAGTTCAGAGAAGGGCTACTAAACTGGTTCATGGGTTGAAGGATAAAACTTACCAGGAAAGGTTAAAGCATCTTAACATGTATAGCTTGCAGGAAAGACGTAACAGGTGGGATATGATAGAAACATTTAAATACATAAAGGCAATCAACACAGTAATGGCAGAGAGTATATTTAAAAAAGAAAAACGACCACAACTAGAGGACATGGTCTTATTTAAAAGTAATATCAGGAAGTATTGCTTTACTGAGAGGGTAGTGGATGTATTGATTAGCCTTCCAGCAGAAGTGGTAGTGGTAAACACAGTCAAGGATGCATGGGATAGGCACAAGGCTATCCTAGATATAAGATAGGTAACGGGGGACTAATAAAAGTATTTAGAAAACTGGGCAGACTAGATGGACCGAATGGTTGTTATCTGCAGACACATTCTATGTTTCTATAACAGAGGTAAAAGCAAGGCCATTAATTTATCAAGAATAGGTGGCCAACATATAAGCAGAACAGATCTCAACCTGTCCGATATTTCTCCCCAGTAAAGGTCCGGCATTAGCGAGAGAGTGCTTACCTGTTTGAGGCTGACAATATATCCCCTGATTTTGAAGCATCGTGATGCAGTTGCAGCTACTCGCAGTTGTGGCATTACAGGGTGGATATGCAGCACAGATATCGCTGGACCACACATAACCATCTTCACATGTACACTGCATACTGTTCCCACTCTGGGTACATGCTAAACAGAACAAAAGGAACATGAGCAACTTTGAACTGAAATAACCCAAAATTCCATCAGTTCCCATCAGAGGAGCAGGAAACGTGCCATAAATAGTAACTCGCCATTTATTAGAACCCTTGACAAAAATGGCAGCACTATATAATGAGTAAAGTGCTGTTTGAATTGTCTTTTTATCACTTGTTATTGCTGATTTATTACACTTTTACCGTAGAAATTTCTAATACTACAGAAGATTATTTTAACAAGTCTGACAGATTTACTGTGAGGAGCAAATCTGTCAATGCAACACATTACACTCCGAAATGCATCGATATCCACAGCTGTAGCATAAGATACACTAGCATTTTACAGGCTGATAATGTTTTTCACATGATACATTGTTTAGGTCTTTGAGATGCAAATGTGCCTGTGTGAGGAATATGGCAAATATTTCAGCTTTGCAGACGATCACTAGAGAGTTATTAAAAGGGTCAAAGGTAAAGCAATTATTTTAAAAATGGGAGTGATTGCTTAAATAAAGGACATTTGTTTCCCATATCTCGTGAAGTGTTAATGACAGAAAGATTATTTGAAATTTAAAAATCCTTTATTTAGGAAATATCACATTGCTTGACTATACTCTTACTTTAAGTCATGTTCCAAACAGATCTTTAATGGTACCTGTGGTCACAATGATACTGCTGATGTTGGTTCCAGAGCCATTTAGTGAGATGGGGTAAGGCAGGCTGTTAATATAATTCCTGATTGAATCTTGTAACAAGGGGTCTTGAAAGCTGATTTCAATATCCACTGAGTATTCGGAACCTGTATTTGGAGCTGAGAAAATACAATTGATTGACAATAGAATCGGCATAAGGATGTTTGAATAAGAATAATTAAAAAAAATAATAATCTGTGGCACATTTCTAAAAGTTAAACTATCAATAGGAACATTCCATTTAATTGCAATTATTTAAACCCCTCTTTACTGCCGGAACGAAAGTAGAAAAATTCGAAATTGTATTTTAGAGAGAGATATAACATTGTATTCCTAAGACATCCTTGATCTGACTCTACATAGCAGCGATGGCTAACCTTGGCACGTGTTTGGGAGCTCCAAACATTAAATAATGTATTACAATTTAAGGCCAGTAGATGGCAGTACAATTCCCTCACTACACCAGTGTATTCATTAAAGGAGATATGCTGAAGGTAATTTCAAAATTAAGACCAAAGTAATCAAGTGGAAAAAGTCTAAATGGGAGAATCTTTCCAACTCGGTTACTTTGGCCTTACATTTGTAATTCCCTCCTCAATCCCCTGCAATTCTCTCTTTCTCAAACAAAAGCCCTTGATCATAAAAGTGCATCCTTTTAACACAAAGTTGTATGTACTTATACTTATTACTGTTGTGCAAATCCCCAAAAAACTAAACCTATACTTTCCAAGTAGGGTGGAAGAAACACAAGGAATCAGATACAGACAGAGCATTCCGACTGATCTGTGTGCTCAATATAGTGTTATACTTGAAATGTATGTATTATTATCAGCTTTCTGTAATACAAATGATGCAATCATTAAAAAAGTGTCCTGATTTAGAAGGGACAGTTCTAATTTTTCACCCAAATTCCTGTTTTTTTAGGAGGTCAGAATTTTTGATGTGTATGATTATATCACAGAAAGCATTTCAAATCTTACAGGTAAGAGGAATACAGCGCACAAAGCAATGTAAATGTATTCGTTTTTGAAATTAAAATACTTTATTTTTATTCTAACAGCCGTACCAGATTGCATATATAATCAATTGGTCATAAAATCACTTTCAGAATGTAGCCACGCCCCCCAAAGAAGATGTTCACTCTTCAGCCAATTAAACTGGTCATAAAGTCACTTTCAAAATTTAGCCACACCCCCAAAAGAAGATGGTCTCTCTTTGGCCAATTGGATTGGTCATAAATTCACATTCAAAATTTAGCCACACCCCCAAAAGAAGATGGTCTCTCTTTGGCCAATTGGATTGGTCATAAATTCACATTCAAAATTTAGCCACGCCCCCAAAAGTAAATGATCTCTCTTCGGCCAAATCAATCGGTCATAAAGTCACTTAAAAATTTATAAACTCAGAAAAAGGGGGATACAGAATCACTATCATATGTCGCCATAATGAAAATCTCCTGTTTTAAGTAAATATGGCGGGTACAAAAAAAAAAAAATGAAAGTCAATTTCCAAAAATTTAGCCACGCCCCCAAATCAAGATGGTCTCTCTTGAGCCAATTCTAATGTTGTGATGTATACATACACACTGTGGGGTTTTGATCCATCCCGTCACCTGCAGGTTGCATGTGTGTATCAGAGCCGCTACTATGGTGCACCTTTTTTGCAGGTGTTTTATTTTTATTTATTTATTTATTTTTTATACACATGGTGCTAAATGCTCCAGATCCCTCTCAAAGTGCGGTACCGGCACTTATCACAAACTCATGACTGTGTGCTGAGTTTTTGGGTAACCCCCAAAAACCTACATGCTGACTCTCCAATGGTCAACATCGGGAGGCATTTAGGTCTCTCTGCTCTCCCAGTGAGTTGCAGTACATCAAAGAGGAGAAGAAGTGAAACAGAACCCCCAGAATCAGGATTGCCCTGTGGACAACAGAGTCTCTTGGCAGCTATGATATCCTTGGAGACATTCACTCCTCTGATTGATAAACCTCTGTGATTAAAACTTGTTGTTTTATGGCCTAAATTTAGTTTTTTTCCGAAACACACAAAAAACTGTTTTATAATAACTCACAGAAATACACTAACCTTACATTGAAGCTCACAGATCAACAATAAAGTAAAAAAAAAAAAAGGACTTTGTCACCTAAACACTGTTTATACTGGAAGTGGCGGAAATAAAGTGATGAAAATTGATCTATACTTTGTGTTAGCAAAATTGTACAAATGAATATGTGGTTTACATGTCATTGGGGGGATGGGACACTTCATCGCGGCAGCATCCGCACAGCTGCTTCACCGCCGTCACTTCACCACACGACAGCTCGTCGCGGGAGATTTCATCGTGGGACATTTCATCTCTAAAGGTGAGTTTTAATGTAGTAGAGTTAGAAGAAATAGTTTTAGAATTAGAATTTTAGTATTGGGGTTAAGGGTGCTTAGAATTAGGGTTTAGGGGGTTAATTTTAGTATTAGGTTTCGAGGGTTAGTATTAGGGTTCGGGGGTTAGTATTATAGTTTAGGGGGTTAGTATTAGGGTTTAGAGGGTTAGTATTAGGGTTTAGAGGGTTAGTATTAGGGTTTGGGGGTTAGTATTAGGGTTCGGCGGTTAATTTTAGTATTGGGTTTGGGGGGGCACTTTGGGGGGGGGGAATCCTTTATTAGGGGGGGTATTTTATTTTTACTTGTACAGCGCTGAACTGTCAGCTCTTACATAGCCACGTCCGCGATGAAACGGCCGCGTTATTCTTCATTGCTGACAGTTCAGCGTTCTAACTGCCGCGCTGAACTGTCAGCGATGAAGCCGCGGCGATGAAGTGTCCTAGACCCGTCAGTGGTGTCTCCTATTACATCAACTCGTGGCTTGATATGCAAATCACACATCTCTCTCTGAAAGCAGTTTATTTGCATTTCAAACCACCAGTGATGTCATAAACTGGAGACACATTTAAAACCCATTTTTCTCTTCATTGATGTATTTGCATGCTATTCCGCTAGCACACTGTCTGGACCATTCTTTACACTCTGCACTCCAATGTGACCACAATTTAGATGACAGAGTGCCTTTAACCCAGTGATTCTCAAACCTGTCCTCAGGACCTCCCAACGGTCCAGGATTTCGGGATTACCCAGTTGTGTTTAAATAAGAATAATGTAGAACACCTGGTGTGGCTGCTTAATGGTTAGGGAACCACACCAGGTGTTCTTCATTATTCTTATTTAAACACAACTGGGTAATCCCTAAATCCTGGACCGTTGGGGGGTCCTGAAGACAGGTTTGAGAATCACTGCTTTAACCTGTTTGTGTTGTAGTAGTGTTTTACCAACTTTTCCCCTGAGAAACTGAACACTATGGATAAACTTGAACAAATGAACTGAAAAGGAGGCCATAGCAGATCCAATTAAGGACCATGAATACATTTGACCTTGAAGATTGTCAAAATCATGGCAGTTTTACCAGAATGCTTATTAATTAGTATTTAATTCTGAAGGACCAGACAGTTTAGAAGCTGTGCACAGTAAATAGTAATAAAGATGGTTTTTTTTTGCAAAAGGCTGTGTGTTTGAAATGAATCCACACCATGCAGAGTCTTGCTCAAGGAGATAAGTAATTTGTTGCCCCAAAAAAAGTGCTTTCAAAGCAGCAGGATGCTTATCTCTCCTCTGTTTGATTTTTCATCTCTCACTATTTATGCTGTAGGATTAGGAGTGAAAGGTTGTACCAGGTCTGCTCTTTGTTACTCAGATGTGACGGCCGAAGCTAGATAAGAGTAGGGTGAGAGCAGAGGTTCATGTTTAAGGTTTGGATTTGGAATTACCGAAAAGACATCACGGTGATAACAATCCTCAGTATTCCTAATGGTCAGTCAGGGGCCCGTTTGTTTTAGGTGGGGTAGGCTCTGGGCGTGGCTGTTGCTTTACTTTCCTCTTCTGTGTCACGGGGCTTGAAAGGGCAGAGCTAAAGGGGGCAGAGTTACGTGATGTTGAGTGGTGTCACACGTCCAGGGTTAAACAGCTCATCATGGCTCCACCTGCGATGAGCTGTGTTTGGATCTAGCTGCAGGGACTTGCAGCGGGATCCACATGTCAGATGAGGCCACTTTGAGTGACCTCAGTCTGACAGGGAAAATGTAGCTGAAGCTCAAAGAGAGCACCAGCTACATTTCACTAAATCGCACCGTGCCCGAACTTACTGGTTCCGCCTCCGTGACATCATACGTGATCTTTTGTCAGGGACCCACAGGGTCTATTAAGACCCTGATCGTGTCTGCCATTTTGTTCCTGGCTACCGATCAGTTTGTGATCTATGGCACAGGAACAAAACGTGGCGTTTTGGTGCTTATGTCGTCTGGGGGGATAGCATAGGATAATATTTATCTAAATAATTTGGAACTAGAACAAAATATGGGAGAAAATTAAATGTGTGCATGAAGAATAAGCACAATCTATGTGTATGCCAACTCACAATAAAAGCTAACAATCCCCCTCAAAAGCCACATCGCCAGGGGCACAAGTTGGGACATATATGGTGGCAGATATTCGTAAAGGATGCAAGAGAAAATAATAATTCACCCACAATGCATTGGAAACAAAATAGGAGGGACTTTACACTTATCCCAAAATGCAATGCAGATTTATAAAAAAAAAAAAAAGGAAATACACAATTAGCCAATCATGAACTGCAAGCAAAAAATAGCAGAACTAACCCATAATGCATTGTAACAAAAAAAGCATTCAAATTTAGAATAAACCCACAAGGCACTGCAAGCAAGGAAGAAGGAAAACAGCATTTAAAAAGTAAGATAGAAAAAAAAAACATGCAAGTGATTCCTTAGGCCTTATCTAAGTTTATATTAGTATCAAGGCATTTCCTATTACTTAGCAACTTTATGGGACATACTGCAATAATAATAAATACAAATGTTTTAGTGCAAAACTCTTATCTCATATTTATCGTAAATACAATCTTATATACTGAATCATTTTCATCCATACTATAAATTAACACATCTACATGGATACAAACACCAGCAGAGCCATGCTATTTAAAATACCTGCAATATTAGAGAAATGCGTTGGTGCTAAGAATGGTTATATTATTACTGATATAAGTATAAAGCCACACAACCTCTAAACTAAATATCACGTGGATCAGTCACATTGATTAATAGAGCACAGATACTGTGTATGTATTGGGCATTAAGAGTGAACCATGGTTCCAAGGCGTGAGCAAAAATATTAACATTGTGACAAATTATTATGGTACATGAAGGTATACCATAATGGTATAAACTTCCCGAATTGGCACTTGTGGCATCTCCACAGAAAAAAAAGAAACAAAGAAGTTCCAAGTCAGATGAGCGACACAGACCCCACGCATTTCGAGGTAGCTAGGGTCTCTTAGTCATGGGCTAGCTTGAAAGGCATAAGACTTTTTGATTAAAAGTAGTCTTTAAAGATCGAGGGCGCCCATTATAAGACAGGCCCGGCACAGAACTTGGATATACAACATGTCATCCTTTTGGAACGTTCATGACCAGATCTGGACTAATAGGGGATGTACATCCAAGCCAATGATGGTGACCATGGAAGTGGCCACCTGTCCAATGTTCTAAAGAAAATCCATACGTTCCCATGGTGATTGGGCCACTTTTATAACAGAACTGATTTTTACAAAAACTGCCATTGTTTCCCATTTCCTATCCGCACTTTTTTTTTTTTTTTGTTAAACTGTAAAAGGAAACAGAAAAAAAAATAAATCTCGGTGGCACTGCTCCATTAACATCAAATACACGGAAAACGCTATGAATGGGTGGACGTGGACGAGGTAAAAATATTAAAAATGGAATTAGGGCGTGATATGTCAAATACAGAGCTGGCCTGAATAGACTTGGACCGGTTGCAAAATTCTCTGCATATTAATTCTTACGAACCTGACAACTGTTCTGTACTGGATGCTGTGGGGGAAGCAGAGTAACATCTTCTTTGTGTCAAACGAATAAAAGATTAATTTGTGATTCATTTTACCCTGAGGAGTGTGATAAAACCCTGGCATTTTATGATGCCCCCGTGTCTGGTGGTCTTTTTGCTGTTAGCAACATTTTAAACAGTAACAGGAAATTACTCACGCAGGGTTTCTAACTTTTTTAATGTTATGTTTAATGAAAATATGGTAACAAGTGTAATCATTTTGAATATATAAATGTTTAATGAAAGAATAGGCCTACTTGCCAATAATTGTGCTTTAATATTTGTCTTCAAACTCATTTTTACCGGCCTGGACCTCCAGCTAGCTATTTGCCCCCTCTTTATAACTATGTCCCATTGGCTATGATAGCTATGGAGACCCCTGAGTTTTTGGGGAGCCCTGGGAAGCTGCCTAATTTGCTTATATATTATAATTATATTTCCCCTCAGTCCGTAGACTGTAAGGTTTGCGAGCAGGGCTCTCTACCTACCTGTTTCAGTAGGTATCCCTGTTCGTCTATCATAGTATGTAGGTTTTTTTTTAATGCTCTGTGTAAATTGTTGGCACTATATAACTAAATGTTAATGTAATATGGTAGCACCCCCACTGTAGAGATGTTTTAGTTAAAATGTCAATTTCAAGAGCTTGTTGGGAAAGGATCAAACTCTGTTCCATGGATCTCCTGGGTAGGGTTTCCCTTAAAGTTATAGTATAGATTGTAAGCTTGCGAGCAGGGCTCTCTACCTCATGTATCAGTCTCTGTCCTTGTGCCTATCCCACGCATGCTTAAAATCCTTGACTGTGTTTACCTCTACCCCTTCCACTGGAAGGCTATTCCATACATCCACTACCCTCTCAGTAATGTAATACTTCCTGATATTACTTTTAAATCGTTGCCCCTCTAATTTAAGACTATGTCCTCTAGTTGTGGTAGTTTTTCTTCTTTTAAATATACTCTCTTCCTTTACTGTGTTGATTCCCTTTATGTATATAAATGTTTCTATCATATCCCCCCCGTTACATCTTACCTCCAAGCTTTACATGTTGTAAGATGTAGCTCTGCCCAGTTCTAGACATGTAACACACGCATGTACAATGGAAAGATAAAGCAGCCAAATATGGGGAGGGTTACTTTCCCTTTAATGCAAGATGTAACCCTTTCATTAACCCATTCATTTCACCATACCCCCACGGTTGTCATTGGGAAAATTTTCCAACAAATTTTCTAACGAATCAATCTCAGACTCAGTTTGCGTCTTTCATGCCCTTAACAATAAATACTGTAAAAACACAGTTGCATTCAATACATTCTTGGAGTTATTTTTAATACATTTGCATTTTTTTTTTAGTTTTTTGTTTTTTTGTTAATCTTAGTCTTAGAAGGTCAGTCTGGCTGTAACAACAGTGTTTATAATTCTACCCGGGCCTCTGTGAAAGGACCTAAAGAAACTCCATCATGCAACTTAACAGTCTGATACCAAAGAATGCCTAATACCCCAGACAAAGGCATGTTTACGCACACAGCAAGGAGGGACAAGTTCACCATTGTCCAGCAAATTACATTATCACTACAATAACAAGGCTAGGCAGTAAATAATCTATTGCACATTCAAGTGCACACCTATGGACTTTATCATTGTTATACATTATACTCTATACATTAACATAGCAAGTATTTAGTAAATTCAAAGCCCAGGAAAAGTTTAAAGCATCTTAACATGTATAGCTTGGAGGAAAGACGTAACAGGGGGGATATGATGGAAACATTTATATACATAAAGGGAATCAACATAGTAATGGAAGAGAGTATATTTAAAAGAAGAAAAACTACCACAACTAGAGGACATAGTCTTAAATTAGAGGGGCAACGATTTAAAAGTAATATCAGGAAGTATTACTTTACTGAGAGGGTGGTGGATGCATGGAATAGCCTCCCAGCAGAAGTGGTAGTGGGAAACACAGTGACCGAGGAGAGTATATTTAGCCAATGAAAAAGAAGATTGGCACTTGAATGAACATGGGGCAGGCTCTAAAATGAACATGGGATAGGCTCTAGGATGGACATGGGATAGGCACTAGAATGAACAAAGGGAATAAGTGCTAGAATGAACACGGGATAATTGCAAGAATGAACACAAGGCATAGGCACTAGAATGAACACAGGGATAGGCACTAGTATGAACACAGGAATAGGCACTAGAATGAACACATGGATGGGCACTAGAATGAACACAGGGGATGGGCACTAGAATGAACATGGGGGATAGGCACTAGAATGATCACAGGGGATAGGCACTAGAATGAACACAGGATAGGCTCTAGAATGGACAAGGGATAGGCACTAGGATGAACACAGGGGATAGTCACTAGAATGAATACAGGGATAGGCCCTAGAATGAAGACAGGGATAGTCACTAGAATAAACACGGGATAAGCACTAGAATGAACACATGGATGGGCACTAGAATGAACACCGGGATAAGTGCTGGAATGAACACAGGGGTAAGCACTAGGATGAACACGGGATAGTCACTAGAATGAACACAGGATAAGCACTAGAATGAACACATGGATGGGCACTAGAATGAAGACAGGGATAGTCACTAGAATGAACACAGGGATAAGCACTAGAATGAATACAGGGATAGGCCCTAGAATGAAGACAGGGATAGTCACTAGAATGAACACGGGATAAGCACTAGAATGAACACATGGATGGGCACTAGAATGAACACCGGGATAAGTGCTCGAATGAACACAGGGGTAAGCACTAGGATGAACACAGGGGATAGTCACTAGAATGAACACAGGATAAGCACTAGAATGAACACATGGATGGGCACTAGAATGAAGACAGGGATAGTCACTAGAATGAACACGGGATAAGCACTAGAATGAACACATGGATGGGCACTAGAATGAACACCGGGATAAGTGCTAGAATGAACACAGGGGTAAGCACTAGGATGAACACAGGGATAAGCACTAGAATGAATACAGGGATAGGCACTAGAATGTACACGGGATAAGCACTAGAATGAACACATGTATGGACACTAGAATGAACATGGGGGATGGGCACTAGAATAAACACGGGGATAAGCACTAGAATGAATACAGGGATAGGCCCTAGAATGAAGACAGGGATAGTCACTAGAATGAACACGGGATAAGCACTAGAATGAACACATGGATGGGCACTAGAATGAACACCGGGATAAGTGCTCGAATGAACACAGGGGTAAGCACTAGGATGAACACAGGGGATAGTCACTAGAATGAACACAGGATAAGCACTAGAATGAACACATGGATGGGCACTAGAATGAAGACAGGGATAGTCACTAGAATGAACACGGGATAAGCACTAGAATGAACACATGGATGGGCACTAGAATGAACACCGGGATAAGTGCTAGAATGAACACAGGGGTAAGCACTAGGATGAACACAGGGATAAGCACTAGAATGAATACAGGGATAGGCACTAGAATGTACACGGGATGAGCACTAGAATGAACACATGTATGGACACTAGAATGAACATGGGGGATGGGCACTAGAATAAACACGGGGATAAGTGCTAGAATGAACACAGGGGTAAGCACTAGAATGAACACAGGGGTAAGCACTAGAATGAACACAGAGGAGAGGCACTAGAATGAACACAGGAGATAGTCAATGGGGTGCCTTGTTTTATACATAATCCACATTGAATTTTTGCTTGTTGTAATTTTTTTAATTGTGCATTGTTTTACTGAACATGTTTGATATCATAATATATCCTTCAAACCAGGGATAGCTACCCTTGGCACTGCAGAAGCTAGCGAACAACATCGTCCATGATGCTCAGTTACAGCCCTGTAGCTGTTTGGATACTATATCAGGCTGAGCATCATGGGATATGTACTTTCCAAACATCTGCAGTGCCAAAATTAGCAATCACCTTTATGTGCCAAAATATTTGATAATTAAATGTAAACAAAAGCAAGAAAACACTCCATGCTTTGTGAAGGTTGTTGGCCCACACCAGTGGCTCTCGGCCAAGAGGAAGACATCACCAAGTACAGATAAGAATCAGGTATTTGCACAGATGAGTCGATTAATGTTTTCAGAGTGACTGTCAAGCGCCAAGTATCAGTGGTGACAGACGTGGATCATATCTGTCTATATCAATGTTATAGCGGTGATGGGATAATCCACGTGTGTCGAGTATGACTTCGTGGATGACTGCATTAAAGAGCCACTAAACATTCTTTTTTTTAACTTGTGCATCTAATATAGAAACCCGAGTGACATGTTCAGTGTACGAGTTATGAGTAAAACCTGACATTTACTTTTTAGAGTGCACGCCAGCATGACCGCTGAAGCTGTCGCACTTCCCTGCGAGGCATGGAGGCCGTCGCCCCCATTTTTTTTATGTACTGCAAGAAGTTCTGCAGCTCTCTTTATTACAGGGCTAGAGATTAAGGATTAAAGAACAGGTTCCATCGGCTACACTGCAGCAGGAATAACTAACAAGGAAAGGGAAATCCACATAGTGTGGCCATGTATTAGAGAAGACGTCGATAGTAACATAGTAACATATGCCTTAACCAAAAAGGAACATGACACAAACCTAATTCACAAAGAGAGCAGCGACCTCCCAATATGAAGGATGAAGCTTTGCAGAGCTCCAGCTTTCTTTAAAGCTACATAAACGCCTGTTGGTCCAGTGTGTTGAGGGATCTCCTGTTAACTAGGGTGCTACAACGAGTTAGGAGCCAGTGTGTGATCCTGTAGTACCCATACCAGAAAGGAAAACGGCGAAAAAGATGAAGGGGAAATGGAGTGAAATTAGTCCAAAATTGCATTGCAAAGACCATATTTAAAAAACAAAAAACAGGCACACAGATAGGCAAACAGGCACGCAGATATACGCTTAATGCATTTGCACTTCGCAGTGCTTAATCATAAGCAGCCCATAGCTCATGAGAAATCTCAGAGAGCTTTTCATCCTTGCAAGGTTGATAAAATAAGTACCATTAAACTGGTTAATGGTAACATCTCCAGGACATACCCGACAAAAAGGATCCTGGCTAAAGATCCTTCAGAACTTTAAATCAGACAGAAGGCAATAAGGCAATAAGATGTGCCCACCACTGTATCAAAGTACTTCCATGCTCCAAATCTGTCTCTTTTCTCTTTTAATTACTTCCTTTAACGATCACTCTTCCAGTCTCTTCCCACATTCTTTCATAAGTATAATTGCAATGTCCCTCAAGACCCAAAACATACAGCCCAACATCCAGATCCATAGGGTTGCCACCTGGCCGGTAAAAAATTGGCATCAGGCCAATGTTAAGTCTATGGAGACAGTAGCAAGGCTGGTATTTTTCTGAAGAAAAGATGTCAAACCTACAGACCCATGATCCTCCACTCACGCTTCTCAGTGTCCTCCTACCCACCCTTAGGTTTGGTTCATCACATGATGTGACTTGGCTACTGAGATTTGTCCTCTCAATCACCCCACCCACCTCAATCACTCATTTAGTAGCGTCTGGTGTGACTCACTCAACTGTCCCCCATTGCCTTCCATTGCCAGTCTGTTCTTGTTTGTCTAACTTAGTATGTAGTCCTCCTCTATGTTCTGTACCTAGCGCTACGTAAATTGATGGCGCTAAATAAATAAATGTTAATGTAATTAATATATCTCCTCCCCCTTTCCTCCTCCCTCTTCACTCACCTTATGTTTCTCATGTTACTCATTCCCTCTAGATTCTAAGCTAGCGAGCAGGTTCCTTTACCTCATGTTTTAACCTGAATGTGTTTGTCTGCTTTGGTTTGTAATACCCTTTTAATGCTCTGTACCAAAGCGCAGCGTAAATTGTTGGCGCTATATAACCAAAATATCAATATAATGTAATTAAGGGGTCAGGTACCACTACAGCAGACATTGAATGTGTCATCCATGGCAGGTAATAAACGTACTATTAGAATGTGCTTAGCAGAACTGAGCAGAATGAAGATTTCTTCCTGCCACCGCCTCACACACTGCAGAGGAGATAATGATTTGATGTCTTTATTTATACACACCACAAAAGCCATTGGACACCCAGCCTATGAGTCAAAGGACCATTCCAACTTAAGGAGGAGGTATATTTTTTTTAATTTAATATTGCATACATCCCAACTGGCTTTAAACGGGACAGTCCCAATTCGTAACCGCTATCCCACTGTCTGCTCTACTTCCTCAGTGTTTGGAACACTGAAGAGCTAATACTGTATATGCCACACCCCAACATCCCACGTTGCCAGCCCAGCGTGCTACTAAGTATTATAAAAATGCATGCATCTGGAGGAGGAAAAAGCAGGAGTCAGAGGAGGCTATTCACTAAAAGGTGAGTTGAGATGAATATTTCAATGTAACAATTGGAATAGCACAAGGAATACACACACAGTGGAGCGGGAGACAAGGGGGGAGGTTTGTTCCTGCACAATGTATAACTAAACTGATAAGATGAATTGTTCATCTCACCTGCCATTCACCTTTTAGTGAATAGCGTGTCTCATATGATAACTGTACTTGCATACTTGACATAGGAGTCTGGACAGGAAGCACACCTGCAGATACAGCTGTATGCCTAGACTCCTTCACATGCAGACTGTGGGTGGAGTTAAGGTAAGGTCTATTTACGTTGAAGAAATACAAATATTTAGAACGTGTAATTGAGAGCATTGGCTACTTAGGTTACAAATAACAGAACAGTGGAGGAAAGATGCTTGAAGATGCTTGAAGAGGATGTGTCAGTAAGGGTCACTTTCTCTCAATGGCTGTACTGAAGGTCATTTCTATTAGAAAGTTACAGATATTGTAACTTAGAGTGGAGTCTATTACATTGGACCTGCTCCAGCTCTTCTGTTGCTGATTTTTGATAATGTTTAATATAATAAAGTTATTTTACACCAGATTGGCACCCGTTACCGCAGTATAAAGATTACTAGATATTTTTCCTACCTGTGCCAAAGGCTATTCAGTACCGGATTCTTAATACACACCATAAACTCACATGACTTGTCCGGAATTCTCACTATACACACTTGCACAAAAGGATAGCCTTTCTTTTAGGCCCAGAACTAGAGTTGAGCGGACACCTGGATGTTCGGGTTAGGCAGGTTCGGCCGAGCTTCGAAACTTGACCCCGAACTTGACCCCGAACCCCATTGATGTCAATGGGGACACAAACTTTTGGCCACTAAAATGCCTCTAAAAAAGTCCTGGAAAGGGCTAGAGGGCTGCAAAATGAAGTAAAATGTGGGTGAGTGTCCCCATTCATATGAATAGGTCAATTGACCTATTCGTATGAATGGGGACTCTATTTCGGTTTATAGAATAGCAATAACATTACATGTATTCCATAAACCGAAAGTCTATAAACCGAATGTCTTTCGATTTATAGACTTTTGGTTTATGGAATACATGTAATGCTATGGGCTTTCTATAAACCAAAATAGAGTCCCCATTCATAAGAATAGGGACTCTATTTTGGTTTAAAGAAAGCCCATAGCATTACACACAATGTAATCGCCGAACTCCGAACTCCAACCTGAACATACAGTGGAATGTCCGTGTTCGGGGTCCAAAAACCGTAATGTTCGGTACGAACCCGAACAGTGCGGTTCGGGTTCGCTCAACACTACCCAGAACTCCTCCATAAACCCCACAGTAACCGTTGTCTAGCTACTGAACTTGCTGATAGAAATCTCAGTGACCTTGTGTAGGTGTGTGATCACATTGTATACATTGGATAGCTAGGTCAGGTGCATTGAGGCTTTCCATAGAGTGTCATATGTGTAGATACCTTCTAGTATATCACCTGACACTAACAATAACTACAGGATGATACACATGAAAGAGGTGGGATATAAAGTATCAGTCAGTGGGAACTAGATAATAGATGGCTACATTATACTTTATATCACTTACTTACAAAAAACACAGCATTTGGACTGGTATCAGCAGGAAATCGTCCATCATGTCTTGACATACACATATTGTACAGTGAATTGTGTTTATAGCCAAATCCATACATTGGTAATCAGCTATGACTTTTACAGTGTTACAATTAACACATTTCCCTGGATGCTTATTCCAGGAATTTACAATTGTTGTAAAATAGTTTTTTCCCAAAAAATATATATATAAAAATCTCCCCATAACATAACTCCAGGGCATCTGCCCCCTGCTTTAATATTACCATACCACCTTAATATACCCTTATACCCTATCTTGTGTCATCTGAGCCCCTCCTAAGCCTTTGACTAGCAAAATAACTTATAGTTATGAGTTAGGATCGACCTATAGCACAAACCTGTGACCTGTTACGAACGGTGAACAGGCTGATCAAAAGCCTAAACAAGAAATAGGTTCACCAAGCTAGGTTCTCCCTCATGTGCCACTATTGTATAACTATGCCTACACAGTGCATGCATTGTATGTCAGTGATGGCTAACCTTGGCACTACAGATGTTTGGAACTGCATATCCCATGATTGACTGAGCATCATGGAGTATGTATTTCTGGAAAACCTGCAGTGCCAATGTTAACCACTACTGGTGAGGAGGCAGTAGTGGGTTAAAGTTGTGCATAATCAAATAAAAATAACATTTGTGGTAATAGTATAACAGTCACAGTATTAATAATGAAATAATAACAGTTTGATTACCTGCGCGTTTCTGTCTTGACAAACTCGTGTCCAGGGGATATGCCATCCCGGTTCCATTGTTTCCAGTATGGTACTAGAACGATTACAGAAACATTAGCTATATGATCATTTTAAAAAGAATTCAGATTATAAAAGGCAGAATATGACTTTATTTATAGTATTATTAAAAAAATACAGAAGACCAGGTACCACTACTCACCTCACTTGTTTCACATTTCAGTGGGATGATTCGTAATGTGAAATGCGTGAGGTAAGCACTTTTGGAGTGTCGCCCCCCCCCCCCCCCCCACACAATATCCTACAGTTTAAGCAAAGAGCAGATTTACTGCTATAAAACAATAACACAGAATAAGATACAGCTCTGCAGATTAAAAAAAACATGACTATATCTTTGTCTATGTCATTGTTGTATAGCAGTAAATCTACTCTTCGCTTAACCTGTGGCAGTTGTGTATTTTGGTTTTGTGTTGCCTAGGGTGACTAAATTCTGGTGCCCCCCTCACACATTGCAGAACCAGGACATACCCCAGAACCCCAGGACATGCCCCAGAACCCACACAGCACACCTCAAATGTAATCCAGCACCTCAGGACATATCCCATCACCCAAACTGCAAACCCAGAACACGCCACAGTGCACACACAGGACTTACCCCAGCACCCCAGGAAATGTCCCATCACTTAAATTGCACACCCAGGACATGCCTCATCACTCGCATTGCAAACCCAGGACTTGCCCTAGCACCAAATGACATGACCCAACACCCATATTGTAGACCCAGGACTTCCTCCATTTTTTTTTAAAGGGGCGGCATTTTTAGCTGCCCCCTACGCAAACAAGGCAAGTGCCACCCTGGGAGTTTGCCTTGTCTGTCTCACGCTATATAGTCCGCTGACCTATGGGGCAAACTTCTAAAAATGGAGCAGTCACCATGGAATCCAATGGTGACCAATAGAAAGTTCCATCTGTTCAGACCACTTTTTAGATTTTTTCCCAGAACTGACTTATAAACAACCACCTAAGAATCACAGACGGAACCCACTCGCTATCTGAGTTGAGTGTGGCTCGTCTTTTTGTCTCCATACTCTATGGGAGCTGTTTACTAAGGTTATATGAACATAACTTCTACCTAACTATGAATTGTATTGGGACAAACCTAGTGAGTTTACTAGCAGGAGGAACGAACCAGGCTTGACTGTGCACAGTGTATAGTTAAGTTAGAATGATTTAAAGGACTACTCAAGAAAGGGAGAACTGTAGGCAATTGAGATGGAAAATTAAAACTTAAGGCCAAAGAAGCCGAGCTGGAAAAATTCTTCCATTCAGCTGCAGTGGAGAATTTTTCCAACTCTGCTACTTTGGTCTAAGGCTTCAAATTCCTGTCTCAATTCCCTCTTTACGGAGTAGAGCCTCAAATATTCATCTCAACTCAGCTGACCCTCACTTATAGAGAATAATCCCCTCTCATAGTTGCCAACATCGGCCATGGTTCCAGGACACATATTTGTTCCACATGCTGCAGAAAGAGCATGCAAATTGCAGCCCGGCAGTATGTAGGATGGATATACGCACAGACAGAATCCAATTAATTAATCATGGTAGGTCCTATGAGATCTCCACTCTGATTAATTCATTGGATTCTGTCTGTGCGTATATCCATCCTACATACTGCCGGGCTGCACTTTGCATGCTCTTTCTGCATCATGTGGAACAAATATATGTCCCTGGAAACATGGCCAATGTTGGCAACTATGCCCTCTATGCCTCGTGCTCTGACAGGCTATATCTGGTTATGACTAGCAAACCATAACAACAAAGCTAGCATGAGTAGTGCAGGGTTTGAGATCATTTAATTACAGTGAAGTGTACCTTGAACAGCATGGTAGCTTTAAACTATAAAACAAATGTCATGTTTGTTCTCTTTTAATGTTTGATTGGATGGGAAGCTTTGCAACCTTTGTTTTACCTCTGTTTTACCTCTGTTTTATGAGGTCACCAGATGTAAAGGGACTTCTATCAACTACTAAACATTGTGAATGAACAAAATATAAACACATGCTGAAAAATAACCGAGGGATTGTGTTAGCAGAATTGCAAGCAAAGGCATAAATGAAAGGGACTGTATCACCGGAACATTGCTCTTACTGTCCGTGTAGAGCATAGAAAAAGATGGAAAAAGATCTGTATATTGTGTTAGCAAAATTGCAAGCAAAAAGGAGAAAGATGTGTTTTAAATGTGCCTGTGACATCACCTGTGGCACAGTATGCAAATTACACGTTTTCCATTGAAAAGCAGTTAATTTGCATACCGTGCCTTAGGTGATGTCATAATCAGGAGACTCCACAGACACATTTAAAACACATTTTTCTCCTAATTCAGGCATTTGCTTGCAATTCTGCTAACACAATGTATAGATAATTTTCCATGCTCTACATTCACAGTAAAAAACAATGTTCAGGTGATACCGTCCCTTTAAGAGAAAACTGTGTTTTAAATCTGTTGAGCCTGACCAATTATAAGGGCTAGAGTTGCCACCTCGGCCATTTTGTACCAGCACATATAACTTTTGCAGGCTGCCTTGCAGTATATAGAAGTCACATGTGACCAGAAGGAAACCAATTAACTAATCAACCTGCTTCTGTGGAAACCACTATTTGATAAGCTAATTGATTTCCCTTCTGGTCACATGACTTCTACATACCGCAAAGCCTGTGACCGGTAAAAAAACGGCCAAGATGGCCACCCTAATAGGAGCCTGTATAGTTATACCACCACCCTTTCCATATTCCAGAATCCAAAACTTTTGTTCTTAACTTAAGACCAAAGCCGCGTTTTAATAATGGTTCAATTCTGCTCAGTATACTTGACCAGGCTCCCTTCAAAGATCTGAGGGGCAGTCCCCCACCTTAATGATATGTACCTGGTGGTCTACAAAAGAAAACAGTTTTTGCTAAAATGTATTTCCAGCACCATTCAGGCGAATTTGGGAATTTCTTTTTTTGGCCTCACGTTTAAAATCCCCTTGTCAATTCCTTCTTTCATGGATGTATTTCTCTTTGTGTTTAGATTAGCCCAGTATTTCAGTAGTCAGGAAAGATATTCATTAATGTCCTTCTCACCCACAATCTAAGTGATCCACAACCAAACAGGCCCAGCACATGGAGCCAAACACCAGCGATTAGGTTCAGTGGGAGTGCAATGTAAGGGAATTAAAGCAAAGTTAATCTTAGACATGACAGGATGGTTAAACCCTCAAACAGAGAGAAGTGGAACGCATGCCAACATCTGTTTCAGGAAACGGCATTAGAGGACTGGGAGGCCTTGGCCCAAGTTTAAAACCAGAGTATAATTGTTACAGTGTGTCTTCTACTCCTTCTACGTACTCTCCAGACCAAACAGCGAGAATCAGAGATTGCCCATTACGTCCGGGAGTCGGCTATATATAGAGACCTGGGGGCCACTCAGATGTACTGTACCAGCTAATTGGAGATAATCAAATCTTCTACTTTTGGAGGAGAAAAAAAAACACCCAAAAAAAAACCCACAGCAGGTTTCACCATATCTGGAAATGTTGTGACTCGTATTAAAAAATGCTGCAGGGGTTTTTCTATTTGTGGAAATGAATATAAATGTCTTCTCTATGTCAGAGACAGGGTTACACATAGGATGCACGTGAGATGTCCTGTTAAGTTACTTCTGGAAAGGAACGTGTTGTTCAATGACATATAAAGAAGGGACATGGGTTTTTATTCCTAATGAGAAATGGTGAAGCTGGGTCCAACATCTGCAGCCTTCCTGCTACCTGTGTGCATCTTGATTAACCTGTGTGCTATATACTTAGCCTGCCAGCTGTCTGTGTGCTATATACTTAGCCTGCAAGCTGCTTGTGTGCAATATGCATAGTCTTCCAGCTGAGTAGAGTGGGGGTCCTTTGGTGTACTGACCCCTGATGTATTTAGGACTGATGCTGCAAAAGGCCTGATTGAGTGAACCTCCCACTTTATTCTGTATTACACTTTGTCAGACTTTCGGATAGATGTATTTGTGTTGATTTGTTACATACTATCTGACTTCCGTCTGCTTCTGTTCTATGGCCTATGGCATTGTTTATATGCTCTTAAAACACAGGTAATAATATGATAATGACAGCAATCATGAAGGTAGTAGATAAGAAAGTCTCTGTGATCTGAAAATACAGACTGTTCATTGTAGAACAAATGTCTTTGTGAAACTGTATTCACTTAGCAAACCTGCTACACACACTAGCTGCTGCCAAACTCCAAACGCATACAGTACATTTGTACTCACAAGCTTGTGACATGGGAATCTAAGTCAGAAAAATCATTTAAAGAACCCTCAGTCTGAAGCTAAAATGATATTCACACTGGTTTGCCAATATAATGACTTTAATTGATGTTTTCAGGATGTTTCATTGAGAAAATGCCACTAAAACATTTCCTTTTTCTCTACTTGTGGGTGGGGCTTGTTGGGAATCGGGACGACCCTCTATTGGGACAAGAACTAATGCTCAGAGTAGATAGGAATCTCTATATGTACAACACAAGAAAGAACACAAAGGTAGAAAGTAGCATTCTTAATATCATTTAGTCCTACCAAAAAGGCATTATTGTATTGTATTGCACTGCTCAAGGTCAATCCGACCAATAATGGCTTCTGCACAAACCACACCTATTCAATGAGACACCTAGACAATGGAGGAAGTAAGTGTCCTAGTGCTTAGTTTCTGCTTCAGTTCACTAGTGATATTTTCTAAAGTCAGTGTAGAAATGTAATATAAAAGATAGGCCATATTATGGACAATTTGTTGTTTGTCTTTTGATTTTATATACAGAGTTTTTTAATGGGAGAAATAGATGTCTCTTTTGATCGTAACTATTTATTGGAGAGGTTTTGGCATCATTGTGTCATATGGTGCTGGGGCTGAGTCCTGTGAGCTCAAATTTGGGTGTTGGGACTGAGTCCCCTGGGTGCTGGGGCTGAGTCCTGTGAGTACAAATCTGGGTGCTGGGGCTGAGTCCTGTGAGCGCAAATTTGGGTGCTGGGGCTGAGTCCTGTGAGCGCACATCCGGGTGGTGGGGCTGAGTCCTGTGAGTGCAAATCTGGGTGCTGGGGCTGAGTCCTGTGAGTGCAAATCTGGGTGCTGGGGCTGAGTCCTGTGAGTGCAAATCTGGGTGTTGGTGCTGAGTCCTGTGAGTGCAAATCTAGGTGCTGGGGCTGAGTCCTGTGAGATAAAATCTGGGTGCTGGGGCTGAGTCCTGTGAGCACAAATCTGGGTGCTGGGGCTGAGTCCTGTGAGTACAAATCTGGGTGCTGGGGCTGAGTCCTGTGAGTGCAAATCTAGGTGCTGGGGCTGAGTCCTGTGAGCGCAAATCTGGGTGCTGGGGCTGAGTCCTGTGAGTACAAATCTGGGTTGCTGGTATATAAAATGAATAAGAAATACCAAAAATACTCACAAGAGCTGATAATACTGATGACAGATCCCATCGATATGTAGCTTCGGCAGGCATCATAAACAAATAAAATAGAAATAACAAATGGACTACCCGTAGGTGCATCTTTTACTTTGCTTCCGGGATCTGAAAATAGATATTAAAACTTAGTTTTAGAAAATGCTCAATGCTAAATCAAATGTATAGTAAACTTCAAATAATGCACTGAGCTTCTCAATTTGTATCACTGACCATCTGTGATAGTAAATGATGATAGGAGCACTCTAAACAGTTCCAAATGTTTTGAATTAGTAGATCTGATACATATATCTCAAGAAAAATCTCTCACATATAATGGCATAAAATAGATTTTTTTTTTTAATAAAAGCTACATGTATATATATATTTCAAATATAATATTCAGTGTACAGTTTAATTTTATATAACTATAAAAAAAATGTATAAAATAGAAATATTTTGAAAACAATTACATAAAACAATTACATAAACATGATTTTTTTTACTGATCAATAAGACAGTACATTTTAAAAAGAATACACTTTAAACATAACACCTTGCAAGTTGTAGAAAACAAAAAAAAGGTTGAAGAAAGAAACAAAGGAAAATCATGTCACATAACTAGCTACACCATTGTACTTAAGAAAAAGAAAAACCCCTAACGATAAGATCTTTTTTATGGGGTAAGAAACTACCTGTGTGGGAAAGTAAGTCAAACACAGCCTGTGCATTATATAGATAGAGAACGTATACAAATATAATCTACAAAAGCAATCTAGAGTTTTTTTTGTGTAGAAAGAGCACTTGGGTTGTGTTATGCAGGTGAGTTTAAAGGACAACTGTAGCAAAAAAAAAGGTTGTGTATGATTGAAAGATGGCATCAAGTGTAAGCATTTTATGTAGAAATGCTTTAATGAAAGAATACAAATAAAGTGCCTGATTAAGTCATCTTTGCTCCATATAGCTCTACCAGAAGGCAGCCATCTTGTTTAGAATCTTTGGTCAGATCTTTGTTCATCTGAAGCAAGGTGTGTGAAGATCTGACCCAAGATTCTAAACAACATGTCTGCCCCCTGTGAGAACTATATGGAGCAAAGAAGGTTCAATAAAGCACTATTTGTATACTTTCATTAAAGACTTTCTTTATAAATAATCTACACTTGATAAAATCTTTGAATTAAGCATAAGTTAGTTGTTGGCTCCTGTTGTCTTTTAAGGTATAGATGCCTGTAGACTGGCAAATTGGTCCCTATGTGAAAAGACGGTGGTAGAAAACTACAAGAGTTGGAATGGTAAAAATAGCATAGGAAGAATGTACGATGACAGGTGTAAAAGGGGTGGGTGTAGGAAGCAAATAAGTGAAATATATTAGTGTATGATAGGTAACAGATGAAAGAAGAAATTACATATATTGACATGGAGAAGGAGGGTGAAGCTGGTCATTTGCATTTGAGGTCCATATACAGAAATATTGAGGGCTTAATGTGTCTGTAGATCTCCATTTACTCTTTATGTTCACTTATTTTAATACTATTTGTGGAAACAGTGTAACAAACTTTCTACCGCCTGTCTTGTATGATTTCTGTCATTTAGGTTTATATTCCTTAAAGAAGCTGTTTCTTCCACCCGATATCTAATGTTGTGCCCCACTGCTAGTTGACACAGGTTAAACCAACTTTGGTAGAGTTTTGCCGTAACACAGCACTTCCTGCTGGCCTTTAATCTATTTCAGAATGATATAGATAAGGAGTTCTACACAATTTGATGAAAAAAAGAAAACGACAAACCAGCAATTACTAGGCACCAACAATTACCAACACCTGTAATGATGAAATGCGCCTGTGTTTACATAATTACGTAATGAAAATACAATTAAATAGCGGTAAGATACGAACTTATGATCGAAAAATGTTTAATGTTAGACCTGTGTGACCAGGGGGTTATAAGACTGTAAGAGCAGCTCATGTAAATAAACATTACCAAGACAAAAAATATTATTGTACTAATAATAATACGAATAAAGAACAATGATTCCATTTGTTTAGTTACAGTGCTACTGTTGTTTTGATTTGCTATGTAATACATGGCAATTATTTGGGGTTTTAATAATACAGTGTAATGAAATCATAAACTTTTAAGTGGGAGTAAAGTAAATAAATATTATATATATATATATATATATATATATATATATATATATACATTTCCACATTAATTTTAACATGAATAAAATATTTACTCAATGTTAATTTATTAACTTTTCACAAAACATTTAGCTTTTTATTTAAGCACTTCATTTGTTATTAATTTATATTTTAAAGGACAATTCAACTTTGTTTTTACTTGCTTCCTTAAAGGAAACCAGGGTTAAAAATATTGGAATCCTTCTCCCATGTAAACCTGATGTGAATCTTTAAACATATATACATATGGGTTAACTCTTGACTCTGCCTCGCAACTGAGGCAGAAACGGTCTGGAGGCTGGCCCGCAGTGACACAGCTATTCCTTGTTTAGGCCCCCTGTGCTGATCCCATGTAAAAAAAAATGAGGTTCTCTCTCTGCCCTGGACACGGTAAGTTTGAAGGACAAGTATTGTAATATGTAGAAAAGAAATTCAGCAATTAAAGACATATAGGGCTACTCAGCTGGCTCCGATATTCTCAAGGAAAATCTCAGCTCTGAAATTTGGGCTACTTCAGTCCAAACAGGCACAAAATAATCAAGTAAAAAAATGTAAATACTACAATACCCATAGAGGGGAAAGGGGGGAGAGGGTAATACAAGTAGCCCTGCCCCACCCTTTAAACAACGTTTACCAGCCCCATGGATAAATGAGGCACCTTGCCAAGTGTCCCTAGCCTCATTACCAACCCCCCCCCCCCCCCCCCAATAATTACCATGGTCCAGGGCTTGTCAAAAAGATGTCCTAGGGGCCGGAGGCTGCAAAAATACCCCTGTACCCCATGTTAATAATATGATCTCCATGGGCCGAAGCTGAGGATTGAGGGCATCGCAGACAGCATGGGACATGTATTTTGATTTACAGAGCTCCCCAAACTGAGACTGAGATTCGAGTCGGTGTTACTATCTTCTCTTAATGTATGATGCAATATAAATAACATATTTCTTTTAGAGACACTATTTTGGATAATCAAATACATTGTATATTTAAAACAAACAAAAGCTGGTTTAATACGTATTGCTTAAATCAGAATGTTCTCACAGGAGGTTTGTTCAAACTGGATTGCTGCAGCAGGCTACAAATCCAAACAACAGTTACACACAGTTGTTTGTGGAGCTTTATAAAGCAAATAAACAATATTAAATACTGGCAATCTGACCTGTATGAGCTGCTGATTAAAAGAAATCAGTGCAATTAAAAGTATTTTGTAACTATTTAATAACTCAATAAAAAACAAAATCCTTTCCACAATCTCATTAAATGGGATTGACGATCATTTTAATAGCTGTCTACAAGAGAGAGATTTTCTGCTTTGTGAGATGTATGCTCAGTGGTAACAGAAATATTTCTCGGATAATTTCATTAATTTGGAACAGATTTTTAAGGCATGTAAAACTCTGCATTATGAAGTGTGTCTTCTATTTCCAACGGATCTACTATGGCCATGGTTAACAAAAAAAGAATGTTGAAAAATGTTTGACTGTCCCCTATCACCCTTCTTATCGATTAACATTTAAATGGGGAGAATTATAGCGTTACAGTGTTGGTTCTTAGGGTCAGGAGGGGCAGGGCAGGGGTAAGAGGACTTAATCCCATGTTGTTGACTATTTAAAAAAAGAATAATAGATTAGAGAGCCATTACGATTACTAATTCTGTTTTTGAGCCACCCTGCTGAGATCCAGGTATTAAAAGCCACACAACCCTGATCCTATGCAAATAATCTTCAAAGGGTACAGAGGAGGCAGGATAAGGGCAAGGATTACAGGTATAAACACACATTGTACAGTTCAGAATCATGATGATATATAGGTATAGTGCCAAAGTGAAGCTGCAGTCACATCTACATTATCATTTAAACATAACTTCTATCTACGCAGCCTCTCAAATGCATTGGGTATTTAATGAAGAACTTGACCAATCCTGGAAGCCAGGGCTCCTATAATTTATACTGCTGACTTCTAACTTTTTCTCCTATAACTAGACGGGTTCCAAAATTGGTCCTTTTGCCTCGAAAAATCTAGAAATATTTAGGGGGGCCTGGTTTACTAGAGACTGACCGCACTTTCACAGCAGCCTCTTTCTTTTCTAGCTAAGGCAGGACTTGACAAATTCATTATTTTGTGGAGGCACAGTTTTTACATGGGTGTTAGTTTTTGATTACTTTTATATGTTTCAGATTATTTTGCAAGTTGTAATAATGTATACATCCTCCATTCTAAGACACATTTTTTTTCCCAATTTTGACCGCTCCGAGAAAAAGGGTGCGTCTTAGAATCGTTAGCGTCTGACATGAGGAGGCAAATGTAAGATGTGGTTTTCGTCTCGGCAGCCGAAATTTGCATTGCGTTTGACGTAAGGAGGGAGGAGTTTTGGCGCTGGGTGACATGCGACGCTATTGCCCGGGACATTTAAGGTATGTTTTAGGTATTTCCTCTATACTAAAATTTTTTAATTTAAACACACCTGAAAAAAAGGGAGGTTCTTCGAATCAATAGCGTCATACAATCAAGGAAATACCACCGTCTGTTAGGTATAATGAGGGACAGAAAAATCGTAATTAGCCTTTGGAAAGTCATGAAGCAACAATGATGGTTAAAAGAATATTAAATGAATGCCCTATCATGCTAAGGGAAAAAAAAAAAGGCAAGCAGGTCTGCCGCTAAGCTAACGACGCTATGAAATCTGCCATGTTGTCACATGGCTACAGCCTGAAATTAACCCCTTCAGGACAACGGTTTTATCAAATCAGAATAACAGTCATAATCAAGTTAACAGAACAGGACCCACATCCTGCACACAGCCATGACCATATTTGGCTCTTCTCCCAGGATGCACTTCCGAGCTGACCGTCTAGGTGGTGCTTGTCCTGGGCACATAGGGCAAGTCAATAATACAATCCAGGGATCAAATGCAGCAAAAGTAATATAGTAGGGAGGGTGCTGTAACAAAAAGTGTCAGGGATGATGTCCATACTGCTATTATTTAAGTGGTGGAACAAGACAATATGTGAATCCTACGCACACTGCAAAGCCTCGGGCTGAATTCCTGGCCTCCAAACACAAACTTGCAGACCTTTCCTGGTATCCAAATACTGTGCGTGTGTGTGACCTGACGTGTAGGCGCCAAGATAAGTGGTCTCAACCAGCTTGGTGACGTATAGGACGAATAGCGTTGCTTGTCATTACCGTGGAACTAATTCCAAATGACACATAGGGGTATAATTAGTCCACATGCCCTGTTATTATGGGATAATTGTGCAAAGGGCTACCGGACTGCGGCAAATGGCTAATTTGATGTTTCTAACAAGATATGAATGTTTTCGGGGCAAAATGGTCATCCTGGGCCCAAATGAGCAAATTCAATGAAAAAAGGACAGACGTCATACATGATACCATTAAAACATGTCCGATAGCCATATGGAATGAAAACATGAAAGGGCTTAAGGTATGGGATATGTTCACTAAAATATGAGTGAACTGGGGTGAGATGGACATTCTTTTTAAATATGTTACTTAACCCCTTAGTGACTGGACTTCTAGAGCATTTTGGATCATTCTTGACAAGGCTGCTTTTACGCTTCTGTTGTGTTTTTGTTTAGCTGTGATTTTCCCCTTTCTCATTTACTGCACCCACACATATTATGTATTGTTTTAATTACCATAAAAGTGACTTTCTTTAGAAACCATTATTTTCATCATATCATTAAATGATACAGTTTACTTTATATAAAAATTTAAAAAAAAACGTAAAATATTATGAAAACATTCTCATGCCCCCTCAATGTGTCGGGCATTAGACAAATGGCCTATTATTTGACCTGCTAATGTTTCAGAGATACGTTTTCTCTGGCTTTGTATACAGATGCACCACGTTTCTAGGGACACATGCTGCAGGAATAGCATGCAAAGTGCAGCCCAGCAGTATGTAGAATGCATATACGCACAGGCCCAATCCAATTACATGACCAGGATAGCTCCTATGAGATTGTCACCCTGATTAATTCAATGTGTCTGTACGTATACATTCTAGATCCTGCCGGGCTGCACTTTGCTTGGTCTTTTTGCCGCATGTGGAACTAAGGCTATCTTTAATATTGATTGGACCCTGGGCAAGCATCCCTGGACCCTGCCCCCCTCCCTGGCATGTAATCACGCCCTCCAACGCAGTATTACTCCACCAATAAAAAAACCCCACACACAACTGGACTGTTATTGCAGTGAGTACTTTTATTGCAGTGTATAAAATGTGTATAATAAGTATATAATTGCAGTGTAAAAACTGTATATTTGGATCAAAATGTGTATATATGGCTGCAATATGTATGCCATCTTACTATGCAACACTGCACTACAACTACTCATTACTTAAGTTACAAAAGTATACACAGATATTAGAGAGCACTTACATATGTTCATATATATGTATAAATATCTATACACATCTCTCTCACTAGTTGCATTTATACTTATATGAACGTCTTAATAGTATATACAACTATTTTCATATGTAATAAAAATGTTATTATAAAATTACTTAACTTAACACAGCCCCATAGAGTAGCCACAGCACTTTTCATACACCTATATTGCACCCACAGCACTTGGCTTGCACTCATATTGCACCCACACAATTTGGCATGCCACAGTGTCAATTTGCCCCACAGAACATACCACAGTGTCACTTTTCCCACAGAACTGCCCCTGCAGAACAAGCCACAGGGTCAATTTCCCCCATAGTACATGTTGTTTTGCCCCACAGAACATGTCACAGCATCACTTTGCCAATTAAAATAAGCCACTGTCAGGTACCAATTAACATGTCACAGTCACTTTGTCATTAACATATACAAGAGCCAGTTTGCCTATTAAAATATGCCACTGTTTATCCATTAAATATGCCACAGTTTGCCCATTAATAAGCCACAGCCAATTTGCCCATTAATATGCCGTACCAATTTGCACATTAATATGCCAGTATTATTGTGCCATTAAGATGCCAGTATTATTGTGCCATTGAGATGCCAGTATTGTTGTGGCATTCAGATGCCAGTAATAGTGTGCCATTAAGATGCCCCAGCCAAATTTTCCATTAAGATGCCACAGTTACGTTTTCTATTAATATGTCAATGTTACAGCGCTCGTTATATACCACCCTTCTCCCCCCTTCCCCGATACTCCCCTCCTGGCTGCTCCATCTGCAGGGAAACACAGCAACCGGATATGACGTAACGTCATATCCGTTGGCAATGATTTTTTTTCTTTCTTTCTTTCCTTTTTTTTTTTTCCCCCAGCAACAGCATCCAGCGGAAGACGGCCCTATGTGGAACACATGTCCCTGGAAACATGGTTGATGTTGGCAACTATGCTTTCCCCAACCCTTACTTTGCTGCCAAATGTTGATTCTCCACTGAATGCGTTGTGTTTAGCAGTACTGTACATCGGTCAAAAACAATAACAGCGATTCCCAATAGGTAGTGTGTTTAAAAAGAAATCCCTTATTATGTCTTGCTTGTATTCTATACTGATTTTTCGAAAATTGGTAAAAGGGGGGTTAATCCCAATCAATTTTTGTATTAATGAGGCATTTCTGCCTAGGCCAACTAAGCCTAGACCTAGGGTGGCAGAATGAAGGGGGCAACAGCAGAGCCAAGGTTAACACTGTTGGTGGTGTATACTCCCTCACTGCCGGGCCCTCACTGCCGGGCTGACCAATGTGTGTTTGGATCTGCTAGGTCTTAGAATCCAGTATGGCATCCTGGACCTTTGACTTTCCAAAACAAAATGGGACCACTGAATAGTGCTCTTCAGGAGCTTCATTCGGAAACTGTTTTAGTCAGACAGCAGTGGACTGACTAAATGTTTATTTGGAGGGTTTAGTCCCAACAGAGAGTAACCATGCCCCTCGTCTGATGTCATGGATTCTTGGAAACCCAGAAAGACAAAATAAAATAGACTCTTAAAGCCCCAAAAATGCATCTCCCACGGTTTGTGAATTTAGAATTTGTACTTCAGTGGCCCTATCCATAATGGGCCCATATACACTCGTTAGACAGGGTTGGGCAACTACGTCATGGAAAGGGCTGTGGCCTCTATGTTTGCTTAGCGAAAACTATGGGGAAAGAAACTTTTTTTCTGGGGGTGGGATTATTTTTGTCAAAAATTGAATAATTCTCTAACCTTACCTAATTTACTAGCTGAGAGATTCTGGAGAGATTTTTTTCAATTTAGTTATGGAGATTCCACTTATCCCCCTTTTCCCGCCATTTGTATGACGAGCAAAGTTATTTATGAGATTGAGAGACCTATTTATTTATGTACGGTGCATAAATATACATACAATGCAGAGACTGCTCATATTATGTCTCAACATTGAAACATACACTGTGTATATATTATTTTGATATCTGTAAAGATGATCACAAGTCATTCCATTCTGATGTAATATGTTAAATACTGTGTGCATTTACATTGTCAATAGAAGTGAGGTAACAAGTTACTATGGAATTAGATGGTACATTATTTACATCATTGAAGGATATTCCAGACCGGTAGAGGAACAGAGACAGATGGATACATCAGATTGAGAGCCCTGCTCACATGCTTACATTCTAGTGGTTTGTAAGAATAATTGAAGTCAGCATCCCAACCTTAAGATGTGACCTCTTATTCTACACAGAAATGCTACTAAAAATACCTGCTGCGTGGCAAATTAATATCAGGAAGTATTGGTTTACTGAGAGGGTAGTGGATGTATGGAATAGCCTTCCAGTGGAAGTGGTAGAGGTAAACACAGTGAAGGAGTTTAAGCATGCATGGGATAGGTATAAGGCTATCCTAGATATAAGATAAGGCCAGGGGCTAATGAAAATATTACATTACTGAGAGGGTAGTGGATGTATGGAATAGTCTTCCAGTAGAAGTGGTAGAGGTTAATACAGTGAAGGAGTTTAAGCATGCATGGAATAGGTATAAGGCTATCCTAGATATAAGATAAGGCCAGGGACTAATGAAAGCATTACTTTACTGAGAGGGTAGTGGATGTATGGAATAGCCTGCCAGTAGAAGCTGGTAGAGGTTAATACAGTGAAGGAGTTTAAGCATGTGTGGGATAGGCACAAGGCTATCCTAGATATAAAATAAGGCCAGGAACTAATAAAAGTATTTAGAAAATTGGGCAGACTAGATGGGCCGATTGGTTCTTATCTTATGACACATTGTATATTTCTATGTTTCTATTAGCAGAGCATTTTTTCTGTCGGATGTACTGGCCAGTGCCAAAATTAATGTTAACATTACAATAGACAATATAGGAAATTACCAGAGTCTTTTCTTGCCAAGTATAGGAGAGAATGTATGTTATTTCCACAAACAAAGCTATGCTTATTAGTATGTTTGTTGGCATCCCTGCTTGACTACAGGTGTCTCAGGAATGGATATACCCATGTCCTGAGACCAGGGGAGTATCTTGGTTTTGTCCTGCCCTAGGCAGACAAAATTTGGGCAACCCCCACACCCACGTTGCACATTTATGACATGCCCCATCATCCACGTTGCACACCCATGACATGCCCCATCACCCACATTGCATACACATTAAATTCCCAATCAAGCACACTGCATACACACTAAATGCCCCATCACCCGCATTACATACCACCATCACCCTCATTACATACCCCCACCATGTCCCTTACATGCCCCCATCACCCCGATTAATTGGAAGGAGCTAAAGCTGAACAGTGGGGGAGGGAGCACCTGTTGTTTGAAGCACCAGAAGTGTGCTTTAACACCCTCTGGCAAAGTGCCGCCCTCTGGCAAAGTGCCGCCCTAGGCGAGTACCTTATTTGCCTTATGAAAGATACTCTACTGCCTGAGACATTTGGGCTTCCATCAGAGGGGAACAATTTTATGTAACACAATGAATATGGATACATAAACTGTATATATATACTGTCCGCCACACAATCCAGTAAATGCCCACCATGAGCGATATTGGTGCCCTCCCCTGCTATAGCCGCTAAATGTATTCCCACAAATTTTATACAATTGCCCGTGTAACTATTTCGCTGCTCAGAACAAATTCTCTGCACTCTGGATACAAATTCCCTGCACTCTGGATACAAATTCCCTGCACTCGGATACAAATTCCCTGCACTCGGATACAAATTCCCTGCACTCGGATACAAATTCCCTGCACTCTAGATAGAAATTCCCTGCACTCGGATACAAATTCCCTGCACTCTAGAAATAAATTCCCTGCACTCTAGATACAAATTCCCTGCACTCGGATACAAATTCCCTGCACTCTAGAAATAGGATGGAATGTTCATAAAAATGTCTACTCTGGGCAGATCAACGTCAGAATGTTGTATTATGTATTAATATTATGTATGTTCTATAAGTGAGGATTAGAAATATATGAATCTACCTTCCATCTGCATTCAAAACCATATACTTATTTAAATATATATACATGTTGTCTCTACTACTTTCTAATATAATATTACACCTAGTAACTAAGGCTCACAGTGATGTGATAGCTCTACCTGTTAACTGAAGTGCACAGAGCAAGGGTTACATGTAACAGTATAGCACCTACCTCAGCTTGCTGAGTTTCTTTGAAATCACTGAATCCCTTCCTTTGGTTTACACTGATTCTGTGCTGTGAAACGCATGGTGCATAAGAATCCAGCGGGTTCCACTAAATCCACTTTCCCATGCCGCTATCAGGGCGAATACGTGACTGGGTTCCACGCCTGTCCTATAGATCTCAGAGTAGTCTGCCTGACCGAACTAATAATATAAAAACAAAAAACTGCACTAATCACATTATGTTGAAACTACTTCCTTGTGACGTTTTTGAGCAAAGGACATTTGTCTGTTGAGGCTCCTTTGAGTTTCTTTTTTATCTACCTCCTGCTCTATCAAAGTGGACTAACTAGTTCTGCCTTACTGTGTCTTATTCTAAACAAAAGGTGAAAGGATTCATCAACACAGACATGTGGAAATTCTAGTCTTGCAAGCTTACGGTTAGATGTGAGGCTTGATGCCCGTCCCCCCCCCCCCTTCCCACCTTTTTCCTCATTTTTGATGTAGTTGTCACAGATCATTCTGCAGACCTCCCACATAGACCGTCAAGCGTTCTCTTACCAACTGATATTAGGAAGTTCTACCTCCAGAAGAAAAAGAAAATGACAGAAACCAACCTCAGGCTGATGAGTTTGCATTAAAAGGATCTGCTCAATAAGGAGAGAATGGCTGAGAATTGAGATGGGCTTAAGTTTGAAATTCCCACCTCTATAAGACCCTTAAGCATGAAACACTGTGTATTTGGGGTAGTGGTGGTAGCAGTGTGTATTTATTGTGGTGGTGGTGGTGGTGGTGGTGGTGGTGGTAGCAGTGTGTATTTGTGGTGGTGGTAGCAGTGTGTATTTGTGGTGGTGGTAGCAGTGTGTATTTGTGGTGGTGATAGTAGTGTATATTTGTGGTGTTGGTAGTAGCAGTGTGTATTTGTTGTTGTTGTAGGATTGTGTATTTGTTGTGGTGGTAGCAGTGTGTATTTGTGGTATTGGTGATGGCAGTGTGTATTTGTGGTAGTGTTAATAGTAAATATTTGTGGTGGTGTTGTGATGGTGGTGGTAGCAGTATGTATTTGTGGTGGTGTTGGTCGCAGGGTCTTTTTGTGGTAGTGGTAGCAGTGTGTATTTGTTATTGTATGATTGTTTATTTGTTGAGGTTGCAGCAATGTGTATTTGTAGTATTGGTGATGGCAGTGTGTATTTGTGGTAGTGGTAATAGTAAATATTTGTGGTGGTGGTGTTGTGATGGTGGTGGTAGCAGTATGTTTTTGTGGTGGTGATAGCAGCATGTATTTGTGGTAGTGGTGGTAGCAGTGTGTATTTGTGGTGGTGGTAGCAGTGTGTATTTGTGGTAGTGGTGGTAGCAGGGTGTATTTGTGGTTGTGGTGGTAGAAGGGAGTATTTGTGGTAGTGGTAGAAGAAGTGTTTATTTGTAGTAGTGGTGGTCTCACTGTGTATTTGTTGTGATAGTGGTAGCAGTGTGTATTTGTGGTGGTGGTAGCAGTGTGTATTTGTGGTGGTGGTGGTAGCATTGTGTATTTGGGGTGGTGGTGGTGATAGCAGTGTATATTTTTGGTAGTGGTGATAGCAGTGTGTATTTGGAGTTTCTGTGGAAAAAGCAAGTCTTTTGGCTTGTCTGGTGTTTGCAGATATGTGGTTTTTTTTAATGTTATGTTATGTCGACTTTCACAACGGATATGTTGTATTGCGTGCTTACTACCTAAGCATGACTTATTATTATTATCAGAATTTTTATATACTGCCAGAAGTGTCCACAAAGCACAATACCATGCATTGGGTATGATGATAATAAAAAAAGACAGTCAGAGTGTGACGGACCCCCTGGCACTCCGACCGAGTACCTCCGCCAATCGATGCTCCTAGTGCTTGCCGAGGACTTTAAGCACTCCAACCGACACCATCAGCACTGCAGACTTATCCTATCCCCCAAACATGAGCCAAGGCTTCAAGAAAGGGTCAAGCAGGTCTGTTTTAATGAGCACCTAAAAGCAACAGCACTAAGGCAGCCAAAAAACTCCTCCTCTGAGGAAAACAAACTGACAGTTACAGACAGACAGTGTTTGAAAATATGACAGTTATTAAGGGTTTTTAAACTGGTGTCTAGGAGGGAGGGGAATAAAACAGTCAAACTAAGTCCATAAAACAGGCAATAATCAATGCAAAAGTCTCTTGTGGCTGCTTCTGCCACAATGCTCCCCCAGAACCAAGCCGGCATACACAGTCTGATCCCAACGGATCTGCTTGGGGATGTCCGGAGGAGTGCTCACAGATCATTTCTCGAGTTCTGTCTGTCTGGACAACCCGTCGGCGTTACCATTTTGTTTCCCTGGGCGATACTGGATGATGAAATCAAATGGTTGTAGTGCCAAGCTCCATCTCAGTAGTCTAGCGTTGTCCCCTGACACCCGCTTTAGCCACACCAACGGGTTGTGATCTGTGAGCAAGGCAAATTGTTGTCCATATAAGTAGGGCTGTAGTTTCTTGAGGGCCCACACCACCGCCAGGCATTCCTTTTCGATGGCGGCATAGCTTACTTCCCTGGGTCGTAGTTTCCGACTTAAGTAAGCGACTGGATGCTCGCCGCCATCGGCCCCAACTTGGCTCAGCACTGCTCCCAATCCAAACATAGAAGCGTCCGTATGAACGAGAAAGCGTTTGGTTTGATCGGGAGCGGCCAGCACAGGGGCATGAATTAGGGCAGTTTTCAGTTCTTGAAATGCCTTCTCACACTCTGGGCTCCAGGTCACTACTTTGGGTAAGTTCTTTTTGGTGAGGTCAGTAAGGGGCTTGGCTAGGGCACTATAATTAGGTACAAATTTACGGTAATACCCGGCGGTCCCTAGAAAAGCTAAAACCTGAGTTTTCGTGCGAGGGGTTGGCCACTTAGCTACGGCCTCTATTTTAGCGGGTTCTGGCTTTTGCTGCCCACTGCCCACCATGTAGCCTAAGTACTGCACTTCGGCCATCCCTACGTGGCACTTGCTGGGTTTTAACGTGAGACCTGCCTCCCTGATGCGGTCGAGGATGGCTCCTATATGGGTCAAGTGCTCGTCCCAGGAGTTGCTAAATATTGCTATGTCATCTAAATAGGCGCAAGCATACTCCTGGGATCCGTCCAGTAACCGGTCCACCATCCGCTGAAACGTAGCCGGCGCATTCTTCATCCCGAATGGCATCACCTTGAATTGGTATAGCCCAAACGGGGTGACGAATGCGGACTTTGGGATGGCATCCTCGGCTAGTGGGATCTGCCAGTACCCTTTGCACAAGTCTATTGTGGTGAGGTACTGGCCCCTGGCCATTTTATCTAAGAGCTCATCGATTCGGGGCATGGGATATGCATCTGAAATTGTTTTATCATTAAGTTTCTGGTAATCGACGCAGAAGCGGGTGGTTCCGTCCCGCTTCGGTACCAGCACTACCGGAGAGGCCCATGGGCTATCTGAGTGTTCTATCACTCCTAGTTGTAACATTTCGTCAATCTCCTTCCGCATATGATCTTTTACGGATTCGGGTATGCGGTAGGGGGTTTGTCGAAGAGGGTGTTGCCCTGGGGTTTCTACCCTGTGGGTAGCCAGCGGGGTATACCCGGGCTGGTTGGAGAATGTATCCCCTTTTTCCCGGATCAGCTCTAGTATTTGAGCTAGCTCTCTAGTGCTCCGCCTGTCTCCTAGCTGTACTTCCCCTAATTCGGTGTTGGCCCCCCCTTGGGCTAATAGGTCTGGTAGGGGTAGATTATCTGGGTCCTCGGCGGCCGAGGCACATATGGCAGTTACTTCTTCGGTCCGCTCGTGATAGGGTTTCAGCATGTTAACGTGGAGCATGCGTCTACCGCCTGCTCCTGTACATGGGGCAATTATATAGGTGGTCACATACCTGTTCCACCACCTTATAAGGGCCTTGCCAGGAGGCCTGCAGTTTGTCATTTTGGACTGGCTTCAAGATTAACACCTTTTGTCCTATTTGAAAACTGCGGTCTCTGGCTCCCCTATCGTACCATCTGCGCTGTCATTGCTGGGCCGCCTGGAGATTAGACTGTACCGTCTGAATTAGGGTCTCCAAGCGTTCCCTGAACTCTAGTACATATGGGACGATAGGGGTACCGTTACTGGTGACCGTTCCCTCCCAGTGTTCCCTAATGAGGTCTAAGGGACCCCGCACTCTCCTTCCGAATAGTAATTCGAATGGCGAGAACCCCGTGGACTCCTGGGGTACCTCTCGGTACGCGAAGAGCAGATGGGGAAGAAACCTTTCCCAGTCCTTCTGGGTATCCATGAAGGTACGGAGCATTTGCTTTAAGGTTCCGTTGAACCGTTCACAGAGCCCATTGGACTGGGGGTGATACGCTGAGTTTACAATAGGTTTCACCCCACATGTTCTCCATAACTGATGAGTGACTTCGGCTGTGAATTGGGTACCCCGATCTGAGATAATCTCTTTGGGGAACCCCATTCTGGAGAATATCCGGATTAGGGCATCTACTATAGTCTCCGCATGGATATTAGTTAGGGCTACGGCCTCTGGGTACCGGGTGGCATAGTCTACTACGGTTAGTATATACTTCTTCCCTGACGGGCTGGGTTTTGCTAGGGGTCCGATTATATCTACTGCCACTCTACTGAAGGGTTCATCTATTATGGGTAGGGAGCGCATTTTTGCCTTGTACCGGTCCCCTCTCTTCCCTACTCTCTGGCATGTGTCACAAGTTTGGCAATACTGCCGAATATCTTTAGAGACCCCTGGCCAAAAGAAGTTTTGGGTCAAACGATGCTTCGTCCTACTGACGCCTAGATGTCCTGATAAAGGGATGTCATGGGCAATACGTAGTAATTCTTGCCTGTACTTTCGGAGCACGACTAATTGTGTGAGGGTCATGGGTACAGATCCTGCTACTACCTTCTCAGCATATCTATACAATAATCCTTTCTCCCAAGCGTATCTTTCCCCCTCCAACCCTGCCTGATTCTGTGTAACCCTATCCCGGTATACCTGCAGGGACGGGTCGGTGACTACTTCAGTACCAAATTCTAAGGGGGGAGCCCAGGGGACGAAAGGTGGGTCAGTACTGTTACTTACCGGATCCTCAGAGTGTTCAGAAGATGCGGTGGTGCGGGCCTGCTGCCGTGTTACCACGGGTAGCGCTTCCTGCGCGGGGTGCTGAGAAACAAAAGCGGAGGTCAGCTCCCCCAAGTCGTTACCCAGGATGACATCAGCTGGTAAGTCCTTTCATGAGGCCCACTTCCACATTCCCCGACCCCGCTCCCCAATCCAAATGTACTTTAGCAGTGGGAATTTTGTAAATCGCTCCCCCTGCCACCCGGACTGCCACATATTCTCCAGTGAGCTGGTGCTTGGGGACTAGGTGATTGCGAACCAGGGTTATGGTGGCCCCAGAATCGCGCAGACCCTGAAGGCGTTTTCCCTCTACGTGTACCCCTTGGCGGTGTCCCTGTCGGTTGTCTGCAGCTGCTTGTACTGGGTTAACCTCGTGGAGGGTGCCCAAAGATTCTTCATTAAACCGGGTCTCGAAGAAAGGTTGTCGAGGCTCACTCTGGTAGCAGTGTACTGCTGCCCGGTTTGCAGGGAAATTAGTTGGAGTATTCCACGTGGAGCAGTTTCTGTTTCTGGGACAGTCTCTCTGCATGTGGCCCTGCTGGTTACACGTGTGGCACCTGATGAAAGATCGGGCATTGTTGTACCGTGGAGGGGTTTGGTAGTTCCCACCACCCGGACGGAGTGCTGGGGTGGGGTTAATGGTGGGAGGTGGGTTAGCAGCTCCCAAGATGGACTGTGCCCGCTGTGCCCTCCTGGCATCTTGGTACTCGTCTGCCCACCTGGCGGCGTCAGTTAAGATGCGCGGTTTCCGATCCCTCAGCCAGTTTTGTAAATCCGGGGTTAACCCCTGGAAGAATTGCTCCAGTAGCAGTAATTGTAGAATGTCCTCCACTGTGGTTGCTTGTGCGGCTTGCACCCAACCTTTGCCCGCCCTAGTTAAGCGGTGTGCCCACTCCATGTGAGTATCTTTCTCCGTCTTTCGGCTTTCTCGGAACCGCTGCCGGTATGCCTCAGGGGTAATTGCATACCTGTCCAGGATCGCCTGCTTTACTTTCTGGTAGTCTCTGCTATCCTCGTCTGGCATGGTGCGGTAGGCTTCTGCTGCCCGGCCCGCTAGCTTACCCACCAACAGGGGTACCTGGTCGGCGGCGTTGATCTCATGTAATTGGCATAACCTCTCAAAGTCATGCAAGTAGCCATCGATGTCTTCGGTCTCCACATAGTTTTTAAAAGCATGGTACGGGATTTTAGGCTTCCCCGGTACTATGTGTGGTGTGATTAGGGACCCCTCTCTGGACCTCCGGTCTGCCCGCTGCTTTTCCATTATGTATTCGTGGACATCTGCCATAATCCTTTCCAAGGTTTCTGTGGGAGGCGTACCTGGGAAAAAGGCCAGTCTGCTTTGGAGTTCTCTTCCAAACTCATTCTGTGTGCTGTCCATAAGAGGTGCTGCAGCAGCTGCCCGGTCTCCCTCCATGAGTTCAGCAATAAGGGTAGCTTTGGTTTTATTGCTGGCAATAATTCCCCTTGCTTCCAATAGTTCTTTTAGCGTGGCCCGTTTCAAGTTGGTATAGTCTGTCCCCATTCACTATGCGTTCGGGTATATTCACATACCCTTTCCTTTCGGTTCCATACGAAATAGCAAATTTCCCAAATGGCTGTAACTGCCGAACCACGGTCTGCTGTGAGGTTTGAATCCCACCGCTGCCACCAAATGTGACGGACCCCCTGGCACTCCGACCGAGTACCTCCGCCAATCGATGCTCCTAGTGCTTGCCGAGGACTTTAAGCACTCCAACCGACACCATCAGCACTGCAGACTTATCCTATCCCCCAAACATGAGCCAAGGCTTCAAGAAAGGGTCAAGCAGGTCTGTTTTAATGAGCACCCAAAAGCAACAGCACTAAGGCAGCCAAAAAACTCCTCCTCTGAGGAAAACAAACTGACAGTTACAGACAGACAGTGTTTGAAAATATGACAGTTATTAAGGGTTTTTAAACTGGTGTCTAGGAGGGAGGGGAATAAAACAGTCAAACTAAGTCCATAAAACAGGCAATAATCAATGCAAAAGTCTCTTGTGGCTGCTTCTGCCACACAGAGATAAACCATAAAGCCAGTGAGAGAGCTTATCAGTTCAATCCTTAAGTTTGAAGGTTCAATTCCTGGACTGACTCAGTCCTTTATCCTTCCGAGGCAGATAAAATGAATGCCGTTAAACTGGGTAAAAAAGGGATGAGACAAAACTCCTCTCGAAGGACCAGAGATTCCAACTGATCAGTATATACATTCTCTGCTAAGTACGTGCCCTAAGACAAAAGGGAGGAGAGTTTAAATAGAGGACAAAGATAGAAGAAATGCGTTGGTCTCAAAAAATCATCTCAAAACCCATTTCTAAAATATATAAAAGCATAAAATATACCCAAGATAATTTTTAAATTAAACCTTGTTTTTTTTTTTTAGAAGATGGTAATGTGGTCATAACTAAATCAGAAAGTCTACATTAATGTTCAGTATCAGTTTGAATCTTAGAGAAAGATATTAACAAGATGGTATAACGATCCCGTGACTCTTCATAAAATATTAAATAAAAACACAGATAAGTGTTGGAGATGTCTAAGCCAGAGAGGAACATTTCTGCACCTCTGGATGGACATGTCCAATAATTAGCAGCTAGTGGGAAAATATAAATGTAACTATCAGAATAGTCACCCACCCAGTTTTTGTGGATAATCCTGAGTGCTTTAATCCATCCTACAAAAAACAAACTCAAGAATGAAAAAGAGTGGCTATCCAATACGATTGATAAATGTGGCAAAGCTTACAATATCAACATTCTGGAAACAGAAACAGTGAAATGGAGGAACTAATATGGTCAGGGAGGGGAGAAACGGAGATTCATAAATAAAAGGTGGACCCCCTTGGTGAAGCTTCCAAAGGTGAAGCCAAAAGTTTCAGACATGTATTGAAGACAACTAATGCGGAGTGAGCGGCGGGGGGGTTACTCTAATCCCTCTGGGGTTCTTTTTTTGGAGGGGGGAGGGATGGGGGATATATAAGAATATTTTTAATTAGAAATTTTAGATCAAAAAATGTTGGATATTATGAAAATGTGAATTAAGATAATGTGTTTTATGAAAAAACTGAATAAAGAAATATTAAACAAAAAAATAAATTGGGTAATACTAACATTTCGTCGTCGTTGAGGTAAAGTAACATCCCCAGGACATACATGAAAACCCTTTCCTGTTAAATACTTTGTTTATTATCATTTTCATTTTTATTATAACAGAGCGCACAATATAATGGGTATGGGTGACAGATGAAACAGAATGTATTCGGATTAAAGAAGAGATACGTATGAGAGATGAGCACTATAGCTCTTACTCATACCACTTTTTTTATTTCCACCAAGGTTTATATAATGGGAGAATACTAGCATTAATAGTGGATAGAAGTGCCATTTTTAATCCAAACAAATACCTGCCATGCTTTGTTACTTTTTTTTATAGTAAATGATATGATATGTTGAAAATAATGAAATAACTAAAGAAAGCCCATCTTGTGCTGATTAAAGCAATGTATCATTTGTGTCGGTACAGTAAATGAGAGAAGAAAATTACATCTAAACACAAACACCGCAGAAATGTTAAAAACAGCCCATGTCACCAAGGGTAAGACACAGGCAAAAAGTCATGTCACCAAGGGATTGAACACATGTACAAAAAATACATAATTAAACTAGGTTGTACTTAGGGTTGCCACCTGGCCGGTATTTTACCGGCAGGCTGGTAAAAAATGAGCATCTGGCCAATGTTAAGTCTATGGAGACAGTAGCAAGGCCGGTATTTTTCTGGAGAAAAGGTGGCAACCCTAGTTGTACTGCTCATTTAATCATTCACCAACAGAAGGCCTAGAAATCCCTTGGCAGCTGTGATTTGCTATAAAGTAAAAATAAATGCATTTCACATATAGGGGGCAATATATACAAATCCTGACATTTTGCAAGGTGGGAGAGGGACCTCTACCAAACAGTACTTGGGTGCGGTTCCCCCCTACACGAATCATGTGCCTTTCAGTATTTTTTTGTACTTTTTGTACACATTTACTGCAATCAGCAAAGGCAAAACCTAATTATAAGTAGCGCAGATGCAGCACAGACTTCCCAAATTTGTTGGGGGTCTGCTCTATACAGCCCATGCCAATAGTGCCATGATTTGGTGCTATCTGCATGTGCGCCACATTTTTACATGACCCCCATATCATATTATTAATCTGTGCAGCATATAGAAAATAGTCTAGGTGGTACCCTTTAAATTAAGTATTTCTAATAAGTGTCCAAGAATTAAAGAAGCCCTCTATGACCTACTAATGCACACTAATAGCAGCCAATGCCTTTACATGGACAAGCAGTCCAATACATAGACACACAAGAGTGCGCAGGGCGGGTATTGTTACTGATCGGTCATTGTGCATTGGTTGGTTGGTTAGTTACCGCTGCTGTTTGATGACACACGAAGGAATGCTGCATTCAGCCACCGAGTCTATCAGCACAGTAGACAGGGGTCATTACATACTTTACAACAGGTGTCCTTACAACAAAGCTGGAAGATTTATTAAAAACAAATGACTTGCTGTGTAAAGAGGAAGTATTGTACTATGGGTCTCGTGTAGTGAAGATTAAAAAAGTAAAACGCATGGGTGAATGGTTTTCCATTATCATTTAAACATATGTAAGGAAAGAGCAGAACATATATGACCTATCAAGGATACAGAGCAGTTTTATTCTAAGCAAGTACCCAAGGTGATCTGCACCAGGCCTTGTGCTCTGTGCAGCCTGGACTGACCCTAGATTCCATCCTGCCCAAAAGAGCTCTACAGCAAGAAAACCCACAATAACATAGAGTGTGCGAGAGTGTATCACAGAGCTATCCGGCAGTAACATACACACATACAGAAAAAAGAAGAAAAAAAAAAAAAAGATTTCACACCAGATCCCGCAAACCCTAGAGCTGACCCTGCGGGACAAGTTCACTTACACAGAAAATAAAATGGATAATGAAACATTTACAAGAACTGGAAAAAAAAAATTGGCTTTTTTTATTTTCAGCGAACCAATGATCAATGTAACGTTTTGTAGGAGGCAGGAGAAAGGGACACAAATTAGGAGCAGAGACGAATGAAAGCTGACCTTTGAACCCAGGGGAACACAGTAAGGATTCTAATCAGAAGGTTCATAAAGAGCGGAATGCTGCATACCCCCCTTGGCTGAGCCTCATGGGAGTAGCAGTCCATATCAGATGGGGGTGCCTGTAGCAGCGGCTCAACTCTATTACGTGTTTGTACAGCTGCCGTAGTGTAATAGGAACATAAAAGGTACAATAAATGGAAGGGAGGTTCTAAAAAGAAAATAAATAGTGCAAATGGAAAACCAGATAATAGTAATTGATAAACACAGGTGGAAAGTTCACAGAGTGATAGTAAATTATATTGACACAGTGTTTCCCTTCTTCCTGGTGGAACAGAGGAAAGCTCGGGCTAGTGGAACCCAAAAAACCGAAGTATGCAGGATATGCAAAAATAAAGCCATGTGTATACCCCATACCCCCCCCCCCCCCCGGAATGCACGCTAATCTCTAGGCTGAGGGCGCAGCACTCCCCCAGTTTTACCTATAATTTTGTACAAGTAGATGCCATTTTTGGTAGACATTTGATTTAAGCCCTTCGTGACAATAGACATGCCAGGCACGTCACCGGAAAAAAAAAACATACAGTTAATCACATTGGACGAACCTGGCACACGATGCGGTGAAACAAACATAGAAAGCGTTCAACAATCGCTCTCTCCCCTCAGCTGGCGTTGCTGCCATGCCTCGATGTTGAGGCTTTCAGCAACATCAACAAAATATGCAGGGGCTCCATGTCATCGCTCCCAGTTCATTTGCATACCGTGCCACAGGTGATGTCATAAGCAAGAGACTCCACAGACACAATTATAACACATTTCCCCCCCCCCTAATTTAGGGATTTGGCTAATACAATATATAGATCCTTTTCAAATATTTGTCATGCTCTACATGCACAGTAAAATCACTGTCCAGTTGATCCAGTCCCTTTAAACAGGTGAGATCATGATCACTGTGCTCCAGTCCTGCAAGTACCGCTCACAGGGACTAAGGAATTATTTATTCAATACAACAGAAGTGCTCTGCACACTGGCAAAAAAAAAAAAATAATACACTCATACTGTTGGGCTGCTACTGAAGACTTTAATGCATAAAGGGCTCTCTCTTCAAAAAGGACAAAAGCTGACAGGCTGCTAGACTCGTTAGGATGACTTTTTGAAGAGAGCACTTTAGGTATTAAGTATGTCAGCAGCAGCCTGCCAGAATGAGTCTATTATTTTTGCCAGTGTACACATTGCTTTTATTGTACATCTTTCTTTACCCTGTACTCTGCCTCTCTGTCAGTTTTTAGTCCTGTTAATGAAACAATAAAGAATATCCAGAGACATTTCTGGGAGGGCTCCCTTTCCAAATCGCTGGCACCGGCACTAAGCTCCTAGAAAAAAGGTAAAAAAAAAAGATAATACAGATAAGTCAAAATAAACTATGGAGGTGGTGGGGAAAAAAAGAGAATATTTGTCAGCAAGAAATCGAGCAATGAAATGAGCCATAGCTAGCTCTTTTTGCTCCAGAGGAAGGAAAGAAAATTGCATCCCCTCCGATCCGAGTGTCGAGGGAGCTGGTGGTCTTTGTGTCTTCGAGAGAGAGAGCTTCTTCTGTAACTCAATGAAACAGCGCGACTTAGTAGAAAAAGGCCCTGACAGAGCTAGGAGGCGGGCTTAGGTGGTCAAGGGTTTTTATTGGTCTGTTTATGTTTAGGGGTTGGTATGGTATATATACATAGGGGCATCTCGGATGCACTCACAATTAATAATCTTACCAGATGTGTGTTAGTCCCACCCTCCCATTATTTAATGAGGTTTTGGTTTGGTTAGTCCCCGTTTTGTCAGGTAAATGGTGGGGAAAGTTTTTTTTTATCAAATATAATGAATAGGTTGGTTACCATTGGTAGGTCTTGAGTTGTTCTGTGGCTCAAAAACAGAGTGTTGGGGTATCCCCCTATCATGGTTCATTAACACAAAAGGACATATATATATATATCTATCTATCTAAACCCTGTGTCTGCCAGCAGTTGGTGTATATAGAAACATAGAAACATAGAATGTGTCGGCAGATAAGAACCATTCGGTCCATCTAGTCTGCCCAATTTTTTTTTTGAGTACTTTTATTAGTCCCCCGTTCCCTAATACTGGAAGGGTATTCCATACATCCACTACCCTCTCAGTAAAGTAATACTATCATTAGTCCCTGGCCTTATCTTATATCTAGGATAGCCTTATACCTATCCCACGCATGCTTACACTCCTTCACTGTATTAACCTCTACCACTTCTACTGGAAGGCTATTCCATACATCCACCACCCTCTCAGTAAAGTAATACTTTCATTAGTCCCTGGCCTTATCTTATATCTAGGATAACCTTATACCTATCCCATGCATGCTTAAACTCCTTCACTGCATTAACCTCTACAACTTCTACTGGAAGGCTATTCCATACATCCACAACCCTCTCAGTAAAGTAATACTTTCATTAGTCCCTGGCCCTATCTTATATCTAGGATAGCCTTGTGTCTATCCCACGCATGCTTAAAATCCTTGACTGTGTTTACCTCTACCACTTCTGCTGGAAGGCTATTCCATACATCCACTACCCTCTCAGTAAAGTAATACTTCCTGATATTACTTTTAAATCTTTGCCCCTCTAATTTAAGACTATGTCCTCTAGTTGTGGTAGTTTTTCTTCTTTTAAATATACTCTCTGCCATTACTGTGTTGATTCCCTTTATGTATTTAAATGTTTCTATCATATCCCCCTTGTTACGTCTTTCCTGCAAGCTATACATGTTAAGATGCTTTAACCCTTCCTGGTAAGTTTTATCCTTCAACCCATGAACCAGTTTAATACAATCAATGATCAATTCCATCTATCAAACGGTGTTGCTGTAATGCCTCAATTTTGAGGCATTAAGCAACACCAAAAGCTTCACGGACTGATCGCAGGCGCCATATTGGAAGGCAGCATGCACCTCCAATATGGCGTTGCCTTGTAGCTTGTAAGAGCAATTGAAGTGATCAGAATGCACTTCTGTTGCTCTGTTACTGTTGCTAGACTACCTGCAGGGGCAGTCAGCAAAATTGCAATGAAATAAACTAACCCTGGATCTAAATTAACCCTATATATAAAGTTAGGGTTACAGACGGGTTAGTGTTAGAATTAGGGTTGTGCTAGGTTTAGATTTAGGGTTATGTCAAAAGATCACTATAGTAGAAAATGCTTTGGAAGCCAAAAAAACACTACTTTGGGCTTTTGCCCTATGAGGCAAAAATAACAACAGAAGAACATCAGGACAAATATTAGAAACTATATATACATTTCTTTGTTGCTTGTAATTGTAAAAACAAAATTCTGGTAAAAAAGTTTTTTTTTCTATGGTAAGTTACATGATATCCTGAAAATAATGCTATCTGAAGGGGTAGGCCCCTTCACGGCCTTATGACGAGTTAACTCCATGCGCACGGCCAACCCAGGCAATGTTCCTGGATCCAATTGATCGTTTTCTGGTCATGTGATCGTGGTGAACAATCAATCACTGCTATCACATGCGAGTTAGATGACAAAGTCAATGTTTTCGTACACTGACTTTGCCTCCAATTCACTCCCTGTACTTCACATGCAGATTGTGAAGAGTGACAGGCAGTGTTAAAGGAAAGTATTTGCACACTGTTTGATTGGCTTGTCATGTTGTTATGCTATTTACATTGTTTGGTCATTACCTTTGTTATATACATGTGGGAATGGTTTAAGGTATTGTATGATGGGGGTTGGGTGCAATGACATTAAAACATGAAGTTCCTATTTTTATATATATTAAAGATTTTTAAAATGTATTTATATAAATAGGTGTCCGTGTGTTTTTGCAGATTTGTCTTCTTTGCCCAAATGGCGACGATGCACCTTTCCTGTAATATACGCGGGGGCCCACCTTGTGCCCAACAAAGGGGCCCCATGACCATCTTTTGCCCGGTGGCCCCATGAGTTGTCATTTACTAGTTATTAATAGTTATTTTTGGATAGAAAGTGTTACACACAAAGGCCTAGGTGTCCAACGGTGGCCCTTCGGCTCTTTCTGTACTACAACTACCATCATTCCCTGCCATTCAGGAAAACAGGTTGTAAATGTTGGGGTTTGTTGTCTAGCAGCAGCTGGGAGGTGACACTCTACCCCCCTCCATCATAGTGCTGTATGTAGTAAAAACATGGTCAAGTAAGAACGAAATGCCTCCAGATCATATACTATCTGACTCATAGAAACAATGCAGAAGATTTCAGCACAGTTAGCAGCACAATCCTTGCATGTCGCAGGGGATTATACAGCCCATTACTGGGGCCCAATTTCTCAGACATCGCACTTAGAGCCCATCTACGGCGTCTCCAGTAATTATACTTTGGGGTAGGGCCGGGGCACGGAGAGCTGAGTATGCATTAACCATGGAGTGAGGCATTCAGCTGTGAAGCACGTGCTGCCGGGAGCGTTTTATTACCAGGGTGTAGGAGTTTGGAATCAAGAGGTACACAAGAAAGCACAGCCTATGTGTGAGCTGATGGGAGCTGACACTTCAAAAAATAATAATGTCGAAATAGCATTTCATGTGAAGAATTCCTTCTACGTTTAGAACTGTTTAATAAGACTGCGGCACATTTTTAATAAAAAGCGGTTTGTCATTTTTTTCCATTGGAGACAAGCAATTACTTATAGCATGTATGGTTTGTTCTAATTTTATTTGTGACTGATACATGTTGATTATATCATTAGTGAATAACCTTCTTGTTACAACAAGGAATACTGCCACCAGGTGTTGCGGATTTCTGCACCCCCCCCCCCCCCCCTCCTAAACCCCCCCACCCCTAAACCCCCCCACCCAAAATATTGCTAAAAGATGCTCTTGTGACATCAAAGTTTGTTGATACTATAAATGCAGAGAATAAAAATGTATAATCTATAATTGTGTGCGCAAACTTAAGAGAAGAATATGTTAAAATAAACTGGTCTCTGGAGTCTCCTGCTTATGACCTCACCGGTAGCTTGATATATAAAGGAACTTTTCAGTGGGAAATGGGTAATTTGCATATCAGGCCACAATGTGATGTCATAAGCAGGAGACTCCACAGACTCATGTAAAACATATATCATTCTTATTTTATCCAAATTCTTCTCACACATATGTTTAATTCTCTACAGTCTACATTCACAGTATAATCAGTGTTTAGGTTGGCAGAGTGCTTTAAAGGTTACCCATTAGGCAAATTAGGTAACTGCCTTTTCATGTGCAGTGGGAGAGGGGTATATTTTCAGTCCATAGGTTTATTAACAGTGGGAACAGGAGGGTAGAGGGTGGAATGGTCCTGGTTACAGGCCAGTCAGCCATTGGATGCACACGCTACAGCCCCTCCCCCCAAACATATGCAGGGTAAAGGTTATGATAACACTTCTCCCGCGACTTATTCCAATAGGGGGCGTGGCTATAGAGGGGGCATTGAAAATATGGTCTGCAGAAAATGGGATCTTTGATGGCCGAGGTCTCCCATGTCCCCTGGAATGTACCAATGTAGTATAAGATATAGCTTGGAGGAAAGACGTAAAGGGGGGATATGATAGAAACATTTATGTACATAAAGGGAATCTACACAGTAAAGGAAGAGAGTATATTTAAAAGAAGAAAAACTACCACAACTAGAGGACATAGTCTTAAATTAGAGGGGCAACGATTTAAATGTAATTTCAGGAAGTATTACTTTACTGAGAGGGTAGTGGATGTATGGAATAGTCTTCCAGTAGAAGTGGTAGAGGTAAACACAGGGAAGGAGTTTCAGCATGCGTGGGATAGGCACAAGGCTCTCCTAGATATAAGATAAGGCCAGGGACTAATGGAAGTATTACTTTACTGAGAGGGTAGTGGATGTATGGAATAGCCTTCCAGTAGAAGTGGTAGAGGTTAATACAGGGAAAGAGTTTCAGCATGCGTGGGATAGGTATAAGGCTATCCTAGATATAAGATAAGGCCAGGGACTAATGAAAGGATTACTTTACTGAGAGGGTAGTGGATGTATGGAATAGCCTTCCAGTAGAAGTGGTAGAGGTTAATACAGGGAAGGAGTTTAAGCATGCGTGGGATAGGTATAAGGTTATCCTAGATATAAGACGGGGAACGGGGGAATAATAAAAATATTCAGAAAATTGGGCAGACTAGATGGACCGAATGGTTCTTATCTGCCGACACATTCTATGTTTCTATTCCTTCACTGTCCTTTTCCTGAGCCAAGCCATCTTTTTCTGATAAGTGATTTTTATTTACCTGCATATGCATCTTGGGACGCTTGGCACTGAGAATTACAGAGAAGACAGGAAAATCAGAAACATTTAGGGCTATTTTCATGAAAAAGTGAATTGTAGGGAATTGAGGAGGGAACTGCACGATTAAGGCCAAAATAGCAAAGTTTGAAGTAGAGCTGAATGGGAGAATGTGTCCAACTTGGCTACTTTGGCCTTAAGGTTGCAAATCAAATCTCAATTCCCTGGAATTAACTCTTTCATGATTAAAGCGTTGGTGCTTCTGTAGATCCTGCCCGGGACCTAGATCTTTTGTTTGCTCCAACTAAACACTTGATTCAACCAAGAATAACCTTGGACTGCCAGTAGGGTTGCCACCTTGGCCATTGTTTTACATATAACTTTTCCGTGGTGCGTTGCAGTGATGTCATAGGAAAACACTAATTAACCAGTGGATACCACAGAACCACGCGGATTAGTTAATTAATTTCCTTCTGGCTGTATATGTTGTGCTCTCACTGCAAGGCACCATGCAAAAGTTATATGTCGCCAGGGAAAAAAATGGCCAAGGTGGCATAACCTTAGGAGAGGGAGAGAAATGAGCCAAAATAAGCTCAACAACACTTGTGAGAATTTGCACACATTCCGAAGTGGGAAGCAGGAGAGAGGAGACAATTCACAGGAACAGGAAGCAATACTGTCCGCAGGATGTGAGATTCCGACTTCGGAATGTGTAGTCTATTTCCTCTCGTTTCAGATGGAACTTCTGGTTTTCCTATCCCGCATCACTCACCAGCCCTGTGTCATCCTCAGAAAGACTATTAGATGCAGCTTACACATTCCCCTGACAAGGGATAAATATAGTAACAGTGGTTCATTGAGCAACATAAAACCTAAATGAAGTTCAACCTTCTCAAGTATTTGTTGATCTAGATCAGTGGTTCCCAAGCCAGTCTTTCAAGGTCCACCTAACAGTCCAGAATCTGGGGATTATCCAGTTGCGTCTAAGATGTATTTAAAAAATAAATAAATAAAAAACAACCCACAAAACACAACTGGGCAAACCCTAAATCCTGTTGGGTGGGCCTTGGGGATTGGCTTGGGAATCACAGATCTAGAGGATAACTAAAAGTCCCTATTGTGGCTTATTGGGACTCGGTCACCAAAAGTGTTTGCAGTATAAATGCAGAGCATTGCAAATTAACCCCTTAATGACCAGGGATGTTTACTGTCTTAAAGACCAGAGCGATTTTTCCATTTTTGATATGTGGTTTTAAAAGTAATTTTCCTCTTTATCATTTTCACGCACCCATACAATATATTATATATAGTTTTTAAAAGGAAAGGTATAGCTTTCTTTGGCTACCATATACATATATACACTAATCAGCCACATCGTTCTGACCACTGAATGGTCCTGCCATGTGGATGTAGAAGTCTATCTTCCACAAGGCAAACAAGGCACTCGCCTAGGGCGGCACTTTGCCAGAGGGCGGCAATCTTCAGGTCTGTTCCGGCGCAGTTGCAGTATGGGTCCTGGAGCAAGTCCTGTGAGTGCAATCTGGGTGCTGGGGCAAGTCCTGGAGGTGTGATGTGGGAATGATGGGGTAAGTTTTAGGTGCAAGCTGGGTACTGGGGTAAATCCTGGGTTCAATCTGGGTGATCCATCATTTTTGGATAACTCTTTATTTTACAAACAGGAGAATGACGATGCCTCGTATTCTTTAAATATACAATTTCTCTAGCTGAGCATTGTAGGAGTTGTAGTCTATCAATCGCCATGAGAAAGAGGTTGTCTGCTTGTACTAGTCAGAGATTTGGATTTCGTGAGCTCCATAGAACCTGGGAGTTTAAACAAAACTCTGATACTTTTACGAGATGAGGAAGTGAAACTAATCTCTCGCAATGAAACTTCCACAACAAAAAGTCAGACTTTTCCAAACATTTCTATAAAGCAGTATATGATTTATGGAGAGATGAGCTCTAATGTTGGCTGTGGTGCAGATCTTCTGGCTAGCCTGAGAGGGAGATTTAAAGACACGGTCCCAAATCTTCTTCTTTTATATTTATCCTATGTATTTTTACGTGACCTGCAAACATCTGACATTAACAGCTGATTACGTGCGAGGAGGTTTCTACCTTAGCAACTAATGCCTGATTATATATATATACATGTCATAGTTGGATGGGTGGAAATGTTGGCAGGTCCGTCAGTGGCAGAAGTAATGAACGTAATATATATTTTGTCTGATGTGGCAGCTTACATGTCAGTTCAGTTTAGGTGAACAGCTAGGCTAGTTAGAGAGAGGCAGGGCTGCCACCAGGAATTTCAGGGCCCCTTACTGAACACATTTTCTGCCCCCCCCCCCCACCCCCCTGATATCGCCCACTTGCCCCACCTACCCTCAGAAGCATGTTATCCTGGTCTAGTGTAATATGGAAGGTGGTTGGGAGCAGTTGGTGAATAAGCCAGTAATATTTTGCCACTCAATATGCCAGTATTTTGTCACTCAGTATGCCACTATACAGCCATTCAATATGCCATTCTTTTGCCATTTAATATGCCAGTATTATGCCCCTCAATATGCCATGATATTGCCCCTCAGCATGCCAGGATTTTGCCCCTCAATAGGCCATTCTTTTGTCCTCAATATGCCAGGATTCTGCCCCTCAATGTGCCAGGATTCTGCCCCTCAATGTGCCTGGATTTTGCCCCTCAGTATGCCAGAATTTTGCCCCTCAATGTGCCAGGATTTTGCCATTTAATATGTCAGGATTTTGCCCCTCAGTATGCCAGTATTTTGCCCCTCAATATGCCATTCTTTTGCCCCTCAATGTGCCAGGATATTGCCCCTCAGTATGCCAGGATTTTCCCCCTCAATGTGCCATTCTTTTGCCCTCAATATGCCAGGATTCTGCCGCTCAATGTGCCAGGATTCTGCCCCTCAATGTGCCAGGATTTTGCCCCTCAATGTGCCAGTGTTATGCTCGTTTGGATATGTTGTTCATGTTTCTAAGATAAGTGATATGCACTTATATTGCATGACAACTTACAGTTTTCTCTGCAGTTTTCCATTGAAAGTAATCTCACAGGGGCCTCTAAATGGAATAACATCCAATAAGGAGGGTCTTGGCGATTTAGGCAGGACTGGTGCTGCACTGCGGCCTTTAGGAGACATAGGACGTGTTGAGCATAAAAGTGATTAGACGTCTGTTTGTTTTTCTTTTCATGACTCGGCACGTTTCTAAAAAGATCATTGTTTTCAGTTACTGCAAGTGGAATTGCCCCTTTAAGGGTAACTGGAGAATAGATGTGTGTAAGTGAGCTCCTAGGCCAGTGTCTAGAAAGAGTGCATAACAGAGATCCAATAAGAATAATGTCCTGTTCTATAAGACTGGTGTAAAATATAATATAACATCAATGTGCAAAGTACAAAGTGCAAAACTAAGACATAAAGTGCAAAGATATAAATCACTACAATATAAAGTGCATCTAGGTGATACAATACATATACAGTACTATACAGCTGAAAGAAGAACTCCCCAATAACTTAAAGGGACAGTATCACCTAAACATTGTGTTCACTGTGCATATAGAGAATAAAAAATGATTGAAAATGATCAATACATTATATTTGCAAAATTACAAGCAAATGCTTAAATTAGGAGAAATTTTTTAAATGTATTTGCAGAGTCTCCTGCTTATGACATCCCCTGTGGCTGATATGCGAATTACACTGTTCCCATTGAAAAACAGTTCATTTGCATACCCTGCCACAGGTGATGTCATAACCAAGAGACTCCACAGACCCATTTAAAACACGTTTCTCCTAATTTAGGCATTTGCTTGTAATTTTGCTAATACAATGTATTGATCATTTTCCATAATCTTGTATTCTCTACATGCACAGTAAATACTATGTTTAGGTGATGCCGTCCCTTTAAGGCTCAGTCTAGGTACTGTGCCCATTCAAAAATGCTGTGTAGTTCCCTTTAAAAAATAATAGTAATCACTGCAAACGTTCTTATATAATAAAAATCTTGTGGATAAGGAAATCAATAGGACTGGAGATCTGGAAACAAAATTGCTGGCTATTTGTCATCATTGTCCACATCAGAGACCATGGCATAATATAGTTATATTTGAATAAATATTAAGGGTAACCACAGGGTCACGGGATGATGTTTGCTGTTCTAGATAAACTGTTGGCAGCTTTCACCCAAACAAGATCCCAGAAACACTCGATATGTAACGAAATCTCAGCTCTATTATGTCAATGTTTCTCTGCATGAAGATTGATTAAGATACTGTAACCAGAGAGCACAGTGTTTGCTGTGCTACAAAGATGGGGACATATTGCTCATGTTGTATGTTACCGGAGCCCACAGCGGATTGTGTGAACTGATAAGGAAGTAGCCGATATTAGGCATTAAGTAGACAACCGCGCTATGGAACGAATAGATTGGTTTGTGTACAAACATGGGATCTCCCTTCCTGCTCACATCATGATCTCTCTAGTATCAATATGAGTCTGTGTATCTCCAGCCCTCTCAAGGCCTAGGAAGGCCACTGGTCACTGGTAAGTAATAGAGTTAAAGAGATTAACCTCCATATAAGCAAACGTATTTAGTATTAGTACCCACCAATATTGGAGTGCTGTGGCACAGTGGCGGACCAAGCATGATATGGCCATGCAATGTGACTTTCAGTCATCTTGGAAGTTGTTTTTCAGTAGCCTTAATGAAAACTACAGTTTTGAGAGTGTGTAACCCGCTATAATAAGACTGCCCTGATCTGTGTATTGCATAGTTGCCAACATCGGCCATGTTTCCAGGGACACATATTTGTTCCACATGCTGCAGAAAGAGCATGCAAAGTGCAGCCCGGCAGTATGTAGGATGGATATACGCACAGACACAATCCCATTAATCAATCAGGGTGGAGATCTTATAGGACCTACCATGATTAATTAATTAGGTTGTGTCTGTTCGTATTTGCATCCTACAGATTGCCGGGCTGCACTTTGCATGCTCTTTCTGCAGCATGGGGAACAGAAACGTGTCCCTGGAAACATGGCCGATGTTGGAAACTATGGTATTATACATAGCTATTTGGTCCAGCAGCGCCCCCTTACAATAAATGCTAGTTTAGGTGAGTGCTAACCTTTTGGGATTTTGTTTGTATATTTGATTCTCTGACCAGGCTTTCGGTGTAGCACTCCTCCTCATCACAGGTGCTCCATAAATGATGCCCAGAGAAACCTAGCAGGAGCTCCATATAACCAAAAATATTCAGTGTTAGGACCCACCAATATTGGAGTACTCTAGTGGCGGCTTAGAACAATATGTAGTGTATAATGTAACTAGATCTCCAATTTTAAGAGTTTGTAAGTAACCTGTTTATTGTGGGTGTGCTGAGATCTAGCCCTCCTTATGATAAATAAGAATTTACCGGGGGGGGGGGAGACATAGCTCCTAGAATCCCTACTGTTGGTTGTTTTTCGTAGAACTCTATGGCAGTTCCATTTCCCTGGCTCCTACAAATCCCCAGACTGTCTCCTAAAGTCTATCAAAATATGTCAAGTCCCGCTGTGGAGTATACATCACTGATTATTATCAGTCTGCAAAATGAATATTCACAGCTACCGTATTTTACGGCATATAAGATGACTGGCGGTATAAAACGACCCCCCAACTTTTGAGAAAATGTTCCTGGGTTAAAGTCGTCTTATACACCGGAAAATAGTATCTACATTTTAACTTTTGAGGTTAAAATATAGAGTTTGGCACCCTCCTCCCCCCTTCCCCAATCCCCAGTACTTACCTACTTTCTGCTCTCTCTCCCGCTGTTAAGTCGGTCCGTGGCTGTGAGGGAAGCCTTGTGAGCTCCCCTCAGGCACGCAGTCAATAAAGTTTGTTTAAAAAAAAAGTTTAAACAAACTTTATTGACCGCGCGGCTGGAGGGGAGCTCACTACGCTTCCCTCACAGCCACGGTCTGGCTTAACAGTGTGAGAGGAGACAGAGCAGAAAGTAGGTAAGTAAACCTTAGCATTTCCGGCATATAAGACGACCCCCCAACTTTTGGGAAGATTTTCCTGAGTTAAAAAGTAAACGCCGGAAAATACGGTATGTTGTCTTTTATATGTATGAGAGAAAGCAAACCAATTCTAGTTAGAATTCTCTGTTTTTATGGGAGCACTAATCTAGTTGGGACCTTCCATTGCTGATTTATAATGTATATTATGTAAAACTGTTAACTAAGTATAAAAAAAATAAAAAAAATGAAATATTTCACTTGTTTATAATTTTTAACAAAAGAAAAAAAAATCACACACCCTTAGAAGGAGAAGTAAATGTATGTCCTGTGTAAAATGAAACGAATCATGTATACAACACGTGATTAACAAGGTGTTTCTAGAAAACTTGCTGTGTTTCACAGTGAAAAAAAAAAAAATCTGATTTGATTTAAGGTTAATCTGAGTTTAGGATTTGACCCGTTCTGCCATTCTTTGATTCTATTTTATTATTCTTACTCCCCTCTGTATGTGTCAAGGGTCTACACTGGGATTACATACAGGAATGGATATCACTCGGCATATTTAGAAATGTGTCAGGCCGCACTCCAGCAAGCTAAACACTTTGAAAAACCTGCATTTTCTACTCTTCCTGGAGCATACCTAATATAGTCAGGCATTCGGTGAAATTGAAAACACTGGAAACGGTGGAGGGATCACGGCAGAGGATTAAGGGAATGGAGCTAAATTCACATTATTACGGTCAGTATGCAGCTGAGACCTGGAGGGGCTCTGCTCAGTGGCCTACACTTCGGCAACCTCCTTCAGTAGTCAGTGATATTCAGTGGGCATCAACACAATGTCCTGGTACAGGTTTGATTCCTGGCAGAGTTAACAAGGCATTTCCTCCTGCTGAGATAGATAATCAATATTCAGGTAGAACCAACGCGGTTCCAGATATTGCACAGTGACCCCCCCCCCCCCCCCTGATCAGCATTCTCAGCAGTGCCCGTGAACCAGAGCGTTACGTCTCAACACCGCTTAAATTTTGACTAAACCATGAAATTGGGTCGTGGTAATATCTCTTGGATGTTCTTGAAAATGTTTGTTATTATTATTATTATTAATCAAACACATGGTGTAAGCCCATCATGCTAAGCAGACATGGTTACAATGGCAGCTACCAGTAGAGATGTGCCAGTTGGATTCATGAATTTTTGTCATTTACCGCGTGAGAATCTGTTCTCCCGTAATCCTTTCTTGCCTCCATGCTGGCACCGATGTTACGTGATATTATAATCACCTATATTTTTGATCACTGAAGTGTAGAGACTGATTTTCTTCCTGATTTGGAACCATGTTTCCGCAGCTTGGCTATAGTACATCTGTCATTGGGCTGTCATTTGATTGATAGAGGGGAGATTTGGCGTTCGATCTCAATCTGCATTTATGAAATAACCATACTTTGTTCCTTTCTTGTTATCGTTATTTAAGTGGTTTGTGTGGGAAGACAAATCACTGCTTAACGCAGAACACCAGCCTCTAGTGCCGCACAGTAACAGACTACAACATGAAGTGCTACGTACAGAGCACCAGCTCATAGAGCGCTATAACTTGGAATGCCAACTACTGACTAGGTATAACTCAGAGAGCCAACTCCTGACTAAGTATAACTCAGTGAGCCAACTCCTGACTAAGTATAACACAGAGCGCCAACTCCTGACTAAGTATAACACAGAGCGCCAACTCCTGACTAAGTATAACTCAGAGAGCCAACTCCTGACTAAGTATAACACAGAGCGCCAACTCCTGACTAAGTATAACTCAGAGCGCCAACTCCTGACTAAGTATAACTCAGAGAGCCAACTCCTGACTAGGTATAACTCAGAGAGCCAACTCCTGACTAAGTATAACTCAGAGAGCCAACTCCTGACTAAGTATAACTCAGAGCGCGAACTCCTGACTAAGTATGACTCAGAGCGCCAACTCCTGACTAGGTATAACTCAGAGAGCCAACTCCTGACTAGGTATAACTCGGAGAGCCAACTCCTAACTAGGTATAACTCAGGGAGCCAACTCCTGACAAGGTATAACTCGGAGATCCAACTCCTGACTAGGTATAACTCGGAGAGCCAACTCCTGACTAGGTATAAGTCAGAGCGCCAACTCCTGACTAAGTATAACTCAGAGAGCCAACTCCTGACTAGGTATAACTCGGAGAGCCAACTCCTGACTAGGTATAAGTCAGAGCGCCAACTCCTGACTAAGTATGACTCAGAGCGCCAACTCCTGACTAGGTATAACTCGGAGAGCCAACTCCTGACTAGGTATAAGTCAGAGCGCCAACTCCTGAGTAAGTATAACTCTGAGCGCCTACTCCTGACTAGATAAAACTCGGAGTGCCAATTCCTGACTAGGTATAACTTGGAGCGCCAACTCCCAGCTCAATATTGATTGGAGTGTCAACTGCTACTTCAATATAGCTCAAAAGGAAAACTGCTACTTCAATATAACTCTGAGCCCCAACTCCTACCTTGATATAACTCAGAGCGCCTACTCCTACCTCGATATAACTCAGAGTGCCTACTCCTACCTCGAAATAACTCAGAGCCCCGACTCCTACTCAGAGAGTCAACTCCTGACTAGGTATAACTCGGAGAGACAACTCCTGACTAGGTATAATTCGGAGAGACAACTCCTGACTAGGTATAACTCGGAGAGACAACTCCTGACTAGGTATAAGTCAGAGCGCCAACTCCTGAATAAGTATAACTCTGAGCGCCTACTCCTGACTAGGTATATCTCGGAGTGCCAATTCCTGACTAGGTATAACTTGGAGCACCAACTCCTAGCTCAATATTGATTGGAGTGTCAACTGCTACTTCAATATAACTCAGAGCGCCGACTCCTACCTCGATATAACTCAGAGCGCCGACTCCTACCTCGATATAACTCAGAGCGCCGACTCCTACCTCGATATAACTCAGGGCGCCGACTCCTACCTCGATATAACTCAGAGCGCCGACTCCTACCTCGATATAACTCTGAGCCCCAACTCCTACCTCGATATAACTCTGAGCCCCAACTCCTACCTCGATATAACTCAGAGTGCCGACTCCTACCTCGATATAACTCAGAGCGCCGACTCCTACCTCGATATAACTCAGAGCGCCGACTCCTACCTCGATATAACTCAGAGCGCCGACTCCTACCTCGATATAACTCAGAGCGCCGACTCCTACCTCGATAAAACTCAGAGCGCCGACTCCTACCTCGATATAACTCAGAGCGCCGACTCCTACCTCGATATAACTCAGAGCGCCGACTCCTACCTCGATATAACTCAGAGCGCCAGCTTCTACTACAACGTTTTAAGTGATTATTTTAATTGATTAATACATCCATTCATTGTATCACAACATATATTGACGAATGTGTTTTTGGAGTAGTTCTGTGCTGTGTCCAAGGCAGGGAGATACTCACTGTTACGTCCAGCAGCTGCTAGACATGTCCCTATCAGCTCGTTATGCTCTCACTACTTCCTGCGCAAGTAAGGTATGTTCCCAGATCGTCCCGCGCACTGGAGAGGGTCTGTTTACTTGAACCTTTAATATTGGCGTTGGGAACCGGCGCTGTGATATACATTCACATACACCACATCATAAAGATAAACCTTTACTATCAGCTTCTCCAGTCCTACCTACGGATAGTAAATACCCATTAAAACCGTTTACATAATGTTTATGAGAGACATTATTCGAATTCCTTAGTATATATAATGGAGTAACCCGGTAACCTCTGTAAGCTGACATGCCAACAATTCAAACAATGATTGTCCAGTGTGGGGAACAAGCTACATTCATTTCATCAGATTTATTCATCTATTTGAGTTTATATGATACTGAATAGAGCTTGATCGGAATCTCTGTGTCTCTGCCATACACACTGTCCTTGTAACATTCTGTTTTACATCTATGACCTGTTCATATCAACACAGTTTCATTTCAGCAAGGAAAGGGGCAAAGATTTAAAAGTAATATCAGGGAGTATTGGTTTACTGAGAGGGTAGTGGATGTATGGAAGAGCCTTCCAGCAGAAGTGGTAGAGGTTAATGCAGTGAAGGAGTTTAAGCATGCGTGGGATAGGCACAAGGCTATCCTAGATATAAGATAGGGAACTGGGGACTAATAGAAGTATGATGTTACTGAGTGGGTAGTGGATGTATGGAATTGTCTTCCAGTCGAAGTGGTAGAGGTTAATGCAGTGAAGGAGTTTAAGCATGGATGGGATAGGTATAAGGCTATCCTAGATATAAGATAGGGCCAGGGACTATTGAAAGTATTACTTTACTGAGAGGGTAGTGGATGCATGGAATAGCCTTCCAGTAGAAGTGGTAGCGGTTAATACAGTGAAGGAGTTTAAGCATGCGTGGGATAGACACAAGGCCATCCTAGATAGAAGATGGGGAACTGGGGACTAATAAAAGTATTATGTTACTGAGAGGGTAGTGGATGTATGGAATTGTCTTCCAGTCGAAGTGGTAGAGGTTAATACAGTGAAGGAGTTTAAGCATGCGTGGGATAGGTATAAGGCTATCCTAGATATAAGATAAGGCCAGGGACTAATGAAAGTATTACTTTACTGAGAGGGTAGTGGATGTATGGAATAGTCTTCCAGTAGAAGTGGTAGAGGTTAATGCAATGAAGGAGTTTAAGCATGGATGGGATAAGTATAAGGCTATCCTAGATATAAGATAGGGCCAGGGACTAATGAAAGTATTACTTTACTGAGAGGGTAGTGGATGTACTGAATAGTCTTCCAGTAGAAGTGGTAGAGGTTAATGCAGTGAAGGAGTTTAAGCATGCATGGGATAGGTATAAGGTTATCCTAGATATAAGATAAGGCCAGGGACTAATGAAAGTATTACTTTACTGAGAGGGTGGTGGATGTATGGATTAGCCTTCCAGTAGAAGTGGTAGAGGTTAATACAGTGAAGGAGTGTAAGCATGCGTGGGATAGGTATAAGGCTATCCTAGATATAAGATAAGGTCAGGGACTAATGATAGTATTACTTTACTGAGAGGGTAGTGGATGTATGGAATACCCTTCCAGTGGAAGTGGTAGAGGTAAACACAGTGAAGGAGTTAAAGCATGCGTGGGATAGGCACAAGGCTATCCTAGATATAAGATACTTTTAGTTTTTTAATTAACAATATATTCTATTATTTATCCAAAATGAGTCCAAAATTGTTATTTTATGCTACATTGGATAGTCACATCATTTCTTTCTAAAAAATCTGTTTCAAGAACAGAGCACATTATGGGGGTCATGTACTAAACGAGTGCAGTGGGGAAAAAAGTAGGTAAAACATGAGTAAGGAGCAATTTGCGACTATTTGTAACATTTTGCGCTTGTTTTCCATGATTTGCGCCTCTTCTTATACCGTTTATTTTTATTTAGCGTGCATTTTTCCGGTTGCGCTAATAAATGGCGATTATATTTGCGCACGCTAAAGAGTTTAGTGAATATTTTGTGAAAAATAATTCTTATTTGCGTGTGAAAATTACACCAGCTTTTAGCGAGCGCCATCAAAAGAGGCGGAAAAAATATTCGCAAAATTGCCTGTTTTAATTCGCAAATTGCGCGGATGTACTATTTGAGTGTTAAATGTTTAGTACATTGCAATAGGAGCAAAGCACCAAAATAGTTTTGCACATAAATTATATTTGTGTTTTTTTTAAGGACATGCCCCTCTATATATTGATGTCTTGCCAGAGTAAAAAGTACCTCTCAAGCGCTGTCTGTGGAAGCGAATGTGTTGTGATATTTACCATCGTACATCATCTTGGTGTAGAGTGGGGTTGCTATTTGGCAGGTGTAATGTGAGTTGAAATCTTTAAGGACGGCTTCTATATACTACATATACCACTATTTGTGCTATTACTCAAAGTAAGCACTCATTTGGAGGCTACTATAAGATGTAATTATTATTAACTGCTTTTATCTTCTGAAAAATTAATTATTGTTGAATGTATTGTGTATTTCTGCAAGTTGCTTTCTAAGAGAAAGGTGAAGGCTCCTGGGCTTGGGCTACTCTCCAGATGTGTAAAAAATGAATAGCGACCAGCACTCACAGTCAAATGTGAATTTTATTCCGGTGACAGTAAAGTTTCAACCCTTGAAAATGTTTTTATCGAGCTGATAAAATTCCCATCTCATTTGGAGTACTGGTCGTTGTTTGTTCATCTCTTGCAATGTGAAGATCGGGGTGGAGATCTGGACCAGGTACCCTTTCACTGAGTGAGAAACTGCAACATTGTTATTTTTGGAATCTTCAGCAGTGGACACCAACCATTACTCATGGTGGACATTTATTGGGGTCTGCCACAAACGATTAAGTAATGTTCTATGGAACCTTCACAGATCTTGCAACGGACATGTGTGTCCTTGTACTGGTACCCTACCTATACCAGCTCATCTCATCTTATTCTTTGTGTAGGTTGAAAGGGAGATGCCTAGATGATGTATGAGTTAGAGATAAAGCAGGACAGAAAGGAAAGTAGAAAGTGAGGGACGATACTCACTGAGGGATGAACGGTGACATAAGAGGGTTTGTTATAATTAAATTGCTAGGAATTAGAGACGTGTAAAAGTTTCTGTTGATTAGCTCATGGCATAATTCCCAAATCTAAAAGGCAATTTCCTTTCCTTTTTTTCTTTACCTCGGGATTGGTGTGGATGGGAATGGTTGCCTTTTTATGTCTAAATTTATTTTTTGCAATACTTGTTTGCTGATATAAAGAGGAAATGATCTCTTCATCAGGCAGAAGTTGGCTTCTGTTTGATTAGGAAGGTTTCTGACTGATGCCCGTGTGGTCCATGACATCTGTGATTCTCATCCTCCGCTATTGGCTATGTGCAGAATGATTGTCATATGGACACTAATAACGAAGCTAGAGGGACTGCCTCGCTCTACTGCTACAGGTCAATGCTACAAGACCCCTAGTTTTTGCTTTTGCAAATTGAATTGAGCTGAACCTTGTTCCACAGACCGTCGAGAGACACCCCTCACTATCAGTCTTCACAAAGTCCCTCAAAACACACTTCTTAAAAAGAAGTTTTCCACCCATGAAGTAACCTTTGCCAAGACTCCAGTAGCTGTGACTAATAATTTCAGGTATTCTGAAAAATATCTAAGGTTAATAACTAACAAGGGCAAAGGGGCACAATTCTTGGATAAGGTGCAACATTCCAAGTAATTGCCAATTAAACTAATGACTTGTTTGTGAAAATTGTTCAAAATGAAGACGTAGAAAGATATCACCATAGACCAAGGAACGTTGGTCTATGGTGATATGTATGAGGAGATTTCAGGCTTATGTGCTTTCAATTTACACCGTTCAATATATCAGAATTCGTTGGCAGGAAGTTCCCACAATATCCACATCGGCTCAGTAATATTTTATATATGAAACATTTTTTGGAATTCTAAGTTTAAATATAAGTTTATATTACTTTGTCTGAAAATTTTCAAAATTGTGTATCTCCTTGGAGGGCCACCACTTTGGTGTGAAGAATCCAAGCTATACATTTGCAACTGGGTAATGGGTAAAAAAAAAAATTTTTATAGCATCAAACAAACACTTATATAAGATACTTACAGAGCTATTGATGTTCAGCCAACTTCTGTCCATGAATGCAGTTGAACAGGAACCTTTGTAAAGATGAATTTAATTTTTCCGACAATCACCGGAAATTCTAGATTGTTTTCATGAAAAAAGGAAATTCCCAAGCACTCCTTGTGCTTTAAAGATGCTCAGCTTGCACAGTCGAGCAACATGGGTCTGTTTATTAGAAAATTCAAAACAAACCATATCATTCAACCAAAAGTGCATCCATTGACAACCTACTGTAAATATTGAGGGGGTGAGTCATTCGGGGTACCTGGGACCTGGACTAAAACATCAGTACCATTTGGAGAAGCAAATTTAGATAACAAAGTGTTTAACCAGATATTTTCTGATTTTCAAGTACGTGTCTCTGACCAATATCCAGGGATGTTACTTTTCCCAGATTCAATGGTATTCATTTTATCTGCCTTGAAAAGGATGAAGGATCAAGTAGACAACATCATTACAGGTATCATTAAAGAATATCCATCCATAATCATAACAAAGTGTTTAATCATGATATGTTAAGATAGTTTCAGATTTTTAAGTATAGCTTTTGACCAACATCCAGGAGATGTTACTATTATCCGATTCAATGGTACTCATTTTATCTGCCTCGAAAGGATGAAGGGCTGAGTTGACCACATTGTAAATTTAGCCTGTCACGCTAATAGAAACTACAGATGGTGCATAATTAGCCCATTGATCTGTGTCACTAGCACCTTCACAGGCTTAGCTACACCTACATCTAATGGCCATATTATGTGTACCACTGTTTGCCCTTTTGACCTGGGGAGCTGATGTAGGTGGGAAGAGGTTTGGAGTATGTCACTCTACTAGGGTTGATGGAATGATATTTTGATATGGTAATTACAAATGAAAGTTATTCATACACAATAAGTCTCCTTTTATTATAAATATGTTAATCACATAGAACAACCCCTAGTCTGACTTGGAATCAGGGTTAGATGAAGTGCATGTGGCAAGGTCTGTGAAGGTCCAAAATACATTATTAAATTGCCCATCAAAAAGTCCACTGAAAGTCCATCATAAATAATGTTGGTGCCTAACCCCTGGGGGTAAGTGATAACTCAGCTCATTGAGTAGAGGCCCATCTCTGATAGGGTCAGCTAGTGGTCTGGGTTAATTCATCAAAGTCTAACATGTTCATCATATTTGCTGATATTCCCGGGCTATGTCACGTTTGCCATAAATTATTATAAAACAATAGACTTATCCACCCGTCTGGCACTGTGTGAATTCATCCACTGATATATATTACCTCCGGCAAGAAGCAGTCATTTTAATAGATAGGACAAGACGCCTTTTCCGGTACAATGTGTTGTTGAAAGCTGTTATCAGTTTGTAAATGAATATGTTCTGGGGAGAATGCTCGCTGGTGTAAATAGAAAATCATGAGACATTCCTAAAGCATGTCTGCACTGTTTAAGCACAGGCCAATTGTACAGGTTTATTAGACATGGAGTACAAACATGACGTGGGTACCATGCTGCTGCTTTAGGGGAAGGGATCCTCCATAGTGGGGAAGATTTATTCATTAAACTCTAGTTTTAAAAGCAGAAAAAAACATTTTGGAACACAAATCTTGGATCTTACTCTTAGGACTTGGAGGTACACACAACATAACATTATGGTGGAGATAAAGGTGATGGAAAAATCATCTCACTGTCTTCAAGCTAGGCAGACAATGTAATAGAGCAGCAGGAAATGCAGAGAGAGGTATTAGCAGAATGCTTGGTTGTATAGGGAGAGGTATTAGCAGAATGCTTGGTTGCATAGGGAGAGGTATTAGGAGAATGCTTGGTTGCATAAGGAGAGGTAATAGCAGAATGCTTGGTTGCATAGGGAGAGGTATTGGCAGAATGCTTGGTTGCATAGGGAGAGGTAATAGCAGAATGCTGGGTTGCATAGGGAGATTTATTAGCAGAATGCTTGGTTGCATAGGGAGAGGTATTAGCAGAATGCTTGGTTGCATAGGGAGAGGTAATAGCAGAATGCTTGGTTGGATAAGGAGATGTATTAGCAGAATGCTTGGTTGCATAGGGAGAGGTATTAGCAGAATGCTTGGTTGCATAGGGAGAGGTATTAGCAGAATGCTTGGTTGCATAGAGAGAGGTAATAGCAGAATGCTTGGTTGTATAGGGAGAGGTATTAGCAGAATCCTTGGTTGCATAGAGAGAGGTATTAGCAGAATGTTTGGCTGTATAAAGAGAGGTATTACCAGTAGAATAATAGTATTGTCACGCTGTCTCCTGACAATGGGAAAAAAGCTAGTGCTTGTGTGAAAAAACCAGGACACAGATTTCAAATCAGTTTTTGTGACATGCTGAAGATATTGGATGTTATCTACTGCTTTGATCTGCTGAAGCTTTTCCTTCACTTATTATTTGGCAGTGAGTGGTTTATGACATACTATTAGGTGGAGGGGGAGGGGCTGTGTTTCCCTGTGTTTTATGAAATGCCCATGGTGCATAGTCTGCTTTGTCAGTTCTATTGTTATGGGCTTTTTTATGTGGACTAAGCAGGGCTTTCCTCAATGGGGAACCCCAACTCCTCTGTGTCATAAACTGGAACAGACCCAACCACAGTTTATGCATTACCCCATTATTATTATTATTATTTTTAATTGTTATTTTTAATGGGATGTTGAATGTGCTGGTGGTGTGCAAAGTAGCATTTGTACCTTGTGCTGCCACCATGGAGAATTACAATTTTTGACAAGCTATTAATTTGCTCATACTGCAGGTTACACCTATGATGCTGCCCAGACCTACACCTTATAGCCACTATACTGAATTCCATGGTATATACTGTCTTGCCTCCACTACCCACCCCAAACAAAACAAATGATGCTTGCAGGGTGTACTTGGGCAAATCACTGTTTTCTCAACCTGGCAGCATTGCTTGTCCGCACATAGGAGTGGGAAACTAACATCCTAACTTCGCCTTGGATGTATCCTCCCACAAACACGGCTGCTAACATGCTGGTTTCTGCATAATGTATGTATTCTTTTATTTCTTGCACTTTACTACCTGTGCATATGTATATTTACAAGTATTACAAGAGATTGTAGCTTTTGCAATGTTCCAGTGAAGACCTGGATACATGGCATCTGCTGCACCCCCTATTTTTTCGCCTCTGTTGTACAGTTAAGTTTTTGATCTTATTATTGTAGGTCCAGTTATCATGCCCTCCATCTGTCCGGCTGTACACAGGACAGTCCCATCTAGGTCTACTTCTGCCCTACTTTCAGGACACAGGTAGAACTCGGTGAGACCGCAGGATGGAATCCCATGGTATAATGTATAATGTATTGAATGTACACTGGGCATTTGCAGCAATATGCAAATGTACAGTAGCGCTGTCAATTTGAGTGACCGTGTAATCTCGCATGCCCAATAGTGCTGACACTTAACCTCCCAAGCTCCACCCACTGTCATCCATTCGCCAGGGTCAGATACAATTCATATACAATGGGATGAGTGATGTCCCCCAGGGCCTTAATAGTTATAATTTTTTTTTAAAAATGATGTAACTATGATTAGTTGAAAAAATTGTAGAAAATTATATATTTTTTTCTCATCGCCCTCATATTATTGGTAATATTTCGGAGCTGTACCTCCTGCATTATTATCTTTATAAGCGATCTGGTGATGAATGAAACTAAGCATTCTTCCACAAAACAGAATTACTTATAAGGGCAAAAACCTGGCCCATCGTCTCGGTGCTAAATCTGCCTTTGATTTTCTCTGTAGCATTTTTCTTTGACACATGAAATGCCCCATCTCCATTAAATGTGACCCCGTATATTGTTTCCTGTCATTTCATTCAGCCAATTGAACAATCTATTCCTGAACAGAGGAATATTTGGGTTTCTTTGTTCTCTGAAGACGTAAAAAAAAATAATTCCTAGGTTCTTGCCAGTTCTTATACGAGAAAGAAAAGTAAACAAATCATGGGAAAACATACGTTATTTTAGTGGGAGCTTTCAGTGAGCTCCGAAGACTACACATAGGTGAGCATCCATCTGTCAAAAATTATGTTTAGATTATGTATTTATTCTGTCTCTATGTTTATGTGACCACTTACTTATATTTGTCTTCTAGTGGTACTGGACCCTTGTTTGGTCCTTTTATCTATATATTTTTATTTCGTGATTTGTAATAAATTTTTTATTTCCCATAATAATTTGTCTTGTTGTTTCTGGGGTATACTCTAAAGCTGTCTCTTCCTTTTTTAACCTTGTGCTTCTTTTTTGCAGTGGTCCAGTCCATTGCAGTTGTAAGACTAGCTGCTACACTTTTTTCCACTATTTGTAAGTGGCTTGCCCCCTCCTCCTATGAGCTTGAGACATATATTTTTTCCTTTTTCATATGAAAAGATCTTTTTTTGTGTGTGGAGTACATACGGGTTAGTTTTTATTTATTTATGTTTCTACACTGTTTATGCTTTGTTTGTATTTAGCGCTGTGCACATTTTTTCTTTTTTCCTATTGCTGCAACAAAAATCTGCCACTTAACATGGTTTACAGATTGGCGAGCACAGGGTATTATGTGAGCAGAATGGCAAGCTAAAGAGAAGTGGTGGTTTTCACACATTTTTATGACATCACCTTGTGGCATTAAATGTAAATTAATTATTCTTCTTTGCAGTAGCTCATTCACATATGGTGCCACAAGGTGTGCTATATAAAGTACTTTTTTTTTTTTCTCTTGGCCTAAGAATTTTCATTTGCAACACTGGTGTCCCCATTTTGGCTATGTATAACAAATTCCGCACACGATGTGCAAGCACACACGGAGCACGACGGAACATTAGTGCACAAGGGGTGAGCGGAACTATAAGGCACTATCTGCACCAGCGACTTAACCCCAGCACCCAGGGATAGAGTTACAGAAAACAAAATTAAGTATAAAAAAATCTGCTACCCTCAGCAGCTGACTGAGGGAAAACTAAAATATTCCAAGTATTTAATGCACTTAGATGGGGTCATTTCCACTTGAAAAGAAGTCATTACCATCACATTATAACTTATCTAAAGCACCCAGGAGATATAGGTTTACGTTAGAAGTATACAGTGATTCACTCTTGCCCTACATATTAATTTCAGGAGAAAAAAAAAGCTTTTCTTCTCCAATTAGTTTGTTGAAAAGCAAGATTGTATTAGAAAAAGTCAAAGATAACCCAAATATTTACAACTTTACGAAGGTAGAGCCAGATAAAGGATATCTGACAGAGTATGAAATATAAGAGGTGGGGAAAAAAATGAATGTTGTGTAGGAGTTTATTTTAAACAGGGCGTACTGCGCAGTGAGAGACAACCTTCATGACAGATCATGTAGAATGGAACTGATTACACATACATAGTGTGAAAAAGGGGCGTTCAATCTTAGTGGCCAGGGACCCCTGGAGGTGCAGCCATGTTCATCTGCCAAAAAAAAATACAGTTTGTGTTGCTTGTGCTGATCAAGTTTCTGGTGTTCATTTTATTAACCTCAGAAGAATGAAATGACTGAAGACTGACAAAGCACTACGGATCTAGCCGACTGGGCAAACCGTGAGGGGGTAACTCTGCTGTATCCGTGAGGGATTAGTATCTCTGGTGGACACAGGTACAAACATAATGCAAAATTAAGAAAACAGTGACAAGCGCTAAGTGAAAAAATTAATCAATCAATAGATAAAGTGCAGCAAACACTAGTGCATTCCCTCCAAAGACAACATAGGAAAAAAAAAGAAAAAAAAGTGTAGTGAAGTGTTGTGCAAAAAGATATATATAAAATACTTAACAGTAATAGGTGTAGCAATCCAATTGGAGACACATATGAGAAGAAAACAAATAAACAACAATGTGTAGTAATGACCAAAATATGTGGTAATAGCGAACATCTCCCCCCTTTGGAAATATACTCACACTCTACAGAGCCCAAAGAACCGGCTCTGGGTGTGTCAGGCAGATGAACTATGAGTCCTACAATCCCCCAGATCCTATCTGGGATATTGAAATGCTCGTACATCAAGGGTGGTATAAATGAAAAAAGCAGACAGAGGAATATAATGTAATATATCAAATGTACAAACGTTTTCATAGACCCCCGGAGTGTAGAAGCTTATATGTAGAACAATAAAAAACATTATCTGATAAAAGGCAGCATCCGATAAAAGGCAAATAAGAACAAACAGGGAGCAGATTCACCCAGCTGGTCGGTTCCCTGTAGTGCTCAAACATAATGACCTTAACTAAGGTTGTCAGATGACTTGCTAACCGGAGATATTATTGTGGCATCCAAGGTGCTGATTGAATTACATTTTTTTGTATACACGTTTAATTTTTTATTGTATTTGGCATACATAGAAACATAGACAATTTAACTGTATAGAAAAATCAGCAAGAGGAAACAGATAATAATAGGAGCAACTGGTGCAGGAACAGGATCCCTTCCGGACAAAAAAAGGGTACCACTAAAAATATTTTAAATCATAAAGATGACAAGGTAAAATGATATATGCCTGACTGACCGACAGACACACTTCAAAGGATGACAGTAGCGATCACAACAAATACATTCTGCATTGTTTGTGATCCCTACTGTCAAGCTTGAAAAAAACCCACCAGGGTTGAAACGTTGCCTGTGTTTTGAATAAAACTCTCCACTGCAATTGACTGAGTGCTGGATCCTTTATTTGATTTTTATGCACTGTTGGCTTGGGTGGCGCCCCAGGACCTCGGCACCTTCACACACCATGAGTGCAGATACGGATCTATCTTTATTTTTTATCCTTTGAAGTGTGTCTGTCTGGTTTTCAGACAAGTAGATTTCATCTTACAGACTATTTAGTATTTCCTTTATTTAAAACTTTGCACCATGGAGCTAAAATCCCAATTCAGCATTCATTACGCCGTATGAAAGTTAAATACAATAAATTATATTCCGCACTCCTTAGATGGTCTTCCTTATTCCACAAGATGAATGAGTCACTGGGTGGTCTAGAGAAGATCATCAAAAAGGAGTGCGGAGTATATCCTATTTGGTATTTCTGATTTGGAGATTGAGTGGAGCCGTCTATACTCTGAGCACGCGGGGAGTTATATTGAGTTATAGTTCTTCATGTCCGAAAGTTATATGGCCCGATTAGACAACGAGATGTTGGATTGGCCTCAGCAAGAATAAAGTCACTGCTGAATCAGTCTTCTGTGGTCTGAACGCTGTGGGTTTTTACACACAATGGCAAAGAAAACCAGGGGCTAAAAATAGAGTATTGTTTTTTTTTTTTAAGGAACTGCAGACAATAAGTTGTAGTCTGGCTTTACGTAACTTGCTAAGTCTCCTTGTGGACCTATTAAAATCACAAATGCTGTAAAATAGAACAGTGTCTTGCGTGGCGTTGCCGAGCCTGCTCAGTAGAGATAAGGGGTCTGGTGACGCATCACAATGATCGCTTACTCAATCTTTTGTGTCTTCTACGTTGATCGTGTGAAAACCCCACTCTAAGACCAGCAGGGCTACTCACAGCCAGGGGAGGGCTGGCAAGGGGGGCAGGAAACAGGTCTGCTCTCTAATCTCTCTCAATGGGCGGGGGGTGCACCACTTTTCACTTTTAAATGCCCCAGTTGGTAACAGTTTCTCTTCTTGCCGTCTTTTCTTGTCTGCCTATCCAATCTCTGTCAGCAAATCTGTCTTACACGTCTATGGGTGTCTATGTCTGATGATATCAAGTGGGTTAGTGAAGTAGAACCAAGGGCAACTAAATCCCCCCCCCACACCCAACAGTTGCCACCCCTTTGCGTGGATTTTGTTACCAGTGGGGAAACATTTTCCCAACTATAACCTCTTGTAGACGATACTCAACAGAGCGAACTCCACACAGTTTAGCACATCAAATGTATCAAAATGTATTTGATCCATCAAGAAAAAGCACCGAGCATGGGGGGACAAAAAATATCGACAGTAAAATAATACACTGGTTTCTCTCTGTTGAGTATTAGCTACTGGAGGTTATAGTCGCAGAGGGCATGGAGAGCCCGCTATAGCCTGACTCCGGAAACAGGAATTACGTCTCTCCATTACGGCGGCGAACGCCAAAAAGAACAGACACAGCTCCGGGGACTCGGAGGCCACTGATTATTGTGAAACCAGACCTACCCGTCCTGTATAGGCTAAAGAAGGGTGAGTGACATGCTGTGGCACTTTGCAGCACAGACTTTTTTTTTTTTTAACATAGTAACATAGTAATTTAGGTTGAAAAAAGACACAAGTCCATCAAGTTCAACCCTTCTACCTATCATTACAGCTTTTGATCCAAAAGAAGGCAAAAACCCCTAAGGAAGCTATTTTGAATTTTGCCTCCTGGGGGAAAAAATTCCTTCTTGACTCCAAGTAGACGATACTCAACAGAGCGAACTCCACACAGTTTAGCACATCAAATATATTTTAATATATATTTTCCCACGCCCAGGATCTCTAGGCATCCCTCCCCTACATTATGTTTGCAGTAGCAAAAAAGAGAAGAGGCTGATGAAGCCCAGAACATATGTCTGTGGTTGCCCGGTACCTTATGCAGAGGAGATGACGTGCATTTTGGATCTGGGCCACATTTATAGGTGGGACCGGTCTGATACGCTGATGGACAGCTCTCCTCTAAAATGGCAGGTTAATGAGATGTCCACTTGGCGATGGTCGTCTATCCTTGGTTGAGCTGGGTATGACAGACATTGGTCCCTAGTTTGCTGTGCCTAGAGGAACATTAATTGGTCCACAAAGTCGAGACTAAGTCTAAGTCCCAACCACCTTTACAGAAGGGATCTGTCTGATCTGCTACTGGCTGGCTGTGATAGATGCCAGGAGTCACCCATTGCAACAGGCATCAGCAGGGAAACAGCCAAAGGCATTGGCAGGGCATTGACCAATGAGAAACCCTCCAAAAGATATATTTTAAGGGGAGGGGAATAATAATAAAATATAAACTAAGACAAGTTTTTAAAAAAAAAAAAAAGATCTCCATCATCATGGAATTATCATATCATTTTTTTTTTTTTTTTTCGTGCAGGAGCAGTCCTTTAGAAAACAAGACTGATATGTTTGTTTCTAGCAGTACACATGACCTGACGAGATTGGTGTCCCCTTAATGAGATTATGAAATAGAAGTCGTTCAGCCGGTTGCACACATAGCTCTAGTGTCGAGGTCAGCAATGATATCAATTCACATCCTCTCTTCCTGAAGGGTGGTACGTCAGTCATTTCCTGCTCACTTGTGCTTTTTTTTTTTTATGTAAAGCAGTATTCAGTGTGCATTTGGGACACAAGTGCAATGATATTTATTGGACATTTTCCTCGGGTGGAATATTGCTAGTTCTTAAAGAATTAATGTGGTCTGGGAAAAAATACTAGACAAATATGTGCATATGAAAGCTGACGCTTTAAAAAAAAAAAAAAAAAAAGGCATGTATTTGTGACAGTCTCCTTTTTTTTTTAAATATTTTCAATACTTAACTTCAAAGCTTAACATTTTTGGCTTTCTGCAGATGAAGTAATCATATCTCCAGGGGAAGCAAGAAATTGACATCCCCAGTATATCCTGGGCATCCCCAAGAGTTGCATAGATGCCCACCACACATGTGCAGGATTTTAGTGTCTCACAACATCAGACTATTTGAAAAAGTTGGTTTCGGCACATGCTCACATGTTTCCTGCTTCAGCTCCGAAGTTCAGATGAACTGTCTATTGCAAAGTAAACAAGAGCATAAGAAGAGGATCCTTAAGGAATGGATGTATGCAAAACAAATCTCTGCAATCTCTGATGCCTGGAGTGTGCCATTAACATTCTCCAAAATAGTTTATTGCTATAATTATTCACTTTGCTATAGGATGGAATAATACAAATACAAAAATAGGTATAATATATTGTTCTTGCATCTGATATACAACAGGAAAACTTTCCAAAACCTGGAATATGTGTAAGACAAACAATAGTTAAAAAAATGTTTTTTAGATAAAGTCACGTCCTTTTGTTTTAGAAGATCAGTGCAGCATTGCATGTCTGCTTCCTCAAACGTCACAGGTTCAGTGAACGAGCCTGGCGACAAACTATTCTAGTATGTGCATGAATGCATTCTCTAAATATCCCCAGGGGGTTTACACGGGAATTCTAGCTTGCACTATTCTATATCATGACATTTGTCACCTGCTTTGTTGTCCTGTTTATTTTGTGATTTTCAGTTGATTTGCAAACATTTCGGATTTCAAATTAAAAAAAAAAAAGTTAAATCTTGCAGGAGAGACCCAGGAATGTGCAAATGAAGAACTATCATCATAGTAACCAAGGGGGAACCCTGCCACCCATAACCCTGTAACAAACATTTTCATTTCAAGTTCCCTCTCATGCTGGGAAATGGATATAAATATATGTACGGAAAACAATGGTCCATGAGGAACGATGGGACGTATAGTGGGGGCAAGCCATCTCCCAGGAGAGGACGTTGCCTGCTCATAGCTCTTCTTGGGCATGTGATCACTGTGATAACCAATCGCAGTAGTGATAACCAATCACAGCAGTGATAACCAATCACAGCAGTGATAACCAATCACAGCAGTGATAACCAATCACAGCAGTGGTAACCAATCACAGCCACTCCCGCTACAAAGACAGCTTTGTCTTTGTCACTGGCTCTTAAGCATGTCAAAGATTCTATGCACCTTTGAACAAAACAAAATGGCGGGACAGATGCCATGCTTCCCACACTTGTCCAGGCTTGTCTTAGGTATATCTGAAGTGGTCCACGTGGGCAGAAATGCATGTGTGTATTGGGCCACGTCACATTTTTTTTATTTACAGTAATGATACAAAAAAGCTTGTTAGTCAAGAAAAATATTTTTTCTAATTTAGTGGTAATACAAAAGCAGTCTATACAAACAGCTTCAGTATTCAAATCCACCCATTTGTACAGTTTATGAAATATGTCTAGTGAAGCCGTTGGGGAGTACCTTGTGATCAGACACTGCCTAACCTGTGCTCAGCGTTAGGCAAAGTGTCAAGGTTTGTAAAGGTCCATAGAACATCATTAAACTGTCCATCACAGACCCCGTTAAATGTCCACCATGTTGGAGCCTAACCTTGCAACTCCCTAATCAGACGGTGCCTGCCTGTGCAGCCATCCAATCACTTTGTCACTGACACGCCCCCCACCAAGACTCCGCCCAGTAGCATTCCATGTCTTAGGCGCTACTCGTTGGGTGTTATCAGAGTAGGGGTTAATGCATGTAGCCATGGTCATGATGATATTACAATGGATTACGCTATCTGTAATCGGAGAGGGCGTTACATCTACAGGAAATCAACCCCTCTGCACAGAACCGTTAATTAGAGAGAGCGAGAGCCAAATAAACGTAGCAACATTGCCCAGCAGACTACAAACATTCCCATAATAAATGGTATGGAGTCCAAAACATAATAATTAACATGTGGGTCACCAGATCATTGATAGATAACGCGGAGCCCCCGACCTCTCCAGTAAACACAGTGTATCCCTGTCTGTGATATTGGATGTTTGTTTGGGTAGATGATAAACGCAAGATGTGGGTTCGGGAATTGCTGGAAATGCTGCCAGGGCAGAACGTTAGTGCTAATCAATCTGTGTATCACTGCGGTGCTGGTCTGACTTGTTTACACTGTACTTTCCTTATCACATTGCATGCCAGAAACCAATTCCTGGGCAGAGCATGCTGCTTACAGTCTGCTCTCAGGTAGTTTCCTTGATGTGAATGAAATTTGCTAATTTCTTTCCCTTCTTTCTCTGTATCTTTCTTTCCTTTCTTTCACTGTATCTTTCTTTCCTTTCTCTCTCTCTCTCTCTTTCTTTCCTTTCTTTCGCTGTATCTTTCTTTCCTTTCTTTCTCTGTATCTTTCTTTCTCTCTCTCTCTCTTTCTTTCCTTTCTTTCTCTGTATCTTTCTTTCCTTTCTTTCTCTCTATCTTTCTTTCCTTTCTTTCTCTGTATCTTTCTTTCCTTTCTTTCGCTGTATCTTTCTTTCCTTTCTTTCTCTGTATCTTTCTTTCTCTCTCTCTCTCTTTCTTTCCTTTCTTTCACTGTATCTTTCTTTCCTTTCTTTCTCTGTATCTTTCTTTCCTTTCTTTCTCTGTATCTTTCTTTCCTTTCTTTCACTGTATCTTTCTTTCCTTTCTTTCTCTGTATCTTTCTTTCCTTTCTTTCTCTCTATCTTTCTTTCCTTTCTTTCTCTGTATCTTTCTTTCCTTTCTTTCACTGTATCTTTCTTTCCTTTCTTTCTCTGTATCTTTCTTTCCTTTCTTTCTCTCTATCTTTCTTTCCTTTCTTTCTCTGTATCTTTCTTTCTCTCTCTCTCTCTTTCTTTCCTTTCTTTCTCTGTATCTTTCTTTCCTTTCTTTCTCTCTATCTTTCTTTCCTTTCTTTCGCTGTATCTTTCTTTCCTTTCTTTCTCTGTATCTTTCTTTCTCTCTCTCTCTCTTTCTTTCCTTTCTTTCTCTGTATCTTTCTTTCCTTTCTTTCTCTGTATCTTTCTTTCCTTTCTTTCTCTGTATCTTTCTTTCCTTTCTTTCTCTCTATCTTTCTTTCCTTTCTTTCGCTGTATCTTTCTTTCCTTTCTTTCTCTGTATCTTTCTTTCCTTTCTTTCTCTCTATCTTTCTTTCCTTTCTTTCTCTCTATCTTTCTTTCCTTTCTTTCTCTGTATCTTTCTTTCCTTTCTTTCGCTGTATCTTTCTTTCCTTTCTTTCTCTGTATCTTTCTTTCTCTCTCTCTCTCTTTCTTTCCTTTCTTTCACTGTATCTTTCTTTCCTTTCTTTCTCTGTATCTTTCTTTCCTTTCTTTCTCTGTATCTTTCTTTCCTTTCTTTCACTGTATCTTTCTTTCCTTTCTTTCTCTGTATCTTTCTTTCCTTTCTTTCTCTCTATCTTTCTTTCCTTTCTTTCTCTGTATCTTTCTTTCCTTTCTTTCACTGTATCTTTCTTTCCTTTCTTTCTCTGTATCTTTCTTTCCTTTCTTTCTCTCTATCTTTCTTTCCTTTCTTTCTCTGTATCTTTCTTTCTCTCTCTCTCTCTTTCTTTCCTTTCTTTCTCTGTATCTTTCTTTCCTTTCTTTCTCTCTATCTTTCTTTCCTTTCTTTCTCTCTATCTTTCTTTCCTTTCTTTCGCTGTATCTTTCTTTCCTTTCTTTCTCTGTATCTTTCTTTCTCTCTCTCTCTCTTTCTTTCCTTTCTTTCTCTGTATCTTTCTTTCCTTTCTTTCTCTCTATCTTTCTTTCCTTTCTTTCTCTGTATCTTTCTTTCCTTTCTTTCTCTCTATCTTTCTTTCCTTTCTTTCGCTGTATCTTTCTTTCCTTTCTTTCTCTGTATCTTTCTTTCCTTTCTTTCTCTCTATCTTTCTTTCCTTTCTTTCTCTCTATCTTTCTTTCCTTTCTTTCTCTGTATCTTTCTTTCCTTTCTTTCTCTGTATCTTTCTTTCCTTTCTTTCTCTGTATCTTTCTTTCCTTTCTTTCTCTGTATCTTTCTTTCCTTTCTTTCTCTCTCTCTTTCTTTCCTTTCTTTCACTGTATCTTTCTTTCCTTTCTTTCTCTGTATCTTTCTTTCCTTTCTTTCTCTGTATCTTTCTTTCCTTTCTTTCTCTCTATCTTTCTTTCCTTTCTTTCTCTGTATCTTTCTTTCCTTTCTTTCTCTGTATCTTTCTTTCCTTTCTTTCTCTGTATCTTTCTTTCCTTTCTTTCTCTGTATCTTTCTTTCTCTCTCTCTCTCTTTCTTTCCTTTCTTTCACTGTATCTTTCTTTCCTTTCTTTCTCTCTATCTTTCTTTCCTTTCTTTCTCTGTATCTTTCTTTCCTTTCTTTCACTGTATCTTTCTTTCCTTTCTTTCTCTCTATCTTTCTTTCCTTTCTTTCTCTGTATCTTTCTTTCCTTTCTTTCACTGTATCTTTCTTTCCTTTCTTTCTCTGTATCTTTCTTTCCTTTCTTTCTCTGTATCTTTCTTTCCTTTCTTTCTCTGTATCTTTCTTTCCTTTCTTTCTCTGTATCTTTCTTTCTCTCTCTCTCTCTTTCTTTCCTTTCTTTCACTGTATCTTTCTTTCCTTTCTTTCTCTCTATCTTTCTTTCCTTTCTTTCTCTGTATCTTTCTTTCCTTTCTTTCACTGTATCTTTCTTTCCTTTCTTTCTCTCTATCTTTCTTTCCTTTCTTTCTCTGTATCTTTCTTCCCCTTCTTTCTCTGTATCTTTCTTTCCTTTCTTTCTCTGTATCTTTCTTTCTCTCTCTCTCTCTTTCTTTCCTTTCTTTCGCTGTATCTTTCTTTCCTTTCTTTCTCTGTATCTTTCTTTCCTTTCTTTCACTGTATCTTTCTTTCCTTTCTTTCTCTGTATCTTTCTTTCCTTTCTTTCTCTCTATCTTTCTTTCCTTTCTTTCGCTGTATCTTTCTTTCCTTTCTTTCTCTCTATCTTTCTTTCCTTTCTTTCACTGTATCTTTCTTTCCTTTCTTTCTCTCTATCTTTCTTTCCTTTCTTTCGCTGTATCTTTCCTTTCTTTCTTTCTCTCTATCTTTCTTTCCTTTCTTTCGCTGTATCTTTCTTTCCTTTCTTTCTCTCTATCTTTCTTTCCTTTCTTTCACTGTATCTTTCTTTCTTTCCTTTCTTTCTCTCTATCTTTCTTTCCTTTCTTTCTCTGTATCTTACTTTCCCTTCTTTCTCTGTATCTTTCTTTCCCTTCTTACTGGTTTTTGTCTGACTGAGGAGCTGGTCACATACCACTTTTGTTGGGAATGCAGTTGTCTATGGTGAAATGAGTGGGGAGCACAGACAGAAATGAATTCTGCATCGCTCCTCTAATGGGGATTGTCTTAATGCTGATAAGAGATATTACAGGTCTTTGTCCGCTTAGGGGGATAAGAAAGTCACCGTGCTACTTACATATTTCTAAAGCTAAATAGGGTTGTAAAGATAAACACATTTTCAAGTTAAATGGTTACCTAGTTTTAAAACACTAGAGTTTACTCCATTTACAGGTGCAATGAAAAGTGATAATGATGAGGCTACTAGACACCAGTAGCAAAGTTAGAGTTAACATGTTACATCTCTGAAGGATCATTCTATCCAAATTTCTAAAATGGATCTGATCACCTTCCTTCCCTTGAGCTCCATCCCTGCACGTCATCAAACAATTCTGTCTCTCACTGTTAAAATCCACCCACCATAAACATTATAGACTGATCATTTCTTTGTCAGTGGGCAAACGTTCAAAATCAGCATGGGATCAAATACTCCCCCCCCCCCCCCCCCTCACTGTATAGTAAAACACACACCCTTTGTGGGCAGGTCAGCAAAGAGAGGGCAAATGACACTGTACGTAACTGGAGATGTTATGATTAACATGATCTGTTTTTATTATTTTTAAATAATATAAATGAACACTGTCATCCCGTCAATATGATATCCTGGGAAGATTTCTGCAAACTGCGCTCCTGCCACAGCGGCAGAACTCTCGCCGTGCTTTGGCTGAGGATGATAGGAGTTTTAGTCAGGGCTGAAAGCGTTAGCAAATTGGCTTAGACATGTTAGCCTGCAGATCAGCAGGAGGAACCCACAGAGCTTGCACCTATTTTTTAATTAGAAATAGGAATAACTGATTTGTTAAATATCTACAAATAAATGTAAAAAAAAAAAACGTGATAACTTTGGGATGATAATTGTAGATTCGATTGTCGTCTAGGATCATAAATAATAATGGTAATCAAGGCAAATGTATTTCTTCTGATGAAAGATTTAGCTTTATTGGTATTGTGTCCCTTTTTCTGATATAATGAAAGTTTCCAGACCATCCCCGATACAATCTAAGTTCACAGTGATCCATCCTTGTATCAGCGAGTCTATCCCAGACATGTATTATATGTATCACCAACATATCATGCCCAGCGCCAAGTGAAAAAAAGATTTGGTTTTGTAAGTCTTACCCCTTCATGCATACAAGTAACCTACAATAATAAAACACAATATATAAGGGGTTATTCTTTAAAACTCATTAAACTCCAATCCTCATTTGTCACACCCACTTCCTTAAATAACCTTTATTCTACACCAGATTTCCCCCACATACCATACTTTGCCCCCCACAGATGTCTGTGAAGGTAAAGCAAGGCAGTGAGGGAGGATACACCATTGACAATGGCAGTGTTGGTTCTGTTATCAAGCCCTCCGGTCTGCGTCCGCCCCCTCCGGTCTGCGTCCGCCCCCTCCAATCTGCCGCCTCAGGCCTAACTGGTCTAAACAGAAATACAACACTGGCTATGGATAAAAGAGGCATAAGGTCCATTCACTCCAGAATTTCCAGACTGCAGGTGCAACACATGGATAACGAATCATTGTCACCAGCTCCATGTGGCACACGGATGTCACATGATGTACACAAAAGCACAATCACCATTATACATAGCAAATTGCAACTGCGCCTTTAAAAAAAAACAACGTTTGTGACCAGATTATGTTTACACATAATCCCCCCATAGTGTAACTTTGTGACAAAATACAAGACAAAAAAAAGTTCTTTGCAACCCAGGGCTTAAAAAAAAGTAATTTTTCTTAATGAATATCTTCACAGATGACCCTCCGCAGTATATTTTATCTTTGACTTATTCCAATAAATGCAGCTCCAAATCCAATTAATTAGGGTAGACAAATAATACACCTGACCAGCAAATGCTGTTAGTGTCTGAAAAGTAATATTATTTATACAAGATTCCTGAAGAACCCTCTGATACCTGGATAAATAATATTACTCTCAGACTTGGATGGAATTTCCATGTCAGGGGAGGTTTTTTGTGTGTGCGTCAAAGCAGTCCTGACATCACCTGTATATAGAATGAGAGATCAGGATTGTGTGACGATAATATACTGTTCCCCAGGTACACATGTACATGCAGCAGTGCACTGAGCAAGTATTGTTAGTAAGCATCCTGTAGGATATTGTGTCCAAGCTAAAGTGTCTTAACTGTTTCAGTAATGCACGGAACACTGGTTAGGAAACAAATGTCCAGAACGGTTGTTATGATTTTTGTATTCCCCCTCAAGTGGGAAGCTACATGGAATCTTAATAAATACAATAGCCAGTCAATAGAGGGTCTACTCCATAATGAGAGAATTACAGGGGAACTGAGATGGGAATTTCAAACTTACGGTCAAGGTAGCAGAGTTAGAAAAATTCTCCCGTTCAGCCGCACTGGAGATTATTTCCAGCTCGGCTACATTGGGTTAAAGTTTGAAATGTTATTTTTTTCAGTTCCCTGCAATTCTCCCTTTATGGCGTAGACCCTCTTTATTGACTTGCCACTTGACTCTTTGATTTGCAAGCAAGTTCGTCAATACAAACGATTGAACCCCATGGAAAAAAATGGAATAAATGAAATAGAGCTTTTCCTTTCCTTCCACGTCTCAAAGTAAATTCATGAGATGTACCAACTGGACTGAGGTTTGTCATTTTAGTTGTGCAGAGAAGACCAGACAAATATCAGCCACAAGATAGACAATCAAACCAAATGTGACATTATGAGGTACACACCTTCTATTAGTACTCTTTGAAACATACACAGCTCCTTTACCCGGTCGATATATTTTAAATAATAAACTACAAAAAAAAACGTTTGTTTTTTTTCGGGTTTTTTTGCAGTTAGACTGACCACAGAAACAAAGGGATCATTTTAAATCACAAATTGATGCAGGTAACTCGTAAAGCATACAACAACAAATACAGTTACAGAAAGTTCTATCAATACATGCAATCCCGTATTCAATGCAAGCAAGTTATTAAAAGGTTAACGGCATACAAAAACAAAAAGGAAACTCATAAAACAGCGTTAAAACTCCAGTAAAAGGACTCCTATGTTTTTTATGGATTGTTACACAGCCAAAGGAAATGGGAACGCAATCACATTTTAAACAACACCAAAAATTTTTTAAACCCACAAGCTAAAAAAGGTGACATATTTCTCAAAACTTCCTCGTACTCTTCATATTTTGCAACTATATCTGTTAGCTAAATTGTCGACTAGGTATGTAGATCTTTATCCAAACTGCTCCTTCTAGGTATTTTCTAGTTTTAGTGTGTATTTGTAATATGCAGTAGAAAAGGAAATTGTCATTAAAATATTCCGCACAGCCCTTGAAGAATTTTGAAATGTCATACCTTTGTGCCTGGTAGCGTTTCCTGTTTCTGTTTTTTTGTTTTTGTTTTGTTTTCTCTTCCTTAATCCTAACTCCAGCAAATTATGATAACCTCTGAATGATTTCTGCAAAAGCAGAACAAAATAACTGCAAAAAAAGACCACACCCCCCGGAGAGGAACACACTTCCCCGACCTCAAGAGAAAACTATTTTTTTTTGCATGCATGCATCGACGAGACAGATTTATGAATAACTAGCAGATTTTTAATGTTGCTTGTGCATGTTGATATTGTAGCTGGTCCTTGAGTAAAACCCTTAGTTAAAAGTGACTAAAGTGAGACTGTATATAAAATATTATACATATACATATATAAAATGTTAAGTGTGTAGCATTTAATGCAACTTGATAAAATGTAGCATCAAAAAGAATTAATAATTTTAAAAAAGTGTTAATTCAGCAATTTAGAAGACAGTTAGAGGACTCTAAAAAATGCATGTTATGGTTTAATTTTTGGCTTTTTATTAAAGAGTGGTGCAATTAATACAAACTTAACACCTGGTTCCTGAATTTATAAAAAAGGAACCCCATCACCTAAATATGGTTTATACTGTGAATGGTTAGATTAAAAAATGATCAAAATCTGTGCATTGTTGAAAAAAGCATTGGAAACATGTTTGAGGCGCTCCCTGTTTATGACATCAGTTGTGATTTGATTACACATTTCCCATTACACAGTAGTAAATTGCCATCTCAAGTGATATTATAAACATCATAGCATTATAAAAGGAATGGATACATTTGCACAAGGTACACTTATTTTTGACTGTGATTTTAACTAAGCAGCTAACACCAATAAAGTAACAAAACAAGTAAATCACAGAAAATAAATTTCACCATGGCTATTCAATTTGCTTATTTGATGTGTGGAAGACTTTAAATCTTCATGGAAGAGATAAAACCTTTTGTTTTTCACCTCACAAATACTAGTCTTGCATGGGATTTTTTTTGCTGGATTCGGCAACAAGGAGCAAGATTTCCCGTTGCCAAGAAGACTTTTGACTTGTTAATTGGAAGTTTAAAAGTCTCTCCTTGAAATTTTTTGGAAATAGTGTTGGATATATTAGGCAATAATACCACTATATGCATTCACCTCTGCCAGGACATTGGGTTTCAATACATGCTCTGACTGATCCAGTCTTAAGAATGACACTAGGCAAGGTTGCCCATTGTTGCCAATACTCTACACTCTTTCAGTTGAACCATTTGTTATTAACATCAGAAATAATAGGAACATAGTTGTTTTCCGCAGTAAACAGAGTTTAACACAGTTAAAAGAAACCTACATGCTATGATATCCTAATAATATTATCCAACCCTAGTCCCTCTTTGGATTGTTTTATGGCAGAAATTAAGAAGTATGGGAAAATAGAATATTATAAGATCAGAATAGGCAGAACCTCAATACTGGAACTAAATATAGAGGGAAATATAAAAATAAAGATTAAAAAGAAATATGATTTCTCTGCAGTAAAACGAGATATGAAGTATTTTGGATTAAAATTATCTAATTATATTGACACTGTGACAAGTGCTGTGGATACTGTACAGTGTTGTGTAAAGTCCTTTAGGTGCAATGTGGGTGCAGAAAATGGAATAAAAAAAAGAAATGCAATTTTTCAATATTTTTTCAATACATATGCAACGGGACGTGATTGACAGGTCAGTGACTATTGTCACTGGCCTTTCACTTTACTAACAATGAAATAAATGCAGTGTGCACCCATGCAACATATTATCTTAATAATTTTAAACATTTTTAATGATTTTAAATATTTTAAAAGCACCTAGCTTATATGAAAAAATATTGGAGATTTAGTCACAATATATGGCCATATTTTGCTTAGCCCACCACTACGCCAAAGAACTTCAAAATCGTTGAGTCCTATCTCTAACCACATACTTGGAAACAAATCTCTCTGACAATCTGTCTTGAACAAGAATTTATACAAATCTCACTGGACACCATACACAGAGCACCTGGGAGTGGGTGGAGTGCATGCCCAAAAGCTGGTCAGGCACCATATATACATGCAAAAAACAATAGTTTGGACAGCACCCCAGAACCGGCATATATTGCACAGAGCACCACTGAAGTGACCACAATACTAACACTGAAATAAACGCAGTGTGCACCCATGCAACATATTATCTTAATAATTTTAAACATTTTTAATGATTTTAGGGGTGCTGTCCAAACCATTGTTTTTTGGCCTGTCACTTTAAGACCGCCCATGGGCAGTGCTGATGCAAATTTACCCCATAAAAAAGATGAGGTGATTGACACACTGATAAAAGAACGACTAGATACAAGATCTGTGCAGGAATCACACTGGCTTCAAAAAAAAAAATAAATACATATGATAAAAAATGCCCAAATATATATTCTTATTGCTATGGTCGAAAAAAGAACAAGGTTGGTATGGTAAGTCTTAAGTAATAAGCGATTCGTTTGCTTGGGATTTTATTCAAAAAATAAATGATGCATAAGGCAGATATAGCATTTTAATTTGTAGCATTAACAACATTTTCCATTTTGCCAATATTTATGCACCAAATGAAAAATCACTAAGACTTTTTATGGCGTTATAGCATCAGGTTGTAATTTTTGGGAGTGATTTTAACTATGGTAATACCAATATAGATATAAAAAATATAACAAAATTTAAGTAGCATTCCATTAAGAGTTTACAGAAATCCTATTCTCGATTATATACATATATATATATATATATATATATATATATATATATATATATATATATATTTATATATATATATATATATATATATATTTATATATATATATATATTTTTTTTTTAGAAAGAAAGTTCAAATCCAAATTTTAGAGGCTACATGGTCTGATTATGCTCCTTTTGTACATTCAAGTCAGTTTGGTCAGGGGCAAGAATATTTTGGAAACTTAATGAGACACTAATCAAAAAGAAAGGTATTAGATATCAATTATTATAGGTATTAAAAACTTTTTTAAGGAAAATTATATGGAAGAAGACTTTGGTGCACCTTTAAGGCAGTGTTACGGGGCTATCTTATTAAATATGGTTTAATTGAGGGAAAAAAAGGGAAGCTTTAACATTACAAACACTTCATATGAATCTAGCTGAACTTTCAGGAAAGTGATAAAGAAGAACTGCTGGAGAGCATACAAAAACAAACACAACTGATAGAGGAAAGAAATAAAACAGAGGAATAGAAATTAATTACATTGTAAACAAAAATGGTATAATAAAAATAATAAAGCAGATAGGATGCTAGCACACAGACTAAAATAAACAAAAAGCAAAAAAAAATATCATAAACAATATAGTTGTAAAAGGGAAATAATATTGAAGGCAAGTAGCATACAACAATATTTTTCAAACTGTTACAATAAATTGTATAATCTCAATCACTACAATGAGGGCATAAATAACAAAGTTGACCATATGGAATATTAGAAATCCACTTCCACTATCCACTTAGTTTTGTGGAGCAGATAAATTGCTCCCTGAGGGTGACTCAAGCCATGCATTTCCCTGAGGAAGCAGGCAGAGCACCTGAGAAACGCGTCGGACTTGCAGGCATTGTTCTTGGGCAGCTTTATAACGGAGCGTCATCTCACTTCCAAGATACGCTACTTCTGGGTTTGTGTGTCCCATGCTGACCTTCATCTACCTACAAGTCGCAGCTCTACCATCGAGTGCTCAGGACAACACACAGATTTTTCTGGGGTGTTTACCAACACAGACCCTACAGTGCCTTTTTAACATTATTTATATGTAACCCTGTGAGTGCCCATTTGAAAGCAGGGGGGGGGGGGGGTATATTTATATATTTTTAGTGCTTTAAATACTACACTATATATCTCTTTCTGTAGTGTAGTGGTTATCACGTTCGCCTAACACGCGAAAGGTCCCCGGTTCGAGACCGGGCAGAAACATTGAACTTTTCAGGGTTGATATTCATGGAGGGATAAGCCAAATGGCAAATGATTTAGCTAAACTAGAAAAATGGTCAGAGCAGTGGCAACTGGCATTTAATGTGGACAAGTGCAAGATTATGCACCTTGGGCGTAAAAACCCAAAAGCAGAATATAGACTATTTGGTACAGTCCTAACCTCAACATCTGAGGAAAGGGATTTAGGAGTAATAATTTCAGAGGACTTGAAGGTAGGTAGGCAATGCAATAGAGCAGCAGGAAATGCTAGCAGAATGCTTGGTTGCATAGGGAGAGGTATTAGCAGTAGGAAGAGGGAAGTGCTCATGCCATTGTACAGAGCACTGGTGAGACCTCACTTGGAGTATTGTACGCAGTACTGGAGACCTTATCTCCAGAAGGATATTGATAGTTTGGAGAGAGTTCAGAGAAGGGCTACTAAACTGGTTCATGGGTTGAAGGATAAAACTTACCAGGAAAGGTTAAAGCATCTTAACATGTATAGCTTGGAGGAAAGACGTAACAGGGGGGATATGATAGAAACATTTACATACATAAAGGGAATCAACACAGTAAAGGAAGAGAGTATATTTAAAAGAAGAAAAACTACCACAACTAGAGGACATAGTCTTAAATTAGAGGGGCAACGATTTAAAAGTAATATCAGGAAGTATTACTTTACTGAGAGGGTAGTGGATGTATGGAATAGCCTGCCAGCAGAAGTGGTAGAGGTAAACACAGTCAAGGATTTTAAGCATGCGTGGGATAGACACAAGGCTATCCTAGCTATAAGACCGGGAACGGGGGACTAATAAAAGTACTCAAAAAATAAATAAAAAAATTGGGCAGACTAGATGGACCGAATGGTTCTTATCTGCCGACACATTCTATGTTTCTATGTTTCTATGTTTCTCTTCCTGTCTCGTGTTTGCGCTTCTTGTTTTACAGTCATTTGTACTATGTTACTATGTTATGACGAAATCAATAAAATTGTTAAGAGCTACATCGCCAGGACTTGGTGGGTATTCAAACCTGTTCTACAAAAACATCATGGAGGAACTGAATCCTTGTCTGATTATCAAGTATAATGAATTAAAGGAGAAATGCCTAAGGACATGTTATTACCAAGCATCTCTCCTGTATTAAACGAAGGATAAAAATGGAATCAGCAATTATAGACTTATATATATTCCTCTATTTTAGCTGAAAAATTGACGAAGGTAATGAAGAAATTGGTCCATGGGATTTTTTTGTCTGTGCTGGAGAGCCAGGGCAATGTTTAGTAATAGCCAATATTCTAAACAATTTATTTGGGGAAGAGAGAAATCCTTTACTTTAAATCCAGCAAGAAACATGGAGCTCGGTCATATTAACCCCCGGTGACAATGTGAAAAGGGCTACCGGACCATCCGGAAGTCATTTTTACCAGGCTATTTCATTATTCTTCACATTGGTAAACGACTACTGCCCAGAAAGTTCAGCAAATAAAACCTGACGTGTATCTTTACAGACACATACGGGTTTACTCTGAGCTCTACTCCTCGGCTCTGTGTGGAATCAGAGTAGGGCAGGGGCGTCCAATGTGCTGCCCGGACATCGAGGTGCGGCCCGCATGACAGCTGTAACCGCACCCCCAACCACACTTTTCCAGAAGCAGCGTCGGGGAACTAAGTTCTCCGGCATAACGCTGCAGTGCGTGCCCAGCACATAATCCCTCCTCTGCCCTGCACGTGACGTCATGCGCACGGGTCAGAGGGAGGGAAGATTAAAAAAGGAACCACTACTTGCATGATGAAGCAGCCCATATGCCCGGTATCAAGAAAATAAAGAAGTCTAAGTGACTCTGTGTGTGCATGTGACTCTGTGTATGCATGTAAGTGACTCTGTGTCCATGTAAGGGACTCTGTGTGTGTAAGTTACTGTGTGTGTGTAAGTGACTGTGTGTATATGTAAGTGACTCTGTGTGTGCATGTGACTCTGTGTATGCATGTAAGTGACTCTGTGTCCATGTAAGGGACTCTGTGTGTGTAAGTTACTGTGTGTGTGTAAGTGACTGTGTGTATATGTAAGTGACTCTGTGTATGTAAGTGACTCTGTGTATGTAAGTGACTCTGTGTGTGCATGTGACTCTGTGTGTGCATGTAAGTGACTCTGTGTCCATGTAAGTGACTCTGTGTGTGCATGTAAGTGACTGTGTGTGTGTAAGTGACTGTGTGTGTATGTGTAAGTGACTTTGTGTATGTAAGTGACTGTGTGTGCATGTAAGTGACTGTGTGTGTGTAAGTGACTGTGTGTGTGTAAGTGACTGTGTGTGTATGTGTAAGTGACTTTGTGTATGTAAGTGACTCTGTGTGTGCATGTAAGTGACTCTGTGTGTATGTGTTAGTGACTGTGTGTGTGTGTAAGTGACTGTCCATGTAAGTGACTCTGTGTGTGTGTAAGTGACTGTGTGTGTGTAAGTGACTGTATGCATGTAAGTGACTCTGTGTGTGCATGTAAGTGACTCTGTGTGTATGTGTTAGTGACTCTGTATGTATGTGTAAGTGACTGTCCATGTAAGTGACTCTGTGTGTGTGTAAGTGACTGTGTGTGTGTAAGTGACTGTGTGCATGTAAGTGACTCTGTGTATGTAAGTGACTCTGTGTGTGTGTGTGTGTGTGTGTGTGTGTCACTGTGTGTGTGTAAATGTAACTGTGTATATAAATGTGACTATGTGTGTGTAAGTGTGATACTGTGTGTGTGTGTGTGTGTAAGAGTGACTGTATGTATGTGTATTTGTGTGTGGCTGTGTATGTATGGGTTGTATTGCTGTACAGTCTGTGATGCCCTAACAATGAACACACACTCAAAAAATATATATATATATATATAAGATAAATATATATACAAAACACAAATAAATAATATATATATATATATATATATATGTGTTTATAATTTTTTCTCAATGAAAAAAGAATGTGGCCCACGAACACATAAATTTTATGTGAAGTGGATGTGAATTTTACACACATTTCACGATGAAGTTCATTTGCTTATAAGGTCACATAGTGATGTCACAAACAGGAGACGCTGCTGGTACATTGGCAACCCATTTTTCTCTTACTCCATGCATTTACTTGCAATTCTGCTAACACATCGGGGGCTATGTATACATAGTGGTGCTGTCTTATGTTTAATCCTGATTTCTTCACTTAGGTTTTTGCTCTTGCGCCTGCTTGGCACGGATAAAACTGTCAAAAAGTGTTTTATGCATAAAAGAAAAAAAAACCTTTTATTCTCATTGTGCAATATTTTATTCAGTGCAGATAACGCCAGATAAGGAGTGGGGAAGACTTGCAGTCCTATAAAGAGATCTAAAATAGGTGCAATTTTGAGACTTTTTATACATAGAAACCATGTACTAAAAAAACAAAAATATATTTAATGTGCGAAACTATGTTTGTGCTTTGCTCCTATTGCAATGTACTAAACATTTAACACTCCAATAGTACATACGAGCAAACTGCGAATAAAAACAGGCAATTTTGCGAATATTTTTTCCGCCTCTTTTGATGGCACTTGCTAAAAGCTGGTGTAATTTTCACACGCAAATAAGAATTATTTTTCACAAAATATTCACAAAACTCTTTAGCGTGCGCAAATCTAATCGCAATTTATTAGTGCGACCGGAAAAATGCCCGCTAAATAAAAATAAACGGAATAAAAAGGCGCAAATCAGGGAAAATAAGCGCAAAATGTTACAAATAGTCGCAAATTGCTCCTTACTAATGTTTTACCTACTTTTTTCCCACTGCACTCGTTTAGTATATGACCCCCATAGTCTGCAACAATTATTTCCACCAGTAGAAGGTGGAAATCATTTTATACAAAAGAGTAGACGAGAATTATGGCGCAGTAGCTCTACATTTCTAAAGGAAACATCTTTTATACATAACGCCCTTTGTGACTAAAGAATTGCATATGAAGAAAGGAAAAGTCACAATTTTGCAGCTTTTTTCCCCTCATAAATAAAACCTATTCTGACAGTTTTTTACATACCATTCAGAGCACAAACCTGACTGAAGGAATCCGGATTAAACTTAAAGCAGCATCGCTATTTATCCATAACCCCCATTGTTTTAATTGAGTATTGCACAAAGGTTCAGAGTCTGGTCTTTAGGGAAAGCTAGGCAACCAGTGTGGTCTAAAGATCCGAGAAAATGGTTTGAGAATCCACTTCTATGTAAAGACCACAAAATAATATTTACTTTTAACCAAAAAAAACAAGACAAAAAAAATAGAAATAAATCTGGTAGCTGTGGGAAATATTTATATGTGGGACGTGACCAAAAAGTATTTATATAAAAACAAATTTGGGGATAATGATGCTTGGAGAAAAGACTTTGGGTGAGACGTGTGATTTAAGCCAAAGACCAATTTGTAAGTATAGGACAGGCTATATTGTGTGACTATAATATATACTATATTGTTTGACTGACGTGACATAGATATGGTGGACTCGGTTCTGGACCAACGCAGTAAGTCGAATTAAAGTGAGTCACGTAAGTCAAAATGGTACGATAAATATGTATTGTCCATACTTTCCTTTGATGCTTAGAGGTCATTGTAAGTGATTCATTAGTCTAATTTCAATAAAATAGTATTGTGTCTGTGCAAATAGGGAGATGGCATAGTCATAGACACAAAGAAAATTGCGCTGAAAGACTTGCTCGATGGATAATTGACACATCCGGTCAAGCGCAATAAGTCGAAGCGCAATAAAACAAGGTCTACCTGTATGAATATTATATGACTCAGTGGGGAGTTTTTACGAAGAGTCAAATCAAAAAAGATCTTAAAGCGAGTAATCAGTGGGAATATTCCATTGGTCTGAATGGAGATCCTTCCAGTTTATATACTTATTTCTTTAAAAAGTGTTTTACCCCAAAGAATACATTGAGATTTCTCTATTTTCCAAGTACGTCCCGGGGACCATATCCAGAATGGTAATACATAGAGCTTCACATATAGAACATTACATACACACAGAGGGCCGGCCTTAAGTGTCCCGGCGCCCTGTGCGGGCTTCCCCCATGGCTCCCCCCCCCCCTGTTCTGTTTCTCTCCCCCCTCCCCCTGTTCTGTCTCTCTCCCCCCTCCCCCTGTTCTGTCTCTCTCCCCCCCTCATCCTGTTCTGTCTCTCTCCCCCCCTCATCCTGTTCTGTCTCTCTCCCCCCCCCCTCATCCTGTTCTGTCTCTCACCCCCTGTTATGTCCCTCTCTCACACCCTGTTCTCTGTCTCCCCCCTCTCCTTCCTTTGCCTGTTCTGGATCAGGGGAGGGGGCAGAGCTAACCGGCTGAGAGGTGTAGCTCCGCCCCCACCCTGTGAAGCAGAGCAGCATCTGCTTCACTGGCAGCAAGACAAAGTGCTGCTAGGCTCCCCATGCTTAGTGCAGCTTCTCTGCTTCGCAGGGAGGGGGGCGGAGCTACACCTCTCAGTCGGTTAGCTCCGCCCCCTCCCCGGACCAAGCAGAGAATGCCGAGCTGAGGGCTGGTGAGGGGGGATCTTTTGATCTCCCCCAGCCAGTGCCTCTACCGGCTATTTTTTTTTTCTTCTAGCGGCCGGGCAGGACGCCCCCTGGGGTGTTGCACCCTGTGCGCTCGCACAGGTTGCACACCCCTAAGGCCGGCCCTGTACACACACACTATAGCTATGGCCTGTTTTTATATTTAAGCTCCACTGTATCTAATCCCAATAACACTTTGTAAGACCTTGAGCCTCATGGTACCTGCCCAGTTCTTTCCAGGAATAGATAAGGTGTCTGTACAAGGACAAGGCAAGGTCGGTGAAGGTTCATTTACATCATTAAATTGTCACAAAGCCCAGTAAATGCCCCTTACGAACAATGTTGGTGCCTGCCACTTTATTTATTTAAAGGGACTCTCTCACCAAAACCTTGCTTGTACTGTGAATGTAGAGAATAAAAAATGATTGAAAATGATCTATACATTGTGTTAGCAGAACTGCCAGCAAATGTTTAAATTAGGAGAAAAATGTGTTTGAAATGTGTCTGTGGAGTCGCGTGCTTATGACATCATCTGTGGCTTGATATGCAAATTACACATTTCCTATTGAATACTATTTCATTTGCATATCTGGCCACAGGTGATGTCCATTTGCCCATTGTTTTACAAGCTCCTCCACACCTTGCATTGGACTATGACCTTTACTAAGTCCCTTTTACAACTTCTGCCAAAATTGTGTTGGGAAGAACTTGGAAACCCTATGCCACTTCCAACGAAGAAGTCATTTCCTCCAATTAGAATGCTCTCCATCACTTTAGAACAGACTGTGGTGCTTCGGAGAGAACTAGAAGTGACAAAACAGATCGGCCATGTGGTTCGAATTTAAAAAAAAAAAACATGCCTTGCCTCATTGGCTCCATTAACTTTTTATAAAATTACTATAACGTCCTAAGAATAAGTAGATTGCCACAGTCTAGTGCTTTGTTTTATTGTATGTTCTTTTAAATACATCTTTATCAACATACTCCAACATCTATTTGATTGAACACATTTTTGCCCCATCCTTGATACTTACAAAAAACAAAAAATCAATTTAATTACCATATGTTTCATGGAGTGTTACATACTGACATAATTCAAAGCACAGAATGATTTTGCATTCCACCATCCAACCCATATTGGTTGATCCAGAGGAGAGTTGAGGAAAAAAACGATGAGACGGGTCTGTTCACTTTACATGATAGAGTACTTATTTAAAATAGTAAAAGGTGGAACTACACCTTTAAATAATATCTTGGAGAAATACGCAAAATACCAACTAATATATAGATATATTTAAGGTAACGTTGTTTAAGCTTCTTGGATATTTCCATTTTGACCTTTGAACCATAGACTTTAAATTACGTTTTTTTGTTTGCTCCATAAAGTCTCTGTTCATCCCCCGCTGTGCGTTCCCATTATAAGGCGCGATTCTAAGATAACATAACTAAAGAATAATAAATAAATAATACCCAAGCCATGTTTTGCTTCATCTAATGGAACCAATGACAAACTCTACTTGAAATAGAAATAATGCCTAAATCTACACATGTGCTTTTCATAAAAATCTCTAGAATCCCAATGTATCTTTCCCACACATATTTGCAGTTTGAGAAAGAAAAAAAAATACTTGTGGTAGATCAAAATATCAAACGAAAAATGGAAAAATGTCTAGTAGCAAAAAATAAGAATAAATCTAAGAATAATAAACAAACAAACTTTTTTTTGTTGCCGTTTTTTTCTTTCCATTTTAATCCATGTTTACATAACAAAAGAAAAGAACAAATCGAACAATACATGTGCACAGTTGTTCCTTTTCTGCTGTGCATTGTAGTTTGTTGCACAATCAGTTGTTACATTGTATAATATAACTAAACCAACAGAAAAAACAAAAATAGCTATTGTCTTGAATGAAGAGGGGAGAAAACAATGACCGTATAAGGACAAAGATGAGGGCCAAACGTTTGTCTCTCTTAGCAAGCGCTTATAAATTAAGTAACAAACAAGGAAAAAGACAGTCTTGTTTGAAAAAAGTAAAAAAATTCCCTTTATTAGTCCAGCTTTTTTTCTACTGACAAATTTGAAACAAGATATTTGATGGTAAATGTTATGGACTTGAACTGTAATAAACCAAAACAAAAGCTTATGTACTATTAATCCCTTTGTGACGCTAATATGTTCTATGCTGTCCTTTATTTTGGTCCAAAAAGATTCTAGGACGGCACAGAACGTCCAACGTTTAACAGCTCATCACGACTCCCCGTGATGAGCGGTGCTCGGATCCTGCTCCATGGACTTGCAGCGGAATTCCACCTGTCTGATGAGGTTACATTTTACCAAATTACGCCATGCCTGAACTTCCACTCTTTTGTGACGTCACAAGTGGCGGCAGGAGGTCTTGCGATTTTTTGCGAGAGAACCAAATGGTCTATTAAGACTCCGACAAGGGCAGATCTGGCCTCTACCCTTGTGTCCCTTGCTACCGGTCACCTTGTGATCGGTGGCCAGGAACGAAAAGTGGCGTTTTGGTGCTTGCGTTTTCTGGGATGAAAGCACCTTGTGTCACGAAGGGGTTAATGAAAGAATATAAATAAAAATACCTGTATGTTTTTATATATTTTAGAAAAGCAGGACATACAGGGCTATCAATAGCAGAATAAACTATTAATATTTAACAGCTTCTTGATCCAAGGAGAAATCTGATTGCCTTTTGGAGACAAGATAAGCAGCAAAATTCGAAATAGCTCACTTGGGTTTTTTGGTTTTTTTTGCCTTCTTTTGGATAAAAATCAGGAATGATAGTTAGAAGTGTTGAACGTGATGGATGTAGGTCTTTTTTTTTTAACCTCAAATACTACGTCGCTGCGTTTATTGAGCCGTCTCTGTATAGCTCTATTAGAAAGCAGTCATCTAGATTTAAAGGCAATGTATCAACAAAACATAGTTTTAACTGTGAATGTAGAGGATAAAAGAAATAATGTTGCAGTGGACGCAGTACTGATAACACTGCAAAGAAATACAAGAACCCTTGGGAGGAGGATAATGCTAGCCTGTACAACAAATTCAACTAAAATTGTGTTATGGGACCATTTGGCCTGTATTAACACCTTCGCGATAAATGACGTGTCAGGCACGTCCAGCCTGCAACTCCGCTGCTGACAATAGACGTGCCTGTCCTCGCTCTAGCTGTAGAATAGTGCAGAATGTATTGTGGATAATTTTTTATTCACCCGTGTACATACGCACATTTAAGTGTAGTTTAACCCCTTAATGCAAAAAGGACACATGCTATTCTGTCCTAACAGACATGGCACAAATGACCTCATAGCAGGCATAGAACATCCTATGAACAGCACTCATCATGGTCACTGGTCACGTTATGTTTTAGAGAATTACACAGCCTATTATCATAATAATGTTTTACCATTACTCTCTTTTCACCTTATGGGTGAGCTCTTTAAAAAAAAAAAATATTATGTGTATAAGAAGTGCTTTATTGGGCATATACAAATTGGGCAAAGAAATTGTTCTAGGAGCTTACCCATGAGGTGAAAAGAAAGAAATGGTAAAACAAACATTATTAAGAAAATAGGCTGTGCAATTCCCCAAAACATAATATGTGACCCCTGACCTATAACATGACACAAACATTGTACATTAAGTTTAAATGCTCAAACATTTAGGGTACACATTTTAATCATGGCCAACCAATAATAACACCATATAATTTAAATTATCACTTCCAGATAAGTTTCATTTTAGTTTGAATTGGGGGGGGGGGGGGGGGGGGCGGGCAACAGCATTTTGTTTTATCGCCCCAGGCAGCACAATGACTTGGGCCGGCCCTGATAACTTCAAACCAGACTGTAGGCTGTAGGGTAGAAATTCAGCCACAGCACTTTATTTAAATAGTTATTGTATTACATTTATTTATTAATTAAAATGGCTGCCTAACTTCCTGTTCCCTAACTTTGTATACTTCCCAAAACTCCTCCCCCTTCCTCTAATAGGCTAGACATGTATACTCGGCATCCTGTCATGGACCCCCCTCCCCGACCTTTTCTGGGTGCTAGAGGCGTGTTCTGCTTCATTATATAATAATAAAAAAAGAAAAGTTTTACTGAGACATGTATTATTTGACATATACATATGCATAGATAAAAAGCTAAAGATATACAGATGCACTGCTGATTTATTATTAGCATTTTTATTCCTACTATATATCCTTGTCTTCATATTTTCACTTTGGCTTACATGATCTACTTTTATGAATGTTTAGAATAAAAACAAGGCAAATTTATCTATACTCTGTGTTAGCAGCAGAACTGTATTTTGTTGCTAGGCAAACAAGGCAAGTGTCTTGGGCGGCAATAGCTTGGTTGGGGAGAGTAAAATGCCACCCCCTTTGAAATAAATAAATAAAAGTTTTCCGTCAGAGGCACTGGTTGGGCAGATCAGAAGATCTCTTCTAACTAGTCTCTCTACGGGCAAGCAGGAAGCATGGAATCCAGGCGCACAGACATCCTCTCATGTTGACTCTCACGCTCCTGCACGTGTGTTTCAGAGCCTCGGGGGTCACGTGACCTGCTGGTCCTCAGACTTCAGACCATGCAGGGAGTGTGACATGCAACATGGGAAGATGCCTGCACCTAGACACCAGGTATCTGTGGGTGCTGGCTTGGGTAAGTCCTGGGTTTGTACAATGTGGTGATGGAGCATGCCTGGGGGTGCTGGGGTAAGTCCTGGGTCTGCAATGTGGGTTATGGGGCATGTAATAAATCATTTTCATTGTGAAAATACATGAGAACTGTGAATTGTTTTGAAGTATAAATAAGTACATTAGACTTATATTAAACACACGAGATACATCAAATAAGCCAGGTGCAACTGCTCCTTTAACTGCATGCTTGCACATTCTCCTGTGTCAGAGAAAAGCCAGCTTCTGAGAATTTGCCACGACCTGTGTACTGTTTCCACAGCATGGGAAGGACTGTGTTCTGTTCGGGTTAGGCTTGTTCCTGAAGGAAGTACAGGTCGCTGACACTGGGGAGTTTTAAATGGCTTCTGTTACAGTTTGTATTATTGGCAGTGTACTATCTTCCTGTGGTTTGTTTACAATCTGTCACGTCCAATTGCGTAGAGCCCACTGGTTTTTACATAATTCCCAGCATTAGCGAGCACAGTGACATAAAAATCACAATAAACAAATCAGCATATTTCTGAACAGAGCGGGGCTGTGTCACCCCTTGGGTTTATTCTGTTTCTGATCATTTCTTTGTATTTGAGACAAACATTAGTGTCCTCTGGTGACGGACGTGTTAGGTGTTACAGAGATAGCCCATCCGTTTCTGACTTACAGGATACATTTTATATCTACAGTCAGGGCCGGATTAAGACATTGTAGGCCCCTGGGCTACAGGTACTGTGAGGCCCCCAGTAATATCGTATTGGGCTTGTCAAATGTTCCAGCACTTAGATTGCACTTACAGGACTTACCCCAGCAGTCAGGAATTACCGCAACATTTAGAATGCACTTACAGGACTTACCCCAGCAGCCAGAACTTACCCAAGCACTTAGATTGCACTTACAGGACTTGACACAGCAGCCAGGATTTACCCGATCACTTAGATTACACTCACAGGACTTGCCCCAGCACCCAGGACCTACCTCCGCACGTAGATTGCACTCACATGACTTGCCCCAGGACTTACCATTGGCATATCATATAAACATGACATATCATGGCAAAATCAGCAGTTATGTATAAACGTGGCATAACATGGCAAAAGCAGCAGTAATGGATAAACTTGGCATAATATGGCAAAATCAGCAGTAATGTATAAACTTGGCATATCATGGAAAAATCAGCAGTAATGTATAAACTTGGCATATCATGGAAAAATCAGCAGTAATGTATAAACTTGGCATTAAATGGCTAAATCAGCAGTAATGTATAAACTTGGCATATCATGGAAAAATCAGCAGTAATGTATAAACTTGGCATTAAATGGAAAAATCAGCAGTAATGTATAAACTTGGCATATCATGGAAAAATCAGCAGTAATGTATAAACTTGGCATATCATGGCAATCAGTTGTCCTTTAAAATTTGTATTTAGTAACAGACTTTCTAGTAGCGGGAAACGTCTTGGAACATTGCTTCCCACACATAAAAAGGAGCTGAATGTCCTTGTTGAATGAAGAGGCAATAATTTCTTGTTATAGAAAATTATTTTAACTTTAACTTTACAAGGATATTTGTTTTCTTAGAAAGTGTCTGATGCACTTCATAAAGCACCATTTTATTAGCAGCTGTTTGGATGTTCTCAAGATTGTAAATATTTCAGAATTACAATCTCCCAAAGGCCCATTTAATTGTTTTATGTCTGTGTTTACAGGAGAAATGTGCATTCTAATTAACATGTCAGAAATAGTTAGAAATACCATGAACATAACTGGATATGTTTTGAAGCTTTCAAAGCTTTCTTTTTTTCTCTGTCTGTCTCTCCCTCTCACTCCCTTTCTCCTTTTGGTTCTTACTTCCACCCTCTCTTCCTTTCTCTCTATATCCATCGGTCTCTCTTTCTTCTTTCTCTCTCTCCCTGTATCCCTCCCCTCTTCTCTCACTCTCCCCTTCTCTCACTCTCCCCTTCTCTCTTTCTATCTCCCACTCTCTATTAATCTGTCTAATTCCCTTTCTCTTTTTCTCTCTCTCTCATATTCTCCTTTCTCCATCTCCCTGTATCTCTCCCATTCTCTCTTTCTGTCTCCCACTCTCTATTTTTCTAACCCCCTTTCTCTTTTTTCTCTGTACCCTTCCTTCTCTATTTCTCCTTTCTCCATCTCCCTGTTTCTCTCCCGATTCTCTTGCTCCCCCCTTGTCTCTCTCCTCCATTCTCTCTTAATGTATCTCTCTCTCTCACTCTCTCTCTCTCTCTCTCTCTCTCTCTCTCTCTCTCTCTCTCTCTCTCTCTCTCTCTCTCTCTCTCTTTTCCCATGAGTGCTGGTAAAAGTACTGTTACTTATAATGTTCTATTAAAAGATGAAAAGAAAAATGGGATGTAGAGGGTCGCGTGAAAGGTATAAACATTGCAATAAAATGAAAAGGCTGAGGTTGTCTCAGGTTCAAAATTTTTTTGCCCAAACATTGTAATAATAAACAACACTATTTATTCGAAAAGTGAACTTACAGCCAACTGACAGCAATTTAAAGAATTTGAAAAGTCTTTAAAACATAATAATGACGTATAAGAATTAAATAAATTATTCCAAAAAACTATTATATAAACATGTTTACACACACTGTTCTGCTGTGCACCTCTGTGATACACACCAAACATTCTGAGCTCCTAGAAGGATTTTCGTTCAAAATAAAGACTATCCCTTCCAAACAGGGATACTTGGGAGGTATGTAGATTGTGTCATCATTTTTTCATTTACCGTATTTTCCAGCGTATAAGACGACTTTTTAACCCCTGAAAATCTTCTCAAAAGTTGGGGGGTCGTCTTACACGCCGGGTACTGGGATTTACTTACCTATTTTCTGCTCTGTCTCCGCTCGCGCTGTTAAGCTGGTCCGTGGCTGAGAGGGAAGCATTGTGAGCTCCCCTCAGGCCGCGCGGCTTCAATAAAGTTTGTTTAAACTTTTTTTTTAAACAAACTTTATTGACCGCGTGGCCTGAGGGGAGCGCACAACGCTTCCCTCACAGCCACGGACCAGCTTAACAGCGGGAGACAGAGCAGAAAATAGGTAAGTACTGGGGATTGGGGATTGGGGAAGGGGGGAGGAGGGTGGCAAACTATATTTTAACCTCAAAAGTTAAAATATAGATGCGATTTTTCTGGCTTATAAGACGACTTAGTTGGGGGGGTCGTCTTATACGCCCAGTCGTCTTATACGCCAGAAAATACGGTAAATATTTGGAAGATTTGATTTAGGGTGCAAGCTATCCATCTATTTCTTCTTCTTTGACCGTAGTAGCCATTTTGTCTACTAGCCCCAATGTTATAATGTAATTTCCCAAAATATTTATTTTTATTAAAAATATAAAACAGGTGCATTAATGGGTCACATAGGATGAATACACAGTATTAGTTTTTCTATTTTACCCCACCTCGTTGACGCTAGTTTTGTATTTTTACCAATTGTATTTTTACATACAGCATAAAATGCTTTAAAAATGGAGTAATGGAACAAGAAGGCCCAACTTGACATTAGGAGAATCTGAGTGGAAATATGAGAGGATCTCATTGTATGGAAGGTGAATTATTGATATCTTAGTCAGAGTTTTACAGAAGAAATTGTAGGGCATTGAGGACAGTTTGATGGTAACTTAGTCACACAGAGAACATATAAGGAAAATATAGCGCTAAATGTATACATTGGATCTAACATTCATATCATTTAAACTGCATCATTATGGGCACTAACGAAAAAGAAACAGATTGGTCTTATCCGTATCTTTGAACACGTTTTATCTCCTAAAAACATGTAATAAAGTTACTGCTGTTGGTGTAACAATTTCTCCAAGCCTATCTCTCCGAGCCTTCCTTACAGGATGTCACTGGGCTCTATTCACAGGGGTCCTATTTTTGACTCAAAATTCGGAGCTTTGAATTACGGCTCAATTTGGATCATTTCACTTAAGGACCAAAGTGCCATCCGGTGGGAAGCCGTTATGGTAGCAGTATAGACTGCATTTTTGTGACCACTGTATAGGAGGTGAGGTCAGGTTCTCACCCTTTTGAGAGTGTGTCTTGACATGGCCGGTGAGCTTAATTATACTTTGGACAATTCATACAACCTCAACCTCTCAATTACATGATATTTGTACTATTGTTGACAACTTTAAAATGTTGAGAAGCGCTGAAAATAGTTTTTTTCTCCCTGTACACGGGAGGGTACGTATAACCTAACAGCCCTTTGTGGCGAATAGTAACCAGTGATGTCATGCAAACTGTAACAAGCATGACATCACAGGTATTGTCTTTCGGTTTATAGACTTTCGGTTTATGGTATACATGTAATGCTATTGCTATTCTATAACCCGAAATAGAGTCCCCATTCATACGAATAGGTCAATTGACCTATTCGTATGAATGGGGACTCTATTTCGGTTTATAGAATAGCAATAGCATTACATGCATTCCATAAACCGAAAGTCGTTCATTATGTCGGTTTATGGAATGTATGTAATGCTATTGGTATTCTATAAACCGACTCTATTTCGGTTTATAGAATGCCAATAGCACGAATGGACGAATGATTTTCGTTTATTAACCATTCGTTCATTCGGCTTTCGTTAGTTTAGCATTTTCGTTATTCGTTTTTCGGAAACGAATGCACATGTCTACTAAATTCGTCTATTTGAGCCAAATCCAGGCCAATTTTGGGGGTTTCAGGCCTTTAAGAAAATACAAAATCCTTATGGTTCAGCAGGCCAAGCTCCCCAAAATGAATGACTATGGCCTGAAATTGGCACAAAATCGGCAACAAATTCCGTCCTTTTTAAAATCTGAAATGTGCATTTCACTGCGATTCAGCTATTAGTCCCAATCTGGCCTGATTTTGGATTAGATCGAGGTCTAATGAGTCTGCCCCATTGAATTAAAAGCCAACCATTGGAATTGTTTTTAATGTTAACTATGGGAGATCTCGAAATTGTTTTAAAGTAAAAATGCATGTCCCTATATTAAACATCTATACAACATGCAGCAAATAAGCTACATGACATTGCACTATCTATGTTAACGTTGGTAATAGTATGCAGTCTATGTGAGTATATGTAACGCACACAACTGGATACAACACAAGCCAAGTGAACCCAATCAGTTTTGGAATTAGTAAAAAAGTGTTTCTCCTCTGAAACATTTGTTTCTAAGGGAATTTTTTTTATACCCACCTAATAACTCTAATTCCAATAAGCCTAAAATATGCCAATATATACAGTTGCCGAGTATTCACATGGGAATTTGTGTTATAAATACTTAATATTAATATGAGATGTACTTTTTGGCAACTGATATCATCAGGCCTTCTAAGTCCTTCTTAGCAATCTCTCTGCGCAAGTATTTAAGAGAAGAGCTACTTTATACGGTCATTCTGACCTCGTTTTCATTTTCAAGTATATTCAGCTGGGAATTCATTAGATTTATATACCCCTTTGATCTGTTATACTTCTGATACTAGAGCTACATAATTGTAGGCTATCCTTATCTCAAGGTCCAAATAAAAAGTAACAGGCACACATAGTAAGAATATACATTTTATTCTTCCGTGAACAACAGCGCAAACAATGCAAAGGATGACACCTGACTCGTTTCAAGTCTGAAGACTCAAAACGCGGAGGAATAAAATGTATACTCTTATACAAGAACTGGGAGTTCCCAGGCAAGAACTGGGAGTTCCCAGGCAAGTTACAAATGCTTTCCCCTATTCACAAGTCCAATTATGAGCCAGGAATTTCCCTTAGTCTCATCTCAAGACCCCAAATGTTTGGGGCAATAATACATTGTGCATTTTAATTCACAAACACATATATATTTGGATCACTTTCTTTTTTCCACCCCTAAACATTTTTTCTTTTTAAAGAATTTTTTTTCTGAAAAGTCCCCCTCGTCTTATAATCGAGGTCGTTTTATAATATGACCTCAAATTGAGGTCAGATTATAAGACAGCAATCCAGGTCCCCAGCAGAGCTGCAGGGGACCTGGATCCCCCTCTCTAACAGCAGGGGATGTCTGCGCGATGAGCGCAGACTCCCCTGCTGCCGCCCGGCACGACAGCCGGGACTTCTGTGTCGCGCAGACATCCTCTGCTGCCCCGCTAGCCACCAGGGAGAATCGGGCAGCTGGGGGATGTCTGCACGATACGTGCAGACATCCCCCATGCTGCCCGACCAGCTGTCCGTCATAATAGACGGAGGTGGATGCCTCCACTAGCCACCAGGGATTATGAAACAGGTGAAGGGGAGGGAGGGGGGTGGAGGGAGGGAGGGGGGTGGAGGGAGGGAGGGGGGAACCAGAGCAACAAGGGGAGGGGGGTACCAGAGCAACAAGGGGAGGGAGGGAGGGGGGACCAGAGCAACAAGGGGAGGAAGGGGGAACCAGAGCAACAAGGGGGGGGGGGAACAGAGACAAAGGCAGGGAGGGGGGGGGGAGAGACAGAGACAAGGGGATGGAGGGTGGGGAAGAGAGAAACAAGGGGGGGAGAGACAAGGGGAGCGAGGGGGGAGACAAAGGGAGGGGGAGAGAGAGACAACATTAAAGGGGGGGAGAGAGAAAGTTGGGGGCAAGGGAAAGAGGGAGGCAGCATTGGCACAAAAACAAGAAATGCATTTTTTGATATCATAATTTTGTATTAAAAAAGCAATTTACATGTGAATATATACAAGTTGAACTTTTTTCCTATAGGGTAGTCTTATATTCAGGCTTTTAGTTTTTTTCCTAATGGAATATCCAAAGTTTGGGGGGTCGTCTTATAATCAGGGTCGTCTTATAATCGAGCAAATACGGTATTACCAATAAAGAGCAAATAAGGAACCTAGGAAGTGTCCAGGTTTGTATTTTTTTTTTTTTTTTAAATGTACATTGCATGCATTTTATGTGTATATTATATTGCTGTGGCCCTCAGGAAGTATGTACTAGACCCAATGTAGGGCAGGTACATTTTCCCCGGGGCAAACTGGTGTCTGTTAGAGCAAATATCTTCAGTGGTGAGGAATGCATAGTTCAAATGTTAGTAATATTATGGCTTTCCTTAATGATCAAACATATTGGGGGTCATTTATGAAGGTTGGTCGTGGGCCAAAGGAATCACTTTTAGAACTTTGTTCCAGAAATGACCATTATATATATATAAAACCATGCTTTTCAGTTGTCCCTCTTTGCAATTTTGAGAGGCAGTCTCCCCAAACTATACCTCTCTCCCGCTTCTAGGGACAGAGGTGGACCCAGCAGCTCTTTAGGGTTCGAGGTCTCGTGGGTCAGGGACAGTAGCACTGTAAGTTGTAGTGACAGCATCTATAGCGCATGCATGGTATCGCTGACACTCAACCCCCAAAGCTCCGCCCTCTGGTGTCCCAGTTGGGAGGGATGCATAACCCCCTATGTATCAAGAGTCCAGTGATGTTCCTGCAGTTCCACTATGTTCGATATCATCATGGAATATTTTGAAGAATGTTGAAAGTCCTTGAGATGGTGGCGCTCTCCTTTCATTCAGAAACCTCTGGGAAATATTCAGTTTTTATGTCCAATTCTTTATATTATCACATAAAAATATCTGGGATCCACAAACAAGGGGATCCTAGTTTCATTCTGAAGTGTTTATGAAACAAAAGTCAAAAAAATAAAAAAAAGTTTATTTGATCTTTAAAGGTCAAATATGATTCAGATATGAACTAAATAAGCAGTAATGGCTGAATGGAAGGAAATGAAAGAATGGAAGATAAAATAGCACATTTATTTCACCATAGTTGCCAACATTGGCCATGTTTCCAGGACACATATTTGTTCCACATGCTGCAGAAAGAGCATGCAAAGTGCAGCCCGGCAGTATGTAGGATGGATATACGCACAGACACAAACAAATTAATTAATCATGGTAGGTCCTATGAGATCTCCACCCTGAGTAATTAATTGGATTGTGTCTGTGCGTATATCCATCATACATACTGCCGGGCTGCACTTTGCATGCTCTTTCTGCAGCATGTGGAACAAATATGTGTCCCTGGAAACATGGCCGGTGTTGGCAACTATGATTTCACCTTTTAGCATCTGTCTCTGGCACCATTGGCAAATCAGTTAATCACCGAAATATTGTACTGTGGATATAGAGAATCAAACATGATAAGCAACTAATCGATACATAGCATGAGTGGAATTGAAGGCAAATGTGTCCATTAACCCCTTAGTGACATGACTTTTTTGGCTTGTCCGTCGCTTGGTGACATGGGCTGTTTTAACATTTCTGAGGTGTTTGTGTTTTGCTGTAATTTATTTCTGTCTCATTTAGTGTACCCGCACAAACTATATATCATTTTTATCGTTATAAGAAGGGCTTTCTTTTGATACCATTATTTTGATAATAGCATATAATTTGATGTAAAAAAAATAATAAAATATGGCAAAAAAATTGAAAAAATTATTTTTTTATGACTTTTATTTGAAAAATCGTATACTCATGTACAAGAGACAACAAAAAAACACTGCTGAAAAGTTTCTAATATATGTCCTGAGTTCAGAAATAGCCCATGTTTTTATGTTTTTGTGCTTTTTTATTCATGTTACAGGGCCAGAACTATAAGTGGTGCAAAGCTATTTTAAAATCCTTTCTTTCAAAATTAGCGATAGTGACATTGTAACACTGATTTCTGTACTAAATCCATGAATGACCCCCAACATGTACATATTTTTGAAAACTAGACAACTCAGGGCATTTAACTTGGGGTATTTTGACACATTTCATGTAGCCATTTTACCACCAATCTATGCCAAAGTTTGCAGAAAAAAATCTTTTTTTTTTTAATTTTTCACATATATTGCAATTTAGGTAAACATTACCTTAAAATGTGAAGGGATATTTCCAAATAACACCTCAATATGTGTTCAGCAACATCTCCTGAGTACAGGGATACCACCCATGCATAGGTTTGTTGGTTTGTTTTGGGGCTAAAAGGCCACATTTAGGGGGTGCACATTTTGGTTTTCCAACTTGGAATTCTGACATGCAGAAAACTTGTGCCCATGTCCCATTTGGGACATTTTTGAAGCCAGAAAGTGTATTCTACCCCACAAAACCATATATTTTTTTAAACTAGACACCCTAGGGTATTTCAAATGGTAGTATTTTAACACTTTCCATGCACTAATTATACTACCAGCCTATGTCAATGTTTTGGGTAGTAATTTTTTTTCACATACATTGTACTTTGGGCATGAATTCACAGATCCTGTTATATGTCAGTGCCAAACAACACCTCAATATGTGTTCAGCAACATCTCGCTTCCTACAGATTCGCTTCCTATGCTCATTTTTGAAATGCCCGCGTTTTAAAGGCACTGTGCCTTTAAAACCGGCATTTCGATCGCTCTCCGGAGCGATCGAAATGCCGACGGGCATTTTTTTTAGCATTGTACGATGCTTCCACACGGAAGCATCGTTACAATGCCCTTAGAGCACTGAAAGTGGAAAAACTCCGCTTTCAGTGCTCGTTTTGACACAGGACGGAATAGGTCCGTCCTGTGTCACTAACGCCTCGGCACACAGGACGGACCTAGTCCGTCCTGTGTCGCCAAGGGGTTAAGAGAAAAATATGGTTTAAATGTGTTTGTGGTGTTTCCTGTTTATGACATCACTTGTGGTTTAATATGCAAATTCCCACTGAAAGTCGTTACTTTGCTTGCCATGCCCCAGCTGATGTCATAAACAGGGGACACAGACTTATTTAAAGCATATTATTCTTTTAATGTATCCATGTGCATGGAAGTTCTTTTATAGATCATATTTTATCATATTCACAGTATGTAACCGAATCCCCATAATAATTTCTTTACTGTAATCATTATTTTGCATATTATTTTAGAAAATGATATAATGGAGACAATGCATTTTTTAGCCCTCCTGGTTATTCCAATAGAGAGATGATGCTCTTTTCCTGGTTCTATGTTACATGTCTGGTGTAACTCCAACATAACAACATTTACCCCTGATGCTAGTATTTACCCCTGAACAGGCATTTCTAAACATGGCTTCCAGCTACACATCAACAAACCCAAGAAATTGATTTCCCAATGTTGGAATAGCTAGCAAAATCTGGATTGCAAGGATATAGAAAGAACTAGGAGACCCACCATAGAAGCATTGAAACATAGAATGTGTCGCAGATAAGAACCATTCGGCTTAATTTTCGAAACACATTTATTAGTCCCTGGTTCCCTATATTATAGCTAGGATAGCTTTGTGCCTATCCCACGCATGCTTAAACGCATTCACTGTGTTTACCTCTACCACTTCCACTGGAAGGCTATTCCATACACCCACTAACCTCTCAGTAAAGTAATACCTGACATTACTTTTAAATCGTTGCCCCTCTAATTTAAGACTATGTCCTCTAGTTGTGGTAGTTTTTCTTCTTTTAAATATACTCTCTTCCTTTACTGTGTTGATTCCCTTTATGTATGTAAATGTTTCTATCATATCCCCCCTGTTACGTCTTTCCTCCAAGCTATACATGTTAAGATGCTTTAACCTTTCCTGGTAAGTTTTATTCTTCAACCCATGAACCAGTTTAGTAGCCCTTCTCTGAACTCTCTCCAAACTATCAATATCCTTCTGGAGATACGGTCTCCAGTACTGCGTACAATACTTGAGGTCTATCTTCCCTCTTTCTAATACCTCTCTCTATACAATGAACGAAGCATTCTGATAGAATAGACGGAAATCCTATCACAACTACAATGTAACTGGGATTTTGAAAAAGCATTGTACTAAATGGTAAATGACAAAGTCCAACAGGACACAGTATGGCTCCCCTGGATTCAATATCATGGAACAAACTAAATTAAGCAATACATGCTTAATGTAATTATTGTTATAAGTAATTCATACAAAGGACTTCTCATTTCATGTTGCAGAGCAGAATTCAATAAAAACCAAATACATTTAAAAAAAAAAAAAATGTAGATAATTTTTTATGCTGTTCATCTCCTCTGTACGTGGTAGTGACCTATTAAATATTCTCCCTTCAGTTGCATCCATTGATCCTAGTGTCTAGCTCCAGTTTGGACAGCCTCAAAAAAAAATAAAAGGTTAATATCTTGCAAACAAAAAAAAAAAAGCAAAGATTTTAGCTCTTTAACCCCTTCATGACATTGGGATGTCCTATGCCGTCATGATTTTCAGTGCCCTAAAGACACTAGGACGGCATAGTACGTTCAGCATTAAACAGCTCCCCGTGGACCCCCCGTGATGAGCTGTGCTTGGATCCCACTGCAGGGACTTGCAGCAGGATCCTACCTGTCAGATTAGGCACCATCTTCATTTCACTGTGCCCGAAATTCCAGGTTCGCGCACGCCTCCGTGACATCACAAGTGACAGTATGGACCCACAGGGTCTATTAACCCCTTTGTGACGCATGGTTCTTGCGTCCCAAACGACGCAAGCACCAAAACGTCACGATTTGTTTCTGGCCACCAATCACAAGGTGATCGGTAGCCAGGAACACTCTGGCAGAGACCCGATCAGGGTCTTAATAGACCCTGTGGGTCCCTGCCAAAAAATCGCGAGACCTCCGGACGTCACTTGTGACGTCACGTAGGCGTGCCCGAACCCGGAATTTCGAGCACAGAGCGATTTAGCAAAATGTAGCCGGTGGCCTCATTTGACAGGTGAGATCCCGCTGCAAGTGCCTTCAGCGGGATCCGAAAACAGCTCATCGCGGGGCTTATGAGCTGTCTAGTACAGGACGTACTATGCCGTCTTAACGACTTTAAGGCACTTAAGTCAGGATGGCATAGTACGTCCTAACGTCGGGAAGGCGTTAAGATTCTGATCAGGTCTCTGCCATAGTGTTCCTGGCTACCGATCGCCTTGTGATTGGTGACCAGGAACAAATAGCGACATTTTGGTGCTTGCGTCGTTCGGGACGCAAGCACCATGCGTCACGAAGAGGTTGTATTTTTGTTCTTGTTGTTTTTATTGAGCAATATCCCTTCAAAGTAAAATAATTAAATATGTTCATCCTTTTTGCAATTGTATGTAAACATGCGTGCTTTTATTAAATAGGATGACTACTTATCTATTAATAGACAATATCACCAAGAAGATGCAATGTGATATCAATTTAAATTCTGAAGACAGGACTTTGAAGCCAGGAATAATATCGTTTGGGACAGAAGGGCACCGAAATAGTTTTCGAGTAAAATTAGGACTCGTATAAATACGCCCTGTGGCTGAATTTGAGTTTATAAAAAAGAATAGAGAGACAGGATTCTTGTTTGTTGCATTGGGGTCTATTTTCTAAAAGGTGAGCTGAGATGAGATGAACATTCTCTCCCAACTCACCTAACTATACATTGTGCAGGGCCAGACCTGGTGAGTTTCTCCTGCTAGAAGAACGGCGTTGGCCGTGGTTCAAGTGACAGTCAGGGATAGGCAAAGCGTCTGTACGAGGACATCAGTGTCAAGGTGTGTGAAGGTCAGAAGAACATCATTAAAATGTCCACCATAGACCCCAGTAAATATCCCCCACAAGCAATGTTGATGCCCACCCTTGGTAACAAAGCATTATCCATGACCAGCAGAGCTCTTCTTGCAGGAAGAACTCAGTAGCAGATAGAGGTTTTGAACACAGTAGCCATGGTTCCATAGAATGTGTCGGCAGATAAGAACCATTCGGTCCATCTAGTCTGCCCAATAAAGTCTTCCACAAAGGTTAAGCCTTTTCTCACTGAGGAAACGTAATCTGCTCACATCAGGAAACCTGTCCGGTTTGACCAGAAGGATATGTACATGTATAGACACACATATGCACATGTGTATGTGATACAGTTATACTGATACACAGACATTGACATGGACTGCAACTCCCACTGCCCAGAACTACTTGCAGCGGTCATTTGTACATGCTAATTGCTGCAATGTGCTGCTTGCCTGCCCTCTCTCCAGCTCACATGCTCTGCACAGCTATAGTTCTCTTCATACACCCTTGCAGCCTCTCCATGTGTGGTAGCTAGGTTGAACACATGTCCTGGATTTCCCGGGACAGTCCCGCAATGTGACTTTATGTCCCCGGTCTTGGGTCGCCACAGTCCGGGACAAGGCAAAGTCCTTGAGAGCTATGAGTGAAGTAGGTCTTAGCCAATCAGGAGAGACTTCTTAACTCTCCTGATTGGCTGAGGGTTCAGAAGCCTCACCTTCACGGAGCTCAGTGTAAGAGAGAGAACTGAATACAGGGGCTGGAGAGTGAGGGAGAGCGGGGGCTGAATACAGGAGCTTGAGAGGGAGGGGGGGGACTGGATACGGGGGTTGGAGAGTGAGATACTGAGAGAGGGGGAGAGCACTAAATACAGGGACTGGAGTGAGAGGGAGGGTACTGAATACAAAGGATGGGAAGTGAGATCCAGAGAGAGATAGGGAGAGCACTTAATACAGCTGCTGGAGAGAGAGAGGGGTGTAAAGACATGGACTGAAGAGAGAGTGAGATACACAGAGAGAGAAAGACTGTGTGTGTCTGTTGGTAATATAGGAATTAGTTCTCTACAACTGCTCAGGTCTGCTCGTGGGGTGGTTAATTCTTGGCAAAACTGCTCAGGTCCGGTCTGCTCAAGGAGGGGTTAATCCTCTGCAGCTGCTCAGTTTAATGTTCTATCAATGCACAATGTCATGACAGATTGAAGTATGGTTTTACATAAGTGGTGAGGAAGCTCCAATTAAGTTGACTAGAAAATTTGTTTTCCAACTCAGCTACTTCTGGATATTGTTTGTAACCAATATTAGCATAATCTGTAATGTCAATCCTAACTTAAGAACATGTGATGCTGCCGCCCCCCCACCTCGACCAGTGTATTCCACCCACCATTGCCACACCTCCATTTTTAATGCTGACCATCAGCCAGCCTCTTGGGCCCGATGGGTACTTCCATTTTATGCTGCGAGAATCAGGGCTGGATTAAGACATTGTAGGCCCCTGGGCTACAGGTATTGTGACTCCCCCAGTAAATATAAGATGACCTTACATTAAAAATGTTTTACTAGTAATTAATAATTCACATTTAATCTGTTTTTGTTCCATATTTAATAAAACCTATGATTGAGAAAATGCATTTATTGTTTTGATTGACAATGTTCCCATAAATATGCCACTGTTAGGATGCCCATTTATATGCCACAGTTAGTATGGCCATTAATTTGCCACTATTATGCCCATTAATATTCCACTTCCAATTTGCACATTAATATGCCACTATTAGTATGTCCATTCATATGCCATAATTAGTATGCCCAATAATATGCCACTATAAGTATGCCCATTAATATGCCACTATAAGTATGCCCATTAATATGCCACAATTAGTATGCCAAATAATATGCCACAATTAATATGCCCAATAATATGCCACAAATATTATGCCCAATAATATGCCACAATTATTATACCCACTGATATGCCCCAAATAATATTCCCACTAATATGCCACAATTATTATGCCCAATAATATCCCACAATTATTATTCCACATAATATGCCACTTTTAGTCTGGCAAAAATTATACTGTTCCCCTCTCACCAATACTCTCCTTCCTGCTGCTCTGCCTCCAGTCGTCTCCTGTGCTCGTGGCTACTCTTAATTCGGAAGGTCACTTGACCTGCGTTGATCAGGTGACCCACATCAATCAAATGACCTGTTGATTTGAGAATGGTGGGGAGAGCGACACAGGCAGCATGGAGACTTGCCTGTGAGCGCCCAGGCTCCATGTTGCCTGCTTGCCAAGATCTTCTGATCTCCCCAGCCAGTGCCTCTACCGGCAAGCTTTTTTTTTTCTTGTCTTCGGCCAGATTAAAGCATGGTCCTCGAGCTGCAGTCCACAAGGCCCCTATTTTGTAGAGGACCCTAGGCTGCAGCCCCTAAAGCCCATGCCTTAATCAAGCTCTGGCGAGAATGCTCGGAACCGAAAGCCACTTTCTCCAAACGTTGGTACAACTTCATGAAAAACCTGTGATTGGCGAGCACATTTACCTGTGAACCAGAACCTGTGACCAAGAAAAAAGAAGTCAAAATATATAGGAAAGGAAAAGGAGATGCTGAATGCTGAATGTTGAGCTGACAGGGAAGGATAAAAAAAAATCCTGGGAACACAGACCCTAATTTTGAAGTGGATTGACAGGCCCACCCACACCAGCCAATCACACGAGGAGAGGTGATCCCTACACACAAGTCTTCTAAACTGAGCCCCGCCCCTCTGGGTACTTTCCTAATGGCGTGCATACAGCAGTCTAAATATTCTGTTATCTTAAGAAAACACACAAAAAAAGAGTTTTCAGTTTCTTGGATCGTTTAATAAATATTTTTTCACACAATCTTTTGCCTCTCAAGCACATTACTCATTTTGTTTTTTTGGCGAAGGCCTGAATTCTGTCCGTGGTTTTCTCTATATATCTCCAGCTCATAGGCGTGCGCACGGGGTGAGCCGGGTGTGCCTGGGCACACCCTAATCCAGGGCCGGCGCCACCAGTAAGGCGACCTAGGCAGCTGCCTAGGGCGCATCTTGGCTGGGGGCGCCGGAACCCTGCTTCCAAAAAAAAAAAAAAAAATCCTCCTCCTTACTTACCTCGTCGGCGTCGCTGCGTCTCCGGTGCTGGGGCGCCTGTGGCTGAGAGGGAAGCGTTGTGCGCTCCCCTCCAGCCAATGCGCATTCAGTAAAGTTTTTTTTTTTTAAACTTTATTGAAAGCGCATTGGCTGGAGGGGAGCGCACAACGCTTCCCTCTCAGTCACAGGCGGCCCAGCACCGGAGACAGAGCAGCAGCAGCAGCAGCGACGAGGTAAGTAAAGGAAAGAAGGCCTGGCTGGCATATTGGGTGGCTAAGTCCAGGCATATTGCTGGGGAAAGTCCTGGCATATTGCTGGGGAAAGTCCTGGCATATTGCTGGGGACAGTCCTGGCATATTGCTGGGGACAGTCCTGGCATATTGGGTGTTTAAGTCCTGGCATATTGCTGGGGAAAGTCCTGGCATATTGCTGGGGACAGTCCTGGCATATTGGGTGTTTAAGTCCTGGCATATTGGGTAGCTAAGTCCAGGCATATTTTGGGGGAAAGTCCTGGCATATTGCTGGGGAAAGTCCTGGCATATTGGGTGTTTAAGTCCTGGCATATTTTGGGGGAAAGTCCTGGCATATTGAGGGGCATAATCCTGTCATATTGGGTGGCATAATCCTGGGATATTGAGGGGCTTAATCCTGGCATATTGAGGGGCATAATCCTGGGATAAAGAGGGGCATAATAATGGGACATTGAGGGGCATAATCCTGGGATATTGAAGGGAATAATCCTGGCATATTGAGGGGCATAATCCTGGGGTATTGAGGGGCATAATCCTGGGGTATTGAGGGGCATAATCCTGGCATATTGAGCGGCATAATCCTGGGCTATTGAGGGGAATAATCCTGGCATATTGGGTGGCTAAATCCTGGCATATTGCGGAGCATAATCCTGGGGTATTGAGGGGAATAATCCTGGCATATTGAGACTTAAGTTATGTTACTTATTCTCCACCATTCTTAATAGGGGGCTTTATTGCAACATGTAACTCTGTTAACTCTCTTTTAATTTAAATGCTGAGAAAGGGGTGGAACATGTGATGTCATGATATGGGAAAATAATATGATAATGGGGGGGGGGGGGACGCCGTGTGCGGCGTGTGTGTTTGTGCTTTAGGGTGCACACCCTAATGCAATAGGCTGCGCATGCCTATGCTCCAGCTACATCTACTTTGATGTGGTGGAACAGTCAGGATTTCTAATCTTATTTCTCACTTGTTTTATGCATTTAAATTATTCCTCACAATTTAATTATCCTCTGGGATTTCATCACCTAAACATTGTTTTCATATTGAGAATGTAGAGAATTTAAAAAAACTATAAAAAAAAAATACATTCATACATTCCATAGTTGCGAACAGTCCCCAATTTTCCAGGAAAGTCATGTGACTCTGCCCCCTTTAGGCTTCAGCTCCTTTAGACCCTGAGACAGTGGCGTACCTCCCAATTCTTGCTCCTGGGAAATCTGGACTCCGTGGAAGGGGGGCGGAGCTTGAAAGGTTGAATGTCACCGGTACGGTCAGGCACAGAAAGTGCTGTCAGTCACACAGGCAGTGCTAGTTCTCATGCACAGTAACCAGAGGTAGAGCTCAGTGGAACAGCTGAGTGATAGTTGGGAGGCAGAATTGCATGCAAATAGACAGGTCTGTGGTGTCACCAGTAGTGTATCTTCCACAAGGCAAACAAGGCACTTGCCTAGGGCGGCACTCTGCCAGAGGGCAGCTTTTTGCCAGAGGGTGTTAAAGCACACTTCTGGTGCTTGAAACATTTTCGCTCCCTCACCCACCGTTCAGCAAGCTTTAGCTCCTTCCAGTTAATCGAGGTGATGGGGGCCTGTAAGGGACGTGGTGGGGGTATGTAATGAGGTTGACAGTGGCATGTAATGGGGGTGATGGGACATTTAGTGTGTGGAATGTGGGTGATGGGACATGTAATGGGTGTGATGGGACATGTAGTGTGTGGAATGTGGGTGATGGGACATGTAATGGGGTGATGGGGCATGTCGTGTGTGTGCAGCATGGGTGGTGGGGCATGTCTTAGGTGTGCAACATGGGTGGGGAAGGTGCCCCAATTTTGTCTGCCTAGGGCAGCACCAAACTGAGATACATCACTGGGTGTCACCTGTTCATGGCATCACATTATTGCTTGATATGCAAATGAACCATCCCCTACTGATAGTACTTAATTTGCATATCTGTCCACAAAGTTATGTCATAAACAGGAGACTCAAAAGATGCATTTAAAACCCAATTCTCCTAACACTATGTATATATCATTTTTTTGTATTCCCTATATTTACAGGATAAACTAAGCTATGGTGATGGGTGCCTATCAAGGCCGACACATTCTATGTTTCTATGTTTCTATGTTTCTATGTTTCTATGTAAGGCCCTGTTGCACTGCCTGCTTGTTATATATTTGTGTTTGTGTCTGTTATTGCTAACAGGATGATAAATATTTTACTTGGATCCCTGCCAGTCCGTGTAACGGAGTATCAGATTCTGTAAGAGCTGCAGCTACCTTGACAAGCGATCTTGGCCGCAGGAAAAAAATACAATAGGTGCGCATGTGTCTTTTCAATCAGGCATTCCTAATGTTTTACAAGTGCAGACCCTTGAGAGTAATAAACCTAGAGAGACTGACATGGGTGACGCCCCAACATGCATTTTGCAGATTTCTCAGTAATTACTATGTATGTGAGTTCACTTGACATGTCTGACAGGGAAACATGTTTTCTAGAACAAGGGGACATAATTTTCTCCTTCACACCTTGGTCTTTAAGCCTTTAAACATCCCGTCCTCTTGTTTATATAGATATTCGCTTATTCTTGGATCTACACAGTAGATGGAGTTAAGGCAAAATCTATTCAGGTTAATCAGAAACAATTCCGAAAATGTGATTAAGAAAAAAAATATTCTGTATTTTGTAAACTCTTGCAATCTGTTTACAAGCAACAGAATACAGAACATTTTTTTAAAATTTGGAATTCGACTTTAACTCTCCCCCACTGTCTGGATCCGAAGGATTCTATGTGTACAGCTGTACACCTTGCGGAGACGAAGAGTGTGGGAGAGAGAGAGAGAGAGAGAGACGAAGAGTGTGGGAGAGAGAGAGAGAGAGAGAGAGAGAGAGAGAGAGAGAGAGAGATGAAGAGTGTGGGAGAGAGAGAGAGAGAGAGAGAGAGTGACGTAGAGTGTGGGAGATAAAGAGAGAGAGAGAGAGAGACGAAGAGTGTAGGAGAGAGAGAGAGAGAGACGGAGAGACGAAGAGTGTGGGAGAGAGAGAGAGAGAGAGAGAGAGAGAGAGATGAAGAGTGTGGGAGAGAGAGAGAGAGAGAGAGAGAGAGAGAGAGAGAGAGACGTAGAGTGTGGGAGATAAAGAGAGAGAGAGAGAGAGACGAAGAGTGTAGGAGAGAGAGAGAGAGAGACGGAGAGACGAAGAGTGTGGGAGATAGAGAGAGAGACGAAGAGTGTGGGAGATAGAGAGAGAGAGAGACGGAGAGTGTGGGAGAGAGAGACTCTGTGTGAAAAAGAGAGACGGAGAGTGTGAGAGAGAGACGCTGTGTGAGATAGAGAGACGGAGAGTGTGAAAGAGAGAGAGAGAGAGAGAGAGAGGTGAGAGTGTGAGAGAGAGAGACGGAGAGTGTGAGAGAGAGAGAGAGGGAGAGTGTGAGAGAGAGAGAGAGAGAGGGAGAGTGTGAGAGAGAGGGAGAGAGTGAGAGAGAGAGAGAGAGAGAGGGAGAGTGTGAGAGAGAGGGAGAGTGTGAGAGAGAGAGAGAGAGAGAGGGAGAGTGTGTGAGAGAGAGAGACGGAGGGTGTGAGAGAGAGAGAGACGGAGAGTGTGAGTGAGAGAGAGAGACGGAGGGTGTGAGAGAGAGAGAGAGGGAGAGTGTGTGAGAGAGAGAGACGGAGGGTGTGAGAGAGAGAGAGACGGAGAGTGTGAGTGAGAGAGAGAGACGGAGAGTGTGAGAGGGAGAGACGGAGAGTGTGAGTGAGAGAGAGAGACGGAGAGTGTGAGAGAGAGAGAGAGAGAGAGAGAGGGAGAGTGTGAGAGAGAGGGAGAGAGTGTGTGAGAGAGAGAGACGGAGAGTGTGAGAGAGAGAGAGAGAGAGGGAGAGTGTGAGAGAGAGGGAGAGTGTGAGAGAGAGAGAGGGAGAGTGTGAGAGAGAGGGAGAGTGTGAGAGAGAGAGAGAGAGAGAGAGAGAGAGAGAGAGGGAGAGTGTGAGAGAGAGGGAGAGTGTGAGAGAGAGAGAGAGAGAGAGAGAGGGAGAGTGTGTGAGAGAGAGAGACGGAGGGTGTGAGAGAGAGAGAGACGGAGAGTGTGAGTGAGAGAGAGAGACGGAGAGTGTGAGAGGGAGAGACGGAGAGTGTGAGTGAGAGAGAGAGACGGAGAGTGTGAGTGAGAGAGAGAGACGGAGAGTGTGAGTTAGAAAGAGAGAGAGACAGGGTGCGTGAGACAGAGAGAGAGAGAGAGATAGACGGGGTGAGATTGTGTGCGACTGGGCTCATCTGGGCTCAAGCCCCCGATCATTTGTTGACCTAGCAACGCCCCTGGTTATCATTTAAGACACTTTCATTATTATTTATTTTTTCTTCCATGCTCCATTTAAACTTGTAGCTGAGTCAGAGGATCAGTAGAAGCTACAAACGTGATGGGGGTTATTTATAAAAACTCCCACACTGAAAAAGTGTCGGGAGTTTTTATTTTTAAAAAGCGCAATCGCCGTTTGGTATGTATAACGGCTATTGCATCCTCTCCATCCTTGTTCAACAAAACTATTTTTATAGTATAACTGACATGGGCATTTCATATAATAAATGTTTTAAATATTTCGACACAAGATTTTAGTAGTTTTTTTTTTTTTTTTTCTTGCTGTGTACGCTAGAAATGAAAGGGTTAATAATAGGACAATCCTTCGTTGATTTGTAACCGAAAAGGCCACATGCAAGGCTCAACACTGCAGTGGGAACTGAACCCATATTCGGAGCACCAGACATCTACGCAGAACAAAAGGCAGTGCTGGGTGTGGAGGCAGTGTGCTGGTGCAAGATAAAAATGGAACAATTATCTGAAGCGTCTCGCTGGTTTGGCGACTAAAAACATAAATATTGGCTCTGGAGAGGAATGAATTGTGGGAAATCTTGTACAGGGTGAGAGTAAATAAACAAGAAGGGATTTATTACATTTGTAAGATTAAAATGATTGGGGCCATACAGTTTAACCACTCCCAGACCCCTTCTCAGTCTCAGTCATCAGTATTACTGATTTTATTTCTATGTCACATTAAGAAATCCCAAAGCTCCAACGGAAATGAACAAGCGTAAATGCCAACATCAGCCGTGTTTCCAGAGACACATATGTGTACAACATGCTGCAGAAATAGCATGTAAGGGCAGTATTAAAAGGGACATTGCAACTTATTTAACCCTTGCTTCCTTCAAGGAAGCAAGGGTAAAACAATACATGTCCTGGTCTTTGAAAGTAAACCCGACGCTGGTTTACTATCTGCTGTGTCTCACATGCGAGACACAGCAGTTACTGGTTGTCACGTCCTGACAAACGTCAGCATGCGCACAGCCGGTGCTCGGCCCGCTCTGACAGCTGAATGCGAGGGTCGCTTCTGCTAATGCAGAGAGAGACCCTAATCTTTTTGCCTCAGAAGGCTGATCCCATGCAAATACAAGGGTCTCTCGCTGCGCTAGCAGAGAGAGCCGGTTGCCGACCGGACGGCTGCCTGCTTCCTATGGAATCATGGCAGCTGTCGGTCAGAGAATAAACTGGCATGTACTATCAAAAGTTCACGCCATTTCATCCTCATACTAGGGACAGTGGACATTTTACTTGTGCTTATATATTAAAAGCACAAGTGAAAAAAAAAACGTTTAGTGTCCTTTTAAGGATGCATATACACATAGACAGAATCTGTCCTGCTTTGCCCTGGACAGCCTCGGATTTGAGGCTCTGTTCCACTGTGTAGCCAAGCTCTTCCACAGTCCCACTTTTTGGTACAGAGGGAGGACAGTGGGATCCGGGACTGTAATCCTGCAAGTCCTAGTCTTATTCTCCGGGGGTCGGGACGCAGGAGAATGCGTACTGCAAATTCGCACTAGTGCTGTTAGTTTGCCCGACAGTGCATCAGCGCATGCACTGTAGTGCTGACACTAGAACTCCCAACCTACGCCCCTCGGGTTCCCAATTCCCCAGAGAAAGATGTTGGGAGGTATGAGAATCCAATTAATTCATCAGGGTGGAGATCTACCTACTATGTTTAATGAATTGCGTTCCGCCTGTGCGTATACACGTATTACATAGTGCCGGGCTACACTAAGCATGATCTTTCTGCTGAGACCGTGAGGGATATGTGTAAAGAGTAATCGCGGAGGCACAGTTCTAAAAGTAAAGACGCCCCACAGGAAATGAATGGAATGCTCCTGCTCAAAAGACCAGTGAGATAGACCTGACTACAGAGCATGTTCATACCTCAACGTCACAGGTTCAAATCCCAAGAGGGTCAACTCAGCCCTTCAAGTTAAAGGTCAATTAATGAGTACCATCCACTGGATAATAAGAACACCTACTTTCCAGTTAAGAGCATGTTCTAAAGCAACCTTGAGTCCCATTGGGGGAAAGGCCCAATATAAATACTTTTTAATGTCATATAAATTGTATTTCTTAGGAAGTATAAATGTATACAAAGAGGGTTTGTGGTTCAAACACTTCCGTGGGTTATGAAGTGCCCAATCTGTACAATTCTGATTATCACAAATTACAGAGGTATCATTTTAGTACAATGAGGTCTCAGTACCTAAAAGTAACATGTCAGGTTTCCACTTGTCCATAACTGAACCAGATCACCTGTTAGCTGAAAGAGTGTCAGATCTGTACAGCACCACTTATCACATATACGCACATTTTCACAGGTTTATGTTTACAGTTTTATATTACTTGTACAATTAAAGGGATCACATCACCTAAATACTAGTTCATCCGTGACGATAGAAAATAAAAATATGATCAAAAATAATCTATAAATTGTGTGAACAGAATTGCAAGAAAATTCATAATATTCGAAGAAAAATGTATTTAAAGTGTTTCTGTGGTGTCTGCTGTTTATGACATCGTCTGTGGCTTGATATGTAAATTAACTGGTTGCAGTGGGAAATGTGTAATTTGCATATCAGGCCAAAGGTGATGTCATATGCAGGAGACACCATTTAAAACACATTTTTCTCCAAATATAGGCCTTTGCTTACAATTTTGATAGCACAATACGCCATTTTTATGTTTTTATTCGCTATAGTCACAAAGTCCTTTCAATGTTACTAATTTGTCATGACACTGGAGAGATACACTTATGTAAGACATTAAAAAAAAAACTGTTATGCTGTATGTCAGTATATTAAAGTAATAAGATATAATGTATTTCAAAGGCCAATATAAGGAGCTCTCCAGGGACCTGTTCATTAATAGAAATGTACAAAGAACAAGAGGTCACCCCCTCAGACTGGAAGAGCAAAGATTTCATAGGCAGCAAAGGAAGGGATTCTTTACGGTAAGGACAATAAAGTTATGGAACTCACTGCCAAGAGAGGTAGTGCTATCAACCACAATAGATGCATTTAAAAATGGTCTGGATGATTTTTTAGAAAAGCAGAACATACAGGGGTATTAATAATAGAATGAGCATTAATAATAGAGCTTATTGATCCAAGGAGAAATCTGATTGCCCTTTTGGAGTCAAGAAGGAATTTTTTTCCCCCCTAGGAGGCAACATTCGAAAAAGCTTCCTTAGGGGTTTTTGCCTTCTTTTGGATCAAAACGCAGAAATGATAGGTAGAAGGGTTGAACTTGATGGACTTGTGTCTTTTTTCAACCTAAATTACTATGTTACTATGTTACTATGTAAAGGGAAGGGAAATAAGAACCATATGTCTTTATATTTGAAGATGATTTGTCACTTTCACATGAGAACATAAAACATGTGTACAATAAAGAAAGATGTTTAGATGGATTTATGTTCCAGATGACATGTGAACAGGGAGTAGCGGTAGCATGAATTTCCTCGAGACCAGGATCTTCTGATTGCTAATTGAACTTGCTAGTCAATTATAAGTACAATTATAAGCCAGTAAGCTTGACATCTGTATTGGGGAAATTATTTGAAGTATTGCTAAAGGTACCTAAAGAATAAGAGGTCCCTCCCTGAGACTGGAAGAGCAAAGATTTCATAGACAGCAAAGGAAGGGATTCTTTACGGTTAGGACAATAAAGTTATGGAACTCACTGCCAAGAGAGGTAGCGCTATCAACTACAGTAGGTGCATTTAAAAAGGGTCTGGATGTTTTGTTTAGAAAAGCAGGGTTTACAGGGCTATTAATAATACAATAAACATTAATAATAGAGCTTACTGATCCAAGGAGAAATCTGATTGCCCTTTGGAGTCAAGAAGGAATTTTTCCCCCAGGAGGAAAAATTCAAAATAGCTTCCTTAGGGGTTTTTGTCTTCTTTTGGATCAAAAGCTGTAATGATAGTTAGAAGGGTTGAACTTGATGTCTTTTTTCAACCTAAACTACTATGTTACTACGTTACTACGTTACTACGTTACTATGTTATATAGATGTAGTAAAAAGTAGAATAAATGTCAGTAGATATAGGGATAAATGGATAGAATGAAGATTGTACATCCACAATGTATAATACATATGTGTTTAAGACAGATCAGTTAATTAATCCAGGCAGAGCATTAACCAGGGTGAGGAGACTGAGTATGTAGGTAATATGTACACACAGACGCCATCCAATTAATGAATCATAGTAGGTCCTGTGAGATTCAGTACATGTAAGAGCATTCATAGGCATCTCACCTGTTAAACAGCTATTTAAAGACCCCATTGTATGGGCTCTGTATATATGTATCTAACATTATCATATCCCCTGTAAGACCAGTGGCGGATCTTCCATTGGTGCTAGATGTGCACCGCACACCTATGGATTTGGGCCGCCGAGATAAAAAAAAAAAATTTCAAAGTCCAATTCTAGCGTGACGCGAGATTTCGCCCGTTTCGCTGAGTTTTGTCTGCACAGAGGAGGTGTCCGTCCGGGGACACGGAGCAGCAGCTACTAGGTAAGTGATGGGGAGGAGGGTGGTTAAAAACAAGCACATTGATTGCAAACTATTCCTGGGCTCTGACTGGCACACTATTACTGGGCATCTGACTGGCACAATATTCCTGGGCTCTGACTGGCACAATATTACTGGGCTCTGACTGGCACAATATTACTGGGCATCTGACTGGCACACTATTCCTGGTATCTGACTGGCACACTATTCCTGGTATCTGACTGGTACAATATTCCTGGGCTCTGACTGGCACAATATTCCTGGGCTCTGACTGGCACAATATTACTGGGCATCTGACTGGCACACTATTCCTGGTATCTGACTGGCACACTATTCCTGGTATCTGACTGGTACAATATTCCTGGGCTCTGACTGGCACAATATTACTGGGCATCTGACTGGCACTCTATTTCTGGTATCTGACTGACACACTATTCCAGGTATCTGACTGGCACAATATTCCTGGGCTCTGACTGGCACAATATTCCTGGGCTCTGACTGGCACACTATTACTGGGCATCTGATTGGCACACTATTCATGGTATCTGACTGGCACACTATACCTGGTATCTGATTGGCACACTATTCATGGTATCTGACTGGCACACTATACCTGGTATCTGACTGGCACACTATTACTGGGCATCTGACTGGCACACTATTCCTGGGCATCTGACTGGCACACTATTCCTGGGCATCTGACTGGCACACTATTACTGGGCATCTGACTGGCACAATATTCCTGGTATCTGACTGGCACACTATTACTGGGCTCTAAGTGGCACAATATTACTGGGCTCTGACTGGCACACTATTACTGGGTATCTGACTGGCACAATATTCCTGGTAGCTGACTGGCACACTATTACTGGGCTCTAACTGGCACAATATTACTGGGAATCTGACTGGTACAATATTACTGGTATCTGACTGGCACAATATTACTGGGAATCTGACTGGCACACTATTACTGGGCTCTGAGTGGCACAATATTACTGGGAATCTGACTGGTACACTATTACTGTGCTCTGAGTGGTACAATATTCCTGGTATCTGACTGGCACTATATTACTGGGCTCTAACTGGCACAATATTACTGGGAATCTGACTGGTACAATATTACTGGTATCTGACTGGCACACTATTACTGGGCATCTGACTGGCACAATATGCCTGGTATCTGACTGGCACCAGAATGCGGTTGGGACTGGAGGATTACAGACCTGAATCCCACTGTCCTACCAAACTCTACTTCTGTTCTGAAACTATCAGAGCTCGGCAGGACAGCGCCTCAAATAGGAGTCTGTCCTGGTCAATGCAGGACAGTTGGGAGGCACGGTATAGTGAACACACCTCCTAGTGTTTCACCAAGACTTCTAATTTGTATCCATTCTGCATGAGTTTATCTCTTACCACATGGTACATTTCAGAGACCAATCCCAGGGCAGCTAAAACAAATGCTTAAATAGATACAAGTGACAGTCTGGTATCTTGCCACAAAAGCTATTAGTATTTTTTACGTTATATCCATATTTTGATTGAACACATTCCCAGAATATTAAAAAAACAACATACACCATGTCGAATTTTCTCGATCCATCATAAAGCAAGCTGTGTGAAAGGGCAACTTGCCTCTTCTGGTTTTAAGAGTGGCTTGGAGCTATCTTTATTTCGCCCTATATTATCCCAATAACAAGCATTATAGGAGAGAGCGCGATATATAAAAGATCCAAAACGAATGTTTATTAAACCTGCAACTGACAACGATTTAACGGCCAGTTGCATTTAATTTATTTTCTGTATGTTGTACTTGGGTCTAATCTGTGCAATGTTAAAAGAGTTAAACTGACTGACGCACTCTCCACCTAGCGTGCTCTGTGCAAAACCACTTCTCTGGAAAGCTCCCCCCCCCCTACCTGAGCAGCATGCTCACTCTTACTCCATGCACATCCTAAATTCTCATATTCTCTGCACCCACCCTTCACTAGCGATCCCTCACTTCAAACAGGAAGCAGGTCGAGGTGCGTTCTCTTTCAGAGCTCCTCATGTGTGGAATCAGCCTCCCTGATTCTGCCAAATCATCCTCTAGTCTAAAATCCCTATAAATTAATGTCTTCCAAATCCTCAAAGCAGATTGTACCTGTTATTAGTTTACAAACTACTATGTATAGTACACTTTCTTTTATTTTTATTTTGTATTTAGTAATGATTTACCCTGTATCTTCTCTTTCCAATTTGTATAAATATATGTATGTTTGTACTTATTTTTAATCTTCTGTTAAATGTGTAACTCTGTGTTACTCCATTCTGGACTGGGTCCTCAGGACATACTTGAAAACGAGAGAAATCTCAATGTATTCTTTCTGGTAAAACACTTTCTAAATAAACAAAAATTAAATAAATAAATGGGAAGTGCACTTATTTTTGCTATATTTTTTTCTCCTGTAGTTTTACACTGAAATTAATTTCATCGGAACTTCTCAATTCAGCAGTGTTTGAAGAGATTTGCAGGACTGTTGCTATAGCAATATCAACAAAAACTATTAATGCATTTTTTTTAACAGAAAGGGAGAGGTGATGAAAAACTGATCAAACAGATCTGTGTCTTTTCTTTAATATACAGGTTGCAGCATTAATCTACAAATATGTATTAACTGCCCCTTTAAGGTGTGGATTGAATTCCTGATAAAAAGAAATAACTTTATTGGTGACCTTATAAGTAGTGTTGAGCGAACCCTAACCGCAACATTACCGAACATTAAGTTTTTTTTGGACCCCGGACCCAAACACGACATTCCACTGTATATCCGTGTTGGAGTTCGGGGTTTGGCGATTACATTGGATGTAATGCTATTGGCTTTCTATAAACCGAAATAGAGTCCCCATTCATAAGAAATTCTTATGAATGGGGACTCTTTTTCGGTTTATAGAAGGCCAATAGCATTACATGTATTCTATAAACCGCAAGTCGGTTTATAGACTTTCGGTTTATGGAATACATGTAATGCTATTTGCTTTCTATAAACCGAAATAGAGTCCCCATTCATACGAATAGGTCAATTGACCTATTCGTATGAATGGGGACACTCACCCACATTTTACTTCATTTTGCAGCCCTCTAGCCCGTTCCAGGACTTTTTTAGAGGCATTTTAGTGGCCAAAAGTTCGGGTCCCCATTGACTTCAATGGGGTTCGGGGTCAAGTTCGGGGTCAAGTTCGAGCACGGACCCGAACATTTTTTCGAAGTTCGGCCGAACCTGCTGAACCCGAACATCCAAGTGTCCGCTCAACTCTACTTATAAGTTCACAATAGAGTGACTCTCAGATAATAACTCTGTAAATTGGACAGCATGTTCATTTCAGATGTGGGGGTAGGCAGGCTTTACACTATGATTTAAATTGCCTGATTAATGCAGAAAGTGTTAATGTTTGTTGTTAGAGGACATATAGTATAAGTCGGGCTTCAGTGAGTATGTGATGCCATTAATGCATCCTGGGTCAATGCACCATTATTAGATTATTAGGAATAATTAGCAAAAATACCCACACATTTACAAATAGCCCCCATATTGTAAATATGCATGCTGATTGGAAGACAGTTACTAGCTTCTGAATGAAGTTGCTACTAAACATAGCCATGAACTGATGTAGTGCATCCGTACTGATTCTCTTGCAATTACGCGAAAGCTAATGGAGGGTTAGATTAACAACCTTTGAAATAGATTTGTATGTAAAAAAAAAATCCAACTTGTTCAATTTACAGGCTAAACACCAACAGATTTACCAAAGTTAGTTTGCTGCCTGGAGTGTCCCTTTACAGGCATTGTGATCCCATAATTGGCATTTTGTTAGGTAAGGGATACACTTATACTGGAAATAGCCATGAATTAAATTTTGTATAGAATGGAAAGCTACCTCCAAACGCGTCTATAAGCGTATCAGTCTATTACTTTAATTAAACGAGCTATCAGGATTTGACAGATTGAATTTATTTTTCAGACCTTCTCAGCTGCAACACTACGACCTACTTGTAAATCTCGTTGAGATAAAACATTTGCTTTTGAAAAGTAAGAGTTCTCAAACACATTCTGAGAACATTATCCATTTTGGTCTCAAGGGGACATTTGGAACTGATGGGAAAACTGTAGGGTTTGATTTGGAAGAATTAACCCTTTGGTATTCATAATTTTAGGAGATTTTGTTTAATGACTTGTTGACTTGAGACATGGCACAGTGGGCTAATGTCCCAACCACTTATATTTGCTATTCAGCTTGAATATTTATGTGTATTTTTGGATTGGCACATATCCCTGTGTTTAGATATCTTATTTGTTTTCAAATTATTGTGTTGTGTTTTTGGAGTTGTGCGGCAACTCAAGTTTGCCGGTTTTCCACCTTTTATCTACAGTATCAATAAAGATTTATATTTTTATCTGTACATTACTGACAGTGTACCCTTCTTTCTGATCAGTAGTCCATTGTCTTCAGTTACTCTTTGTTAAAACACAGTGGGCTAATGCATCAACTGTAGAAACTATGCAAGGGCGAGTCAACACAACATTACATCCGTATGAGGTGGATAAAGTGAACACCATTAAGTCCAGTACTGGTAACATGGTCAGGGTGCTCAGGGAAAGGTGTGGATGTTCCTTTCCTGTTAAATACTGTATTTTCTGGCGTATAAGACCACTTTTTAACCCAGGAAAATCTTCCCAAAAGTCGTGGGTCGTCTTATACGCCGGGTGTCGTCTTTTTACTTACCTCGTTGCTGCTCTGCAGGTTTGCGCGGCTGTGAGGGAAGCGTTGTGTACTCCCATCCAGCCACGCAACTTCAATAAAGTTTGTTTAAACTTTTTTTTTAAACAAACTATATTGAAGCTGCGCGGCTGGAGGGGACCGCACAACACTTCCCTCACAGCCGCGCACACCTGCAGAGCAGCAACGAGGTAAGTACTGGGAAGGGGGTAGGAGAGGGGCAAAATCCTGGCATATTGAGGGGGAGATCCTGGCATATTGGAGGGGCAAAATCCTGCCATATTAAGTGGCATTGAGGCGCAAAATCCTGGCATATTGAGGGGAAAAATCCTGGCATATTGGAGAGGCAAAATCCTGACATATTGAGGGGCAAAATCCTGGCATGTTGGAGGGGCAAAATCCTGGCATATTGGAGGGGAAAAATATTGGCATTTTAAATGGCACAAGAAAGGCATTTTGAGTGGCAATATACTGGCATATTGAGTGGCAAAATAGTGTGTCTCAGTGTCTATTGGTGTCACTGTGTGTGTGTAAGTATGTCACTTTCTGTGTAAGGGTGTGTGTGTAAGTGTGTCACTGTGTTAGTGTAAGGGTGTGTATAAATGTCACTGTAGGAAAAAATGCTCGTTTATATTTTTATATTAATTTTTTTTTTTTAATCAGTTAAATTCCCTAGAGCTCCTATACACAAAAAAAACTTAATTCATCATTACCAATAAAGACAAACCAGCAGAAGAATAAAAACCAAAGGACAACAATATGATCATGTGATAGAAAGGTGGTATATATTTGTACCTACAGTGATGGATGTGTAACTCCTATAAAATGTAGTCCCAGCACCACTCCTCCTCGTAACACTCAAAAAAAAACTGTGGATTTTTGATAAATGGTATGTTGGGAACTGATAGTCTCTTAGTTGCCTGAGTGTCTTTTGGGAGTTTCACCAACAGGCACTTCAACTTTTGGTTGAGCCCCAAAATAAAGCGAGACTGTTGGACTTGCTGAAAATCTCTAGGGCACTGGTACTCGGAAGGCTGGGCAGAATGGAAAAACAGGATACAGAATTGAAAGTGGGAAGTCGGGTACAAGCTGAGATCGGAGAACAGGAGGTACAACCTGAGGTCAGATCATAGGAACAGTCAGTGGAGTCAGGTACAAGCTGAGGTGAGATCACAGGAACAGTCAGTGGAGTCAGATACAAGCTGAGGTGAGATCACAGGAACAGTCAGTGGAGTCAGATACAAGCTGAGGTCAGATCACAGGAACAGTCAGTGGAGTCAGATACAAGCTAAGGTGAGATCACAGGAACAGGCAGGGGGGTAAGATACAGGAGCTGAGGTCAGATCACAGGAACAGTCAATGGAGTCAGATACAAGCTGAGGTAAGATCACAGGAACAGGCAGTGAAGTCAGGTACAAGCTGAGGTCAGATCACAGGAACAGGCAGGGGGGTAAGATACAGGAGCTGAGGTCAGATCACAGGAACAGGCAGGGGAGTCAGATACAAGCTGAGGTCAGATCACAGGAACAGTCAGTGGAGTCAAATACAAGCTGAGGTCAGATCACAGGAACAGGCAGAGGAGTCAGATACAGGAGGTGAGGTCAGATCACAGGAACAGTCAGTGGAGTCAGGTACAAGCTGAGGTCAGCTCACAGGAACAGTCAGTGGAGTCAGGTACAAGCTGAGGTCAGCTCACAGGAACAGTCAGTGGAGTCAGATACAAGTTGAGGTCAGATCACATGAACAGCAGTGGAGCCAGGTACAAGTTGAGGTCAGATCACAGGAACAGGCGGTGGAGCCAGGTACAGGAGCAAAGGTCAGATCACAGGTACAAGCAGAGGTGTCAGATACAGGAGCCTAGGTCAGATCACGGGAACAGTCAGTGGAGTCAGATACAAGTTGAGGTCAGATCACATGAACAGCAGTGGAGCCAGGTACAAGTTGAGGTCAGATCACAGGAACAGGCAGTGGAGCCAGGTACAGGAGCAAAGGTCAGATCACAGGTACAAGCAGAGGTGTCAGATACAGGAGCCTAGGTCAGATCACGGGAAAAGGCAGTGGAGTCAGATACAAGCTGAGGTCAGATCACAGGAACAGGCAGTGGAGCCAGGTACAGGAGCCGAGATCAGATCACAGGTACAGGCAGAGGTGTCAGATACAGGAGCCGAGGTCAGATCACAGGAACAGGCAGTGAAGTCAGGTACAGTCTGAGGTCAGATTACAGGAACAGGCAGTGGAGTCAGGTACAGGAGCAAAGGTCAGATCACAGGTACAAGCAGAGGTGTCAGATATAGGAGCCTAGGTCAGATCACAGGAACAGGCAGTGGAGCCAGGTACAATCTGAGGTCAGATCACAGGAACAGGCAGTGGAGTCGGATACAAGGTGAGGTCAGATCACAGGTACAGGCAGAGGTGTCAGATACAGGAGGCAAGGTCAGATGACCTAAGCAAAGTGCTAAATTTGCCATTTAACTGAGGTCAGTAATCTGTACAGTCGTCTTAGTTTGTGTCCATTATTGTCAGTTCTCCAGTGGCCAGTAAAGCGTGTTGATCCCTAATAATGGAAGACTTGTGATGTTCCTCTGCTATGTAATCCACCACAAAGCAGACAATAAGCCATTGGTGTCTCCATGTGTGTGAGAATTGTGGCAGTAAGGGAGATGTAACAAAGCGTCCTAAGCTTTTCTTATTGAAATTTGGACCCTAAGACACAAATGGAACAAAACACCCAGTCCATCATATTGAACAATCCCACGTGGCCAGTCTACTTTCTAGTTCTTGTCATGTGGTTTATTACAACCACAATGGCTTTCCCAACCCTTGTTCCGTGATCACATCTATTTGCCAATCCCATATTTTCAAGATGAGCTTGAGGTCACCTGTTGTCCACTAACTAAACTAGCATAGCGGTTGGTTTACCTCTAGCTAATCCCACCCAGCTCTCGCTGTCCTCAATCACTGTTAGTATCAGGTAGCTTACAAATGATCCAGCTAGAAAGCAAACAATTACTCTTTGGCCAAACCCACCTAGTGCCACCCATCCACATTACTGTTACCACAACTACCTCCCCTCTGTCTTCTTCACTCCCTTAAATGTCTCATGTACGCCATTCCCTCTAGATTGTAAGCTCTGCAAGCAAGGTTCTCTACCTCATGTACCAGTCTTTTCTAGTTTGTCTAACTTAGTATGTAGTTCCCTTTCTATGCTCTGTACCTAGCGCTATGTAAATTGTTGGCGCTATATATGGTATTGTAATGTAAAATTAACAGACTGACTGACGACCTACTCAATCCCATTACCTAAACAAATGTGAGAAGTGGTGCCATGTCTGGTAATTAACAGGCATGTGGCTCCCATATTTGATCTATTAAGTTTAAATTCAGCGTAGCCCCCCCCCCCCAAGGAAATCCACACCTGTTGCTGAGTTGAGTTGACTTGGTCAGGTCCACAATATATTTTCTGCTGTGTTATCCGCCTACCCTGGAGGAATGGGCATTATATATAAAGAATGTAACACTAGCGCCTATACTGGACCTATGTATAACTACCAAACAAATAGTGACTGCACCAGTTTTACCCCTGACACTTTAAATGGAACTGACTAAGTAATCCTTTAGTTAGAAATTATTAAGTATGTATTACGTAATATCCACCCCTAGTCCTCTAGTGCATCCCCTCCCCCCAAAAAATAATATCTGGGGCCAGCAGCCTCCAGCTAGCGCCATGAAAAAAAAATACAAGTGAAAAAAATGGTCCCTTTTGACAAATAAAATGAAAGCCCCCCTGGTATTTATTAAGTACTTTAACATGCCTATTTTCCTTCATTTGCCTTGTTTTTTTGTATTTCTCTGAGCAGGAGTTAATTAGTAACCACCCAGACAGGTAGAAGGCCTATGTCAGAGAGAACCTATACGCCTGAGTGATTGGCGGAACTAATGATATACCCGGAGGGAACCAAAATAGTTCTGCAACGGGAGCATAGGCGTGCGCACGGGGTGTGCCGGGTGTGCCTGGGCACACCCTAATCCGTGCAGGGCCGTCTTTAACGCTGGGCAAACGGGGCAGCTGCCCTGGGCCCATTTACTCCTGGGGGGCCCCAAGGCAGCTGTCCCGTGGGCCCCCAGCCCCTGCTACCGCGTTCACAGCGCATTGCGCTTGTGAACGCTTTTTTCCGGCAAGCCGCATCCGATGGATGCGACGGCCGGAAAAAAAAAAAAAAACTGACGCCGGATGTGACGTCGCGTCACATCCGGTTTCGGTTTCTGTTTCCCTCCTCCGTGCAAGAGGGAAGACTGCACGGAGGAGACATCCGGCGGGGGACACGGAGCCGCTTCATGTAAGTACCGGGGGGGGGGGGGGGGGGGCTGGCTGGCACAATATTCCTGGTATCTGACTGGCACTATATTACTGGGTATCTGATTGGCACAATATTACTGGGCATCTGACTGGCACAATATTACTGGGAATCTGATTGGCACAATATTACTGGGCATCTGACTGGCACTATATTACTGGGTATCTGATTGGCACAATATTCCTGGTATCTGACTGGCACTATATTACTGGGTATCTGATTGGCACAATATTCCTGGTATCTGACTGGCACTATATTACTGGGTATCTGATTGGCACTATATTACTGGGCATCTGATTGGCACTATATTACTGGGTATCTGATTGGCACAATATTACTGGGCATCTGACTGGCACTATATTACTGGGTATCTGATTGGCACAATATTACTGGGCATCTGACTGGCACTATATTACTGGGTATCTGATTGGCACAATATTACTGGGTATCTGATTGGCACAATATTACTGGGCATCTGATTGGCACTATATTACTGGGCATCTGATTGGCACTATATTACTGGGCATCTGATTGGCACAATATTCCTGGTATGATTGGCACAATATTACTGGGTATCTGATTGGCACAATATTACTGGGCATCTGATTGGCACTATATTACTGGGCATCTGATTGGCACTATATTACTGGGTATCTGGCACTATATTACTGGGTATCTGATTGGCACTATATTACTTGGCATCTGATTGGCACTATATTACTGGGCATCTGATTGGCACTATATTACTGGGCATCTGATTGGCACTATATTACTGGGTATCTGGCACTATATTACTGGGTATCTGACTGGCACTATATTACTGGGTATCTGATTGGCACAATATTACTGGGCATCTGACTGGCACTATATTACTGGGTATCTGATTGGCACTATATTACTGGGCATCTGATTGGCACTATATTACTGGGCATCTGATTGGCACTATATTACTGGGTATCTGGCACTATATTACTGGGTATCTGATTGGCACTATATTACTTGGCATCTGACTGGCACTATATTACTGGGTATCTGATTGGCACTATATTACTTGGCATCTGATTGGCACTATATTACTGGGTATCTGGCACTATATTACTGGGTATCTGGCACTATATTACTGGGTATCTGATTGGCACTATATTCCTGGGCTCTGACTGGCACACTATTACAAGCATCTGACTGGCATAATATTACAGGCATCTGACTGGCATAATATTACAGGCATCTGACTGGCACAATATTACAGGCATCTGACTGGCACAATATTCCTGGCCTCTGACTGCACACTATTACAGGCATCTGACTGGCATAATATTACAGGCATCTGACAGGCACCATATTCCTGGGCTCTGACAGGCACAATATTCCTGGTATCTGACTGGCACAATATTATTGGTATCTGACTGGCACAATATTATTGGTATCTGACTGGCACAATATTACTGGCATCTGACTGGCACATTATTACTGGGCTCTGACTGGCACACTATTGCAGGCATCTGACTGGCACAATATTGCAGGCATCTGACTGGCATAATATTACAGGCATCTGACTGGCACAATATTACAGGCATCTGACTGGCACAATATTCCTGGCCTCTGACTGCACACTATTACAGGCATCTGACTGGCATAATATTACAGGCATCTGACAGGCACCATATTCCTGGGCTCTGACAGGCACAATATTCCTGGTATCTGACTGGCACAATATTATTGGTATCTGACTGGCACAATATTATTGGTATCTGACTGGCACAATATTACTGGCATCTGACTGGCACATTATTACTGGGCTCTGACTGGCACACTATTGCAGGCATCTGACTGGCACAATATTGCAGGCATCTGACTGGCACAATATTACTAGGCTCTGACTGGCACAATATTACTGGGCTCTGACTGGCACAATATTACTGGCATCCGAAAGTTACAATATTACTGGCATCTGAATGGCACAACAATTATGGCATATGTGTGTGTGTGTGTGTGGGGGGGGGGGGGGGGGGGTAACATCGCGATGGATGGCGGGATTGCATGCAGGGGAGGGGGCAGGATCCAGGGGGCCCAAGCAAATGCTTGCCCAGGGTCCAATCACTATTAAAGACGGCCCTGCCTCCGTGCTGCACTGCCGTCTGCCGCGCGAGTTTGTCTCCTAATCCGATCCTTCACTATGCGAGCGGAAGCGCCGCATAGCGAAGGACGGACTTTCTCCTCCCTCAGACCTCCCCTGTAATGTACGCGTTCGCGTACACGCGTTCCGTGACGTCACGCAGAGGCGGAGTCACGGCAACGCAAGGGTGAGGCCCAGCCGCAGTGCCAGAGGAGAGGGTGCAGAGCGGAGCACAGGCACATCGTTTTTTCCCAGGAGGGGTTCTGGGGCGGCCGGCTGGCTGGTAAACTTTAAGTAAGTGTTTTTTTAAGTTAAAAAATGTGAAATGTTTGTTTACATTGCTAAATGCTTAATTAATAAAAAAAAAGTTTTAATACAGTTTTTAAATGTTTGTTTATATTGATAATTATATGAATGCGGGTCTGTATGTAAGTATGCAGAGTGCATTTGTGTATGTGTGTGTGTGTGTGTGTATAGATATATAGATAGATATATATCTATCTATATATCTATACACACACACGTGTGCGGCGTGTGTGTTTGTGCTTTAGGGTGCACACCCTAATGCAATAGGCTGCGCACGCCTATGAACGGGAGGTAGAGAGGGGACCAGGGAAAACATGGATGGACTTTACCAGTGTTGTCTCAACCTCGGAATAAACAACAATCAAAAGGAAAACTATGAAAAAGCTGAATTCCGGCGCCACCAATAACACACACCTACCACTCAATGGAGCTACCACCAACCGAAAACCTAGAAATTTCCTCCAGAGACAGGACGGGAGCTCCCATGGAGTAAAAAATAATAAATAATACTTTTTGCTACTTTAGATTTATATAAATTATAGTTTGTGACACAAAAATAATGGCTCCTCCCCTTCTCAAAAAACACTAAATATTACACCAATTATTTTCAAAGATTTTTTTTTTTTTTAAATGATTAATTTATTTTAATTTAATTGGGCCACGGGCATAGTGTCATTCCATCGGCCCAGGTTGGGCATAGTGCTGGCCTGTGGCCCCAGGGAGCCATTCATTATTTAGTGGCCCAAGGGACCTTTTTTTTTTTCATTTGTAGCAACTGTGGGCATGGCGTCAGCCTGCAGTCACTAGGGGGCCACATTTTTTTCCATGGCGCTAGCCTCCTGCTAGCGCCAGATATTTTTTTTTGGGGGGGTGGGGATGCACTAGGGGACTGGGGGTGGAAATTACTTAATAAATACTTTCTAAAAATTCACTATTTGTTAGGTATTTATGCATCGGTCCCCTAGCTTCCATTTAACGGGGAACCCCATTGATTGCCTAATCGCAGTACCAGAGCTTTAACACACTTTATTTTTGTGATCTCCGTTTAGGTTGAATCACGCAGTATTATAACTTTAAAATAGAATGCTGATTGGCCAGCAAACCATTTTGAGTCTCCTTGCACAGCCAATGCGAGACACTGTTGCATCTTCTTTCCCTTCTTAAACTGCACTTGTGACATGAGCCCAGTTGAAAAATACACTGTTTATAGGTAGGACATATATAAAAGGACATAGAGATAGTAAGGTATACATATCAGATAATAAAACAGTTTTATTAAAAAATGCAATACATTTTATTTTCTTTCTCTTACTTCCTTCAATGTCATTTCTCATTATTGCCTCCACAACCCTTGCCATTGCACCCACAGCACCTGATTGGACCCACGTAACTTGCCACAGCACCACCTTGCAGTACTCACATTGTGCCCATTTCCAGAGTACCCAGCTTACATGCACAGGTCTTTGTAGAGCACCCATATTATGCCCTGCCCCCAGATTTCAACAACAGGCCTTGCCAGAGCACCTATTCTGCACCCTAAAGTCTTGCCAGAGCACTTATATTACACCAAGCACGCAGATTTCACCCACAGGTTTAACCAGAGCACCCAGCACTTACACACAGGTATTGTAAAAGCACCTACATTGCACCCAGCACCCAGTTTACACTCACAAGTCTTGGCAGAGCACCTCGGCTTCCACACACTGGTATAGTAAAAGCGCCTACATTGCACCCTGCACCCAGTTTGCACCCACAAGTCTTGCCAGAGCACCTCAGCTTCCACCCACAGGTCTTGTGAGAACACCTATACTGTACCAGCCCTCATCTTTCACCCATAAATTACACCCAGCATACAGATTACAGATACAGACCTTGACAGATAATACAGTTTACAATTACAGGTTTTGCCAGAACACCTAGATTGCACCCACAAGACTTACCCCAGCATACATATTACACCCACAAGTCTTGCCCCAGCACCCAGATGCACCCACAAAACTTGCCCCTTGCCCCACCCAGCATGCACCCACATACACCCACATGACTTGCCCAAAGAGGCAGACTGATTTTTTTAAAGCACGATAGGAATCTAAGTTATTTGCCTCTGTTGTGAGCACTTACTGGTAGGTGGTTTTTTATAGTCATATGTGTGAGCGCCAGCCAGACTCTTTTTTTTTTCTTTTAATTCTTTAAACACCTAGAGGAATGCACTTTTTCTACATTCCTTTTTGTGATGCATACAAACTTTTGCTGGCTAAATATACAATATTGGTAACCATACTGCAAAATAGATGTCTAGTTAACCAAATACTGTGACTGGCTAACTGTATACTCACAGTAACTATTGTTTTCTATTTGTGACTCAATAACTATAGGCTTGCCTTAGGTGTACAGGTTCCCTGGGTCTTGCCAGAGCACCCGACTTGCACCTACTGGTCTTGACAGAGCACCTACATGACTGGTTCAAGCACCTAGATTGCACACACCAGAGTTGGCCCATCACACATGTTGGAACAACAAGACTTGCTCCAGCACCCAGACTCTACACCTAGGGCTTGCCCAGCATTCAGACTGCCCACACAGGACTTGTCCCAGCATCAAGAATGCATCCATAAGGCTTGCCCCAACACCAAGATTGCATTCACAGAACTTACCCCAGTGCTCAGATTACACACACATGACTTTCCCCAGAACCCATGTTGAATCCACAGAGTTTGTAAGCGTGTATGCCTCTATCGTATGTGTGTATATATATATATATACATGTACTGTATGTGTGTATGCATGCACTGTAGGTGTGCGAGTATGTAAGTGTGTATACACATGCATTGTATATGGTGTTGGCATTTTGAGAGCTTTTCCTACTAGTTATTATGTATTGTGGATTAATGTGACACTGTAGTGGAGATGTTTTGAATGTTTAGATATTTATTACCAGCACATTGGGGGATATGTACATCGATCAGCCATAACGTTATGACACATGCCTAATATGGTATATGTCTCTTTTTGATGACAAAACAGCCCTGACCCATAGAGGCATGGACTCCACTAGACCTCTGAAGGTGTGCCGGTGTAACTGGCACCAAGACGTTAGCAGCAGATCCTTTCAGTCCTGTAAGTTGCGAGGTGGGGCCTCCATGGATCGGACTTGTTTGTCCAGCACATCCCACAGATTCTCGATTGGATTGAGTCACCTTGAATAATTTTTGCACTGTGGCAGGGCACATTATCCTGCTTAAAGAGGCCAATGCTATCAAGGAATACTGTTTCCATGAAAGGGTGTACATGGTCTGCAACAATGCTTATATAGATGGTATGTATCAAAGTAACATCCACATGAATGGCAGGACCCAAGGTTTCCCAGCAGAACATTGCCCAAAGCATCACACTGCCTCCGCCAGCTTGCCACCTGTCAGTGGTCATAATGTTATGGCTGATCGGTGTGTCTGACTTGTAACCTTATCTCTGGATAATTATTTGAGAAGGGATTAAATCTCTGCCTACAAGGAAGCTGGCAGCTTCTAAACATAATTATAAACATAATTATTTCACTGTAGTTTTATTTTGTGTAGAATCAGATGAATGCACAATAATCAGAAACATCCGGGTAAACGTATTTAGTATTAGGGTGTTAGTGTAAGTAGTATGGTGTTAGGGTTAGTATTAGGGCGTTAGTGTAAGTAGTATGGCGTTAGGGTTAGTATTAGGGTGTTAGTGTAAGTAGTATGGCGTTAGGGTTAGTATTAGGGTGTTAGTGTAAGTAGTATGGTGTTAAGGTTAGTATTAGGGTGTTAGTGTAAGTAGTATGGTGTTCGGGTTAGTGTTAGGGTGTTAGTGTAAGTAGTATGGCGTTAGGGTTAGTATTAGGGTGTTAGTGTAAGTAGTATGGCGTTAGGGTTAGTATTAGGGTGTTAGTGTAAGTAGTATGGGGTTAGGGTTAGTATTAGGATGTTAGTGTAAGTAGTATGGTGTTAGTGTAAGTAGCATGGTGTTAGGGTTAGTATTAGGGTGTTAGTGTAAGTAGTATGATGTTAGGGTTAGTGTTAGGGTATTAGTGTAAGTAGTCTGGTGTTAGGGTTAGTATTAGGATGTTAGTGTAAGTAGTATGGTGTTAGTGTAAGTAGTATGGTGTTAGGGTTAGGGTGTTAGTGTAAGTAGTATGGTGTTAGGGTTAGTATTAGGGTGTTAGTGTAATTAGTATGGTGTTAGGGTTAGTATTAGAGTGTTAGTGTAAGTAGTATGGTGTTAGGGTTAGTATTAGAGTGTTAGTGTAAGTAGTATGGCGTTAGGGTTAGTATTAGGGTGTTAGTGTAAGTAGTATGGTGTTAGAGTTAGTATTAGGGTGTTAGTGTAAGTAGTATGGCTTTAGGGTTAGTGTTAGGGTGTTAGTGTAAGTAGTATGGCGTTAGGGTTAGTATTAGGGTGTTAGTGTAAGTAGTATGGTGTTAGGGTTAGTATTAGAGTGTTAGTGTAAGTAGTATGGTGTTAGGGTTAGTATTAGGGTGTTAGTGTAAGTAGTATGGTGTTAGAGTTAGTATTAGAGTGTTAGTGTAAGTAGTATGGCGTTAAGGTTAGTATTAGGGTGTTAGTGTAAGTAGTATGGTGTTAGAGTTAGTATTAGGGTGTTAGTGTAAGTGGTATGGCGTTAGGGTTAGTATTAGGGTGTTAGTGTAAGTAGTATGGTGTTAGGGTTAGTATTAGGGCGTTAGTGTAAGTAGTATAGTGTTAGAGTTAGTATTAGGGTGTTAGTGTAAGTGGTATGGTGTTAGGGTTAGTATTAGGGCATTAGTGTAAGTAGTATAGTGTTAGGGTTAGTATTAGAGTGTTAGTGTAAGTAGTATGGCGTTAGGGTTAGTATTAGAGTGTTAGTGTAAGTAGTATGGCGTTAGGGTTAGTATTAGGGTGTTAGTGTAAGTAGTATGGTGTTAGGGTTAGTATTAGGGCATTAGTGTAAGTAGTATAGTGTTAGAGTTAGTATTAGGGTGTTAGTGTAAGTGGTATAGTGTTAGAGTTAGTATTAGGGTGTTAGTGTGAGTGGTGTGGTGTTAGGGTTAGTATTAGAGTGTTAGGGTTTGGGATATATATATATATATATATATTTGCATTTACACTTATATGCAGTTGGAAAAAGTTACATTTAATTCCTCTGAAACCACAGTGCACATGACACTGGGAATTTGAGTGGGGACAGGGGTGACACAGGGATTTGAGTGGGGACAGGGGTGACACGGGGGATTTGAGTGGGGACAGGGGTGACACTAGGGATTTGAGGGGGAAAGTGGTGACACTTGGGATTTGAGAGGTTACAGGGTAGATACTGGGGATTTGAGTGGGGACAGGGGTGATACTGGGGATTTGAGTGGGGACCGGGGTGATACTGGGGATTTGAGTGGGGACATGGGTGATACTGGGATTTGAGTGGGGACATGGGTGATACTGGGGATTTGAGTGGGGACCGGGGTGATACTGGGGATTTGAGTGGGGACCGGGGTGATACTGGGGATTTGAGTGGGGACCGGGGTGATACTGGGGATTTGAGTGGGAACATGGGTGATACTGGGGATTTGAGTGGGGACATGGGTGATACTGGGGATTTGAGTGGGGACCGGGGTGATACTGGGGATTTGAGTGGGGACATGGGTGATACTGGGGATTTGAGTGGGGGCAGGGGTGATACTGGGGATTTGAGTGGGGACAGGGGTGATACTGGGGATTTGAGTGGGGGCAGGGGTGATACTGGGGATTTGAGTGGGGACATGGGTGATACTGGGGATTTGAGTGGGGACATGGGTGATACTGGGCAGTTGAGGAGGGAAAGGGGTGGCACTTGGGATTTGAGTGGGGACATGGGTGATACTGGGGATTTGAGTGGGGACATGGGTGATACTGGGGATTTGAGTGGGGACAGGGGTGATACTGGGGATTTGAGTGGGGACAGGGGTGATACTGGGGATTTGAGTGGGGGCAGGGGTGATACTGGGGATTTGAGTGGGGACATGGGTGATACTGGGGATTTGAGTGGGGACAGGGGTGATACTGAGGATTTGAGTGGGGACATGGGTGATACTGGGGATTTGAGTGGGGACAGGGGTGATACTGGGGATTTGAGTGGGGACAGGGGTGATACTGGGGATTTGAGTGGGGGCAGGGGGTGATAATGGGGATTTGAATGCTATGGGCTTTCTATAAACCGAAAGTCTATAAACCGAATCTCTTTCGGTTTATAGAAAGCCCCTAGCATTACATACACATACATTGTCTTTCGGTTTATAGACTTTCGGTTTATGGAATACATGTAATACTATTGGCTTTCTATAAACCGAAACAGAGTCCCCATTCATACGAATAGGTCAATTGACCTATTCGTATGAATGGGGACTCTATGTCGGTTTATAGAATAGCAATAGCATTACATGTTTTACATAAACCGAAAGTCTATAAACCGAAAGACATTCGGTTTATAGACTTTTAGTTTATGGAATGCATGTAATGCTATGAACGAATGGTTAATAAACGAAAATCATTCGTCCATTCGTGCTATTGGCTTTCTATAAACCGAAATAGAGTCGGTTTATAGAATACCAATAGCATTACATGCATTCCTACACTTCATATCTGAGAGTCAAATAGAACCGTCAAATACTGTGCTTACAGCGCACTTTGAAAAATTCTAATAGTTTTGGGTGGTAAATAGTACATTTGCGTCTTGTGGTGCACTTCATATCTGAGAGTCAAATAGAACCGTCAAATACTGTGCTTACAGCGCACTTTGAAAAATTCTAATAGTTTTGGGTGGTAAATAGTACATTTGTGTCTTGCGGTGCACTTCATATCTGAGAGTCAAATAGAACAGTCCAATACTGTGCTTACAGCGCACTTTGAAAAATTCTGGCTACCTCCTCCTCCTCCTCCAGCGCCGCTTCCACCTACACTGCCACGGTCACCGCCTCCTCAACCTATGGGTCACTTAGTATAAACTGAAAGAGAATACCCTGCACTCCAACCCTCTCTCAAATGGATAATTCTGTTGATACTCCTGGCAGCCATGCTTTAGATTTAGATTTATTTTCTTCCAAAGCTAAAATCAAAGATTCCATCTAGTGCTATTTTATGGCTCAGCTGTATTTGTAATTTGTATGTATTTTATGTTATTTTAAGTTATTTCCCTATACACATTTGCTTGCAGGGCACTTGTCCTACTCTTACCCACATTTTACTTCATTTTGCAGCCCTCTAGCCCTTTCCAGGACTTTTTTAGAGGCATTTTTGTGGTCAAAAGTTCGTGTCCCCATTGACTTCAATGGGGTTCGGGTTCTGGGTCAAGTTCGGGGTCAAGTTCGAGCACGGACCTGCCGAACCCGAACATCCAGGTGTCCGCTCAACTCTACTCATAAATAGTGAAAAATAATATTTCCCATATGTCTGTGTGTTTTTTCTTGGAAGGTCACAGGTAACTGAACAAAACATTATATCAGTTTCATACAGCACACTCCCATCAATGATAACAGGGGGACACTTGCCATGGCCCCCTATATTTATAGTTGGCGCTGGGAGCATCGGCAACTCCTGGCAGCATTTTAATTATAGGGGGGCAAGGCACCTTGTTACCGGTCCCAGGGGCCATTTTTTCGGTGGCCCCCAGGATCCAGGTTTTGACAAAAGGTTTATTATTTAGATTTTCTTTTACATTTTTATGCAAATCGCCCCCTCGTTGGTTATCAAAGTCCAACCTGCCTCCCAATTCAAAACTCCCTTTGAGTTTTTAGGGAATAGCAATTTTTATTGCTTTTCATCTAAGGAAGTTCGAGATGGGAGGTACAGACTGGACTTTGGTGGGGGGGGGGGGGCGGGAGAGGGAGGCCGACTTTCATTCCGTGAATATCGTGAGGAAGTCGGCTTGACAGGTTCACTTTTAAAGTGAAAGTCAACCTCCTCACTCTGTACTCACACATATTTTCTGGGCCATACTATTTTGGAGGTGAGGCCTAGCACAGGGAGAGACCCTAGTTTTTCCATGGGATCAGCAGGCGAGACCTAGTTAAGCACAGAGAGCCAGTCGCCGACCAGACAGCTTCCTGCTTCCTATGGAGGATACGCTGGTGTGTACGATCAAAACTAGGACCAACTAACCTTTCACTTGTGCTTCTGTATTAAAAACACAAGTGAAATATAGCGTTTAGTGTTCCTTTAAGGTGAGATTGGGTGAGATGAGATGAACATTTCATCTCACTAACTAAGTTATACATTGCGCAGGAGAAACTCACCCGGTTTGTCTCTGCCCAATGTATAGCTAAACTGGTGAGATAAAATATTCATCTCAACTTACTTCCACTCAACTCATTTGCAGCTCACCTCTTAGTCAATAGCCCCCTATGTGACTTTCCAGCAGGATAGATATTTTGAGCTAAATATTTTATATGTTTTCACTTTTCCATTTCACAACTTACATGCTATCTGTCACTGGGCAGGCTTTTCCAAATCCCCTTTAAATAAGGTATTTTTTTTGGCAGCCGTTCATTTGTACCCTGCATGTTATGTCTCATGTGTATTTTTTTTTTTCTCTACACACAGATATAGAATTTCCTTTAGCCCCTCTGGCCCCCTGTGTATTGTTTATACCTGGTTCAAAGGGTTTTTATCAATCAGACAAGCTGTGTGTTCAGTGACATGTCTATCCTTTTTCCTGTCTGGGTTCCCCACTCTACATTCCCCTGCTCGGTTATGGTGTGACAGCGTAGTGGAATAGAGAGGCAAACCTCCGACAGACAAAAATGGTCATACATCACACCTGGAGGGGGAACAAGAGTTGGGGATATCATGATGACTCAGCGTGCAGGTGGGCAAGGGACGGCAGGCCACCCTCCAAACTCACAATTCTGTACCTGCTGGTTTTTTTTAATCCAACCACTGGATACCTACAAAATCTTTCATCGACCTTGCTCCCCTTTACACCAGAGATAGGCAAAGCATCCTAAGATAATCCTGGAGCCAACCAAATGCTCTGTCTACCTGTCTGTTACCAAACCCAGCTTATTCATATAAAAATACCTATACACTATCTTGCAAAGTTGCAAAGTGACCTTGTGGAGACTAGGCCATATTTATATTGTGCTAGCGCATATGTAAAGTTCCAATATTTATATCTAATGTTTATTGTTTATAACTATGCTATTCTCTGCTGGCTTATAGTTATAATAATGTGCTTGCAGATAAAGAATATGTTTGTTTTTGGCCGTGTCTTACTCTTGGTGACATGGGCTGCTTTAACATTTCTGCTGTGTTTGTGTTTAGCTGCAATTTTTTTCTTTCTCATTTACCTTACCCACACAAATTATATTTGTTTATACTTTCATCATATCATATAATTTGATATAAAAAAATGAAAATATGCTTTTCTAACTTTTACATGAAACATCTTTTACACATTTACAAATGCAAATAAAATTCTAAATAGATTCTAATTTGTCCTGCGTTTATAAATAGTTAATGTTTAATTGTTTTTCTGTTGGTTTGTGCAAGTTATAGAGCAATAACTGAAATTAGCACATTGCTTTCCCCCAAAACATTGTGCTACCTGGGGCAAGAATTGAAATGCTGCCCCCTTGCACACATGCCACATACACACAGGGTCAGAGATACACAGTCATGCAAGCACATACACACACAGAATCTCATACGCACGTTTGTAATTATGTATGCAAGCGAATCACATAATCACACACAGACACATTCGTACACACAGTCACATAGTCACGCACGCAGTCATACACATATACATAAAGGTAAAAAAAGTTTTTTTTTAAAAACCTGGACGGTGACAAGAGAGGAAATTTGCTGCCCCCTTAAAATGTCACCTGGGGCAAAGGCCCCACCCATACCAATAGGCCAGCTCTGCTTTTTCCCATCCATTTTCTCTAAAGTGACCTTTTAACCCTAATGCAGTATATCAGATAACAGTGAAGAGGCAATTGTGTATTATACTGCTATAGTAAAAATATATATTCCTGGTGGGGCCTATTTGGCCTATGTGCCATGATACAGTAAGTGGGGCTAGATCCAGCAACAGGTAGAGATCAAAATTCCTACCTGCAGTAAATTTAACAGCCCTCTTACACCCCCCCTGTTGGATACCTTCCGAAAAAATAATATATTACTTGCCTGGCCGTTAGTTTGTAGTCAGCAGAACCAAGATTTCACCAAATCTTTATACTTAAAAAATCCGACGTTTTAGAATGGGAAGGCTGATCACCCTTATACTCAAAGGGCAAGTAAAGGCATTATATCTATTAGACCACTTATAAATGATTCTCAGCATCAACTATTATCCTTAGAGGGATACATTTCCTGATGTTTTTATTACACCTTTTGGAATACCTTCAAACACAAAATGATGTAAACGTTATCATTACTAGGAGGGCCATGTACTAAAAAAACGCAAATATATTTTATGTGCAAAACTATTTTTGCGCTTTGCTCCTATTGCAATGTACTAAACATTTAACACTCCAATAGTACATACAAGCAAATTGCGTATAAAAACAGGCAATTTTGCTAATATTTTTTCTTCCTCTTTTGATAGCGCTCGCTAAAAGCTGGTGTAATTTTCACACGCAAATAAGAATTTATTTCACAAAATATTCGCAAAACTCTTTAGTGTGCTCAAATATAATCGCAATATATTAGCGCAACCGGAAAAATGCGCACTAAATAAAAATAAACGTATGAGGCGCAAATCAGGGAAAACAAGCGCAAAATGGTCACATATTGCTACTTACTCATGTTTTATCTACTTTTTTTCCCCCACTGCACTTGTTTAGTACATGACCCCCTAAATCTCCAGAAAATATTTGTGACAATCCTTTGTTACATCTGATAAATGTTTCAGATAGAATTCATTATAATACAGCAGTCATATACCACAGACCTTACATTCCATTAGATTTTTGAAAAAATGACTAATGGTCTAACTTAATGGCCCAGGCTCCTCCAACTCATATCTACTGAAGATCTTCTAAGAGAAAACGACATGTTTCCCCATATTCTTTTTCTTCTGAAAGCCGCTAATATTGTACAAACTTGACGTTTGTTGTAAGTGCAACTTACTGTGGACCGATTTCTTCCGTGGTATTTGGCAGTGCAAAATAATATGCCAATTCAGAATTGTAATCCAAAGATACGTTTCCAACAGATTTGGCCTTCACATCATTACCTCTAATGAATTCGCACTTTTTGGTTACTCTTGTTTTCCCATGAGACATTCCCTTTTTTTTTTTTGCAAGAATCATTTCTGCTGTGACGAACAAAACTATTCTACAATTTTGGAGAACCGAAGATAAAAAATACCCTAACAAGTTTTGAAGAAAACCTTTTTTTTTTAAATCTTTTTCGCATGAGCTGGCTTACAACTCAATAAAATGGAAGAGCAGAACAATTCTTCAATGACTGGAAATTATACATTAAAAAAATTAAGCGCACCTTTCAAACCTCACTGGGTGTATGAACCACGCTTTTAAAAAAAAAATCTTTATCTAATTAATTTATCCACTTAACGGTTTTTAAGGCCTAAAAATTAGAAGGGCAGGCATTTTGTTTTGGTATACACTGTATTTGTCACATGCTCACACCTGTTTGGTAGACTTGGTTTTACATATGGATATTATTTGAGCCTGTGACTGGCTGGGTGCGCTGACATTTTTCCTTTCCCTTCTTGCTGTTTAAGGGTTAATTAGGAGGCTTAATTGCACCTTTTCCAACACCTGGGAAGCTTACTAGAGACAAGCTTGGTCAATACTAGTTAGGGTTGACACCTTTTCTTCGAAACGATACCAGCCATGTTGTTGCATCCATAGACTTACCATTGGCCTCAAGCCAATCCTTTACTGGCCTGACGATAAGAAAAATTCCCGGCTCCCCCCAAAAATAAGATTTAATCTAATCTTATTGTAAAAAAGGCACCAGTACAGATTTACGTACAATTAAAATCTGTAAGACAAAAAATAAGCATTGAATTTACCCTTTGGCGCTTTTTTTTACGTAAACATGGCACCCATTGTACCTTTTTTATAAATTAATTTGCCACCAAAATCCCTGGAAAAATGAAACAAATCAGCCTCTGAGACTATATTTTATTAAAAAGAACTTAGTATTTAGGTTTTTTTTTTTACACACATAATACTCCATTGATTTTGGATCACGCATGAGAAGAGAGAGCCCTCTGCTGGGTGAAAAGATATAATAATTAAAAAAAAAAAAAAAAAACTTTAAATAACAGGTGCAAAATAGGTAAATTCACTTGCAGTATCTTAACACCGGGGGCACTGTGTCCACAGGGATACCCAGTGACCTCATCACTGTTTTAATCAGAGATGCTTGTAAAAAAAAAAAAAATGCACTCTCCAGGGCTGTAGTCAGTACAGTGTAGACCTGCCAGCTTTTTTTTTTATCTTCAGTGGCGTAGCGTGGGGGGTGCAGGCGTCAGGGCCGTCTTTAACGCGGGGCAAACGGGGCAGCTGCCCTGGGCCCATTTACTCCTGGGGGGCCCCAAGGCAGCTGTCCCGTGGGCCCCCCGCCCCTGCTGCCGCGTTCACAGCGCATTGCGCTTGTGAACGCTTTTTTCCGGCAAGCCGCATCCGATGGATGCGACGGACGGAAAAAAAAAATAAAAAAAATAAAAAAAATAAACTGACGCCGGATGTGACGTCGCGTCATGTATGTATGCAGAGGGGATAGATGCCCGATTCCTGAGACATACCATAACCCCACAATCCCCCATAACCATACCAGCCCATGTTCCCCCCAATAATGGACACGAGACTTGTGATGGTACAACAAGGCCACAGCACTTCTTTATTAAACACATATCAGGCTGTATAAACCACCACCATCCTTTAATACTTATATGTATAAAACAGAATACAGCCTGACAAATTGACTAAGCCCTTGCCAGTAAAACCATTTTCCACTTCCACCCATATATTTATATATGGCCACCTTTTTCCAACCAAATCCAGAATCCAGAAGCTCGCCTCCCCTCCTCGTCCCTTGAGATGCCATAACTCCATCTGGCCCATCTCTCCCACAATGCTTACCACTAGCCGACTCACTTAGCTCAGTGGGCACGTCAACTACAAACAACTTCCATGTTGCTTTTAAGGTTAAGGGGAGGACCCGAGCACCATTCTCCTTGTAATAACTCCAACTCCATTTTCCAAAACATATCCCCTACTGGCAAGGACAGCCAACCCCCGCTGCTGCGACAAAAGAAAGTTAATACATAGAAAACACATAAACATAGGGAGGGAGGGTGGGAAAATTGCTACCAGGTGCGTTTACAGATTAAAATGGCTGCTGGGGAGAGAGGCTCCAGGGCTTTTATCAACTCCCCCTTGAAGCCCCTCCCCCAGCCCCCGTCAGTCATCTCTTGCCTCCCCCTCGCCCATACATGTCCTGTACAATTAATTTGCATAATTTCCCAGGGTTCTTGTATGTATGCAGAGGGGACAGATGCCCGATTCCTGAGACATACCATAACCCCACAATCCCCCATAACCATACCAGCCCATGTTCCCCCCAATAATGGACACGAGACTTGTGATGGTACAACAAGGCCACAGCACTTCTTTATTAAACACATATCAGGCTGTATAAACCACCACAATCCTTTAATACTTATATGTATAAAACAGAATACAGCCTGACAAATTGACTAAGCCCTTGCCAGTAAAACCATTTTCCACTTCCACCCATATATTTATATATGGCCACCTTTTTCCAACCAAATCCAGAATCCAGAAGCTCGCCTCCCCTCCTCGTCCCTTGAGATGCCATAACTCCATCTGGCCCATCTCTCCCACAATGCTTACCACTAGCCGACTCACTTAGCTCAGTGGGCACGTCAACTACAAACAACTTCCATGTTGCTTTTAAGGTTAAGGGGAGGACCCGAGCACCATTCTCCTTGTAATAACTCCAACTCCATTTTCCAAAACATATCCCCTACTGGCAAGGACAGCCAACCCCCGCCACAGACCCGCTCGTTTAACACCTTAAATCAGCAGGGACCACCCACCACCACCGCCATGGCCTGTTCCAAACCATCCTGCAATGCCAAGTTAAACAGATCAAGGCCCACCTCAGTTAAGTGAACTCCATCACTCCTGAAATACCTAGCCGCAGCGGCCTCAAAAACCCTATGGCGTATAGTCACGCCCCCCACACTCAACACAAAACGAGACACTCGTTTATTCAATTTTACCCGGCTCCGTTCCAGCGCCCTCTGATTGAGCGCACACCTCCAATAATTACGTGGTACCACCTCTGACCACACCAGCGACACACCAGGAAAGAGCACCAGCAGCCTCGCCAGATCCCTTTTTATGGTATCCCCCAGGGTCCACACAGGGACCGAACCCAGATCATTGCCCCCCAGATGAATAAGTAAAATATCAGGGGGCCCCAACCGCCGAGACAGCTGAACCACCTCGGGTAACAAGCGTACCCACCGCATACCCCGGAACCCGAACCACCGAACGTCTGCCACGGCTCCCGGAAAGCCCAGGCACTCTCCCCCAGGTCGCACGGCAGCCCGACTCCGTGCCCAGAATATGTACGAGTGGCCTATAAGCCACACCCTCCTAGGCGCAACATCTGTGAATTTAAAGCAGAGGAAACTGAGATCAGACCAGCCGGACGGACATAAGATAGAAACCTGCGGGATTCCCACCGCCCAATCTGCCTGATAGCCCGCTCAGCATAACCCAGCCTTGCGGCCTCAGACGCAGCGCCAATCCTGAACGAGTGACCCCCGAACTCCCGGCTTGGAAGGCCCAGGGCCTCGACTGCCATCCGGAAGACCCTGATAAACTGGAATCTAGACAAAGGAGTCGCATCAGCGTGCACCAGCAATGAATTGGAACCGGCCGGTCGGACCAAACCGTACCGGTCAAAACAAGCCACCGGGCATACCATAGAACCGGGGACTTCCCGCAGGGAGACCCACTTTCCAACCCCAAGTACATCCGTCTTGGAGCGCCTGATCAAAAACCTCACCAGACCAGGTTCCCGCACCATATCAGCCGCCAGTATACCCCCTGGCTTCGTTTTTGCCTGGCTAACCAATTCCCCAATACGCAAAGCTCCAAAAAATGCCATGGAAAAGGCTAACCGAAACAGATCCACCTCAAAAGGCGAGTGGCAAACCACCGGCAGTATGTGGCACAGGCCCAGCAACAAAGCCCCGGACACCGGTTTACGGTAATCCACGGAATGAACGCCCCTCCTCCAACCCTTCAACGCCTGACGCACTAGAAACACCTTAGTCACGTCCCGTAGCCCAGAAGCTCTGAACCAGAAACTGAGGCCTGACATCCGTGCCGTTACTGCCGCGGGCGACAAGCCAGCCGCGTCCCAATGCCACAACAACCACAGTAAACCTTCCAAGCGAGCCCCATCATCCCTAAAACCCCCACGAGCCGACTCCAGATCCAACCATTCCCCCCAAACTTTACCGTAACGCTTCCATGTGGATCCAGCGACAGACTGGCTAACCCACTGTGCTATTCGCCCAACCCAAGGTCCCACAGCGTCGACGGGCACGGGATACCCTCCGGGTCCGCCCATGGTGCTGCCGCCCGGAACGTTGCCCACTGCGAACGAGAAAGTGCATCCGCAATTACGTTATGCACCCCAGGGATATGAACAGCACGAAAGGTCACATTAAAATCAAGGCAGTTAAGGACCAGAAGCCGCAACAGCCGAACTACCGGCGGGGAAGAAGCCGTCAGGTTATTCACCGCCAACACCACTCCCATGTTGTCACAGTGGAAGACCACCCTGCGATCCCGTAACGTAGTTCCCCAAAGGACCACTGACACCAGAATAGGAAATAGCTCCAAAAAAGCTAAATTCTTTGTCAGGCACCCCGAACCCCAGAACGGGGGCCAAGTCTCGGCAGACCACTGGGACCCCAAAATCGCCCCGTAGCCCACGGATCCTGAGGCATCCGTGTACAGATGGAGATCTGCGTTGGACACCTCCGGAGCCTGCCACAACGACCGTCCATTGTACCTGCTCAAAAAGATCATCCCTTAGGGGCCGAGTGAGCCTGACATAATGATGCGGCCGGCACACCCCCGCCGTAGCCCCCGCCAGACGTCTGCTAAACACCCTGCCCATTGGCATAATTTTACAGGCAAAGTTGAGCTTCCCCAATAAAGATTGCAACGCCCTGAGCTGAATTTTTCTCAAGCCGCAAGCCTTAGAAATGTCCGCCCTAAGGCCCAACAATTTATCCTGAGGAAGCCGGCATTCCCCGGCCAGGGAGTCAATCTCAATGCCCAGGAATGAAATACAGGTAGTCGGGCCCTCCGTTTTGTCTGCCGCCAATGGGACCCCAAACGAAGCCAGAACCACCTGGGCCGTCCTCAACAAATGGCCACAGACTTGCAAACCCGAGGGACCCACCAGCAGGAAGTCATCCAGGTAGTGCATCACTGAGTTGCACCCGGACTCCTCCCTGATTACCCAATCCAAAAAGGTGCTAAAGCACTCAAAATAAAAACAGGAAATAGAACAACCCATGGGAAGGCACAAGTCAACGTAAAACTTCCCTTCAAAATGGCACCCGAGGAGGTGATGACAGTCTGGATGAACCGGAAGAAGCCGGAAGGCCGACTCCACATCGGTTTTGGCCATCAACGCACCAGCCCCTGCCGCCCTCACCATCCGAACCGCCGAATCAAAGGACGCATAAGACACCCGGCACAATTCTGCATCAATGTCATCGTTAACCGACTCCCCATAGGGGTAAGACAGATGCTGGATCAGCCGGAACTTTCCCGGTTCCTTTTTGGGAACCACCCCCAGGGGAGAAACCCGTAAAGCGGCCAACGGGGGCGAATCAAAAGGACCCGCCATACGGCCCAGAGCCACTTCCTTAGCCAACTTATCCCGCACCACCTCGGGGTGCTCAGCCACCGAACGTAAATTACGCAACCGCAAACAAACCTCCCGCTCCTGAAAGGGGATCCTGAAACCAAACTCAAACCCGTGCAACAAAATGTCCGCCGCCCTACGATTCCTATACCGGCTTAGCCATGGGCGCATTGCCCCGACGTCCACCGGCGTCATCCCCCTTTCTGCCCACGTCAGACTTGTCCCCACCTCTCTGACGCTTAAAGCACCGGGTGGCGGGGTGGCTACCCCCGCAACCGGAACACTCATGTTTGAAGCGACAACCGGCGCCAAACTTGCACTGACCCTCATTAAATTGCCAGCACCCTCCCGGTCGTCGTTGGGTCGTGGCCGAGGGAGAGGGCGAACCCAGTCCCCCGACCCCCCCGAGAAAGGACGTCAAACCCCCCTGATGCGAGGCTGGCCGGGTCATAATGGCCAGCCACAGCCCCACGTCCATTTGATCCCAACCCAAAGTAGGCCGTAAAGAAATCCGTTGCCGGAATTGCTCATCATAGCGCCACCAGCTGAGACCCCCATAAATCCTACACGCATTCCTGATTTGATCCTGGTAACAAAACAAGGAGCAACATTTTTCAGGGGATTTCTCCCCGATGACGCTAGCCAAGATGGAGAAAGCCCGAATCCAATTCCCATAATTCTTTGGGATTTTGCGATAACGGTACTTCTCCTTTTCTTTCTCGGCATCCTTCAACTCCTTCTCAGGAGGAGGAACGTCCTCCATGGGGAGGAGCGAATAAATTTCCACATACTCGCCCTTCCAAATACGCTCCCTTACCTCCGGTTTAAGGTGAAGGCCTAAGGGGCCCGACCAACATAAATACGCGGCCCCATGCGCCATCGGTGCAACAGGGTGTGTCAAATCAGCCGCCCCAACCATTGATGCCGACGTACTCGGTGCCGCCGATGTACTAGGCATTGACAAGGGAACCGCAGGGAGCGCCGCAGCAGTGGCCGCCGGCAGCAACAAAGGGGGCGGTAATAAGGGGGACTGTGGGACCCCCGCCGTGCCCGGTAAACCAGAAACCACCCCCGGTGAACCCCCCGTGGAACCCCACACGCTGCCCATCGTACTATCGATGCCCTGCAGGGCCGCACTACCAGAAGGCCCAGCCACCCGGCTCACTTGCTCTATCGCCCCCCGCAAGCATTGCAACAAATCCACCCAAGGCTGACTAGCAGGAGTAACGGTAGACCCCACCCCACCCACCCCAGAAAACCCCGCCAAAGGTTGCCCCGTGGACTCACCAGTGTCTCCCTGAACCGCGCCCAGAGCCGGCGTGGAGGCCCGGGAGGCCGCTGAATCACCCGCAACCTGGGAAGCAGGATGGGGGACGTAGAGTGGCACAGCACTAGTAGCTGGAGCCTGTGAAGGAGAGACAGGTGAATACAACGCCAGATCAGGAGGAGAGAGAAGCCCAGCCAAGGGAACCTGGTAAGTAGTCACAGGGGTAGGAGTAGGGGACGGGGTAGGGGGCAGTAAGAGACCCAGGGCCGGATCCTCATCCCCAGAAGACCCACTGCAGCTGCCCACAGCCTCCCCACTGCCCCCCGCCCGGGAGGGTAATCGAAGGGACCCCCGTTTTCGGCCCTGAGGCCTACTCACCACCCTGGCCTGCCGATCCGTGCTCCTCCTCCTGCTAGGCCCCGCATCCGGACGCGGGGGGGAAGGTAGCAGGGCTGTACCGGACCTGGTCAAAGCCCTGGATGTCCTCCGTCCGTCGCGCTCCAAGCCCCGAGGGGAGGGGCGCGGCCTGCGATCCCCGCTCCCACTAGCCACCGGGGACGGTCGCGTGGCTGCACTAGCAGGCCCGCCGCCGGACGCAGCGGGCCGCGCGGCCGACGGGCGAAGGCCGCTCCTTCGCCCAGCTCCGCTCCTGCTCCGATGAGGCTGGATGGAGCCGGCATCCGGGCTCAGTCGAGCGGCGGGCGGGACACCCGCCGCGCCCCGACACGAGGACCCGCGGGAGGCGATGCCACCGCGGGCGTAGCAGCCTGCAGCGCTGCAAACTGCTGCCTCAAACGTCTGCCACCATCTGTAAGAGCCTCAGCCCTCAGGGCAGCGAGCATTGCCTCAATCTCCATGCCTGGGCCGTGAATGAAACACCAGAGCTGCAAAAAATTGCTACCAGGTGCGTTTACAGATTAAAATGGCTGCTGGGGAGAGAGGCTCCAGGGCTTTTATCAACTCCCCCTTGAAGCCCCTCCCCCAGCCCCCGTCAGTCATCTCTTGCCTCCCCCTCGCCCATACATGTCCTGTACAATTAATTTGCATAATTTCCCAGGGTTCTCATCCGGTGTCTGTTTCCCTCCTCCGTGCAAGAGGGAAGACTGCACGGAGGAGACATCCGGCGGGGGACACGGAGCAGCTTCATGTAAGTACGGGGGGGGGGGGGGCTGGCACAATATTCCTGGTATCTGACTGGCACAATATTACTGGGTATCTGACTGGCACAATAATACTGGGTATCTGATTGGCACTATATTACTGGGCATCTGATTGGCACTATATTACTGGGTATCTGACTGGCACTATATTACTGGGCATCTGACTGGCACTATATTAATGGGTATCTGACGGGCACTATATTACTGGGTATCTGATTGGCACTATATTACTGGGTATATGATTGGCACAATATTACTGGGTATCTGATTGGCACTATATTACTGGGCATCTGATTGGCACTATATTACTGGGTATCTGATTGGCACTATATTACTGGGTATCTGACTGGCACTATATTACTGGGTATCTGATTGGCACTATATTACTGGGTATCTGACTGGCACTATATTACTGGGTATCTGACTGGCACAATATTACTGAGCATCTGATTGGCACTATATTACTGGGCATCTGATTGGCACTATATTACTGGGTATCTGACTGGCACTATATTACTGGGCATCTGATTGGCACTATATTACTGGGCATCTGATTGGCACTATATTACTGGGTATCTGACTGGCACTACATTACTGGGCATCTGATTGGCACTATATTACTGGGTATCTGATTGGCACTATAATACTGGGCATCTGATTGGCACTATATTACTGGGTATCTGATTGGCACTATATTACTGGGCATCTGATTGGCACTATATTACTGGGTATCTGACTGGCACTATATTACTGGGTATCTGATTGGCACTATATTACTGGGTATCTGACTGGCACTATATTACTGGGTATCTGACTGGCACAATATTACTGGGCATCTGATTGGCACTATATTACTGGGCATCTGATTGGCACTATATTACTGGGCATCTGATTGGCACAATATTACTGGGCATCTGATTGGCACTATATTACTGGGCATCTGATTGGCACAATATTACTGGGCATCTGATTGGCACTATATTACTGGGCATCTGATTGGCACAATATTACTGGGCATCTGATTGGCACTATATTACTGGGTATCTGACTGGCACTATATTACTGGGTATCTGACTGGCACTATATTACTGGGCATCTGATTGGCACTATATTACTGGGTATCTGATTGGCACTATAATACTGGGCATCTGATTGACACTATATTACTGGGTATCTGATTGGCACTATATTACTTGGTATCTGATTGGCACTATATTACTGGGCATCTGGCTGGCACTATATAACTGGGCATCTGACTGGCACTATATTACTGGGCATTTGACTGGCACTATATTACTGGGTATCTGACTGGCACTATATTACTTGGCATCTGATCTGATTGGCACTATATTACTGGGTATCTGATTGGCACTATATTACTTGGCATCTGACTGGCACTATATTACTTGGCATCTGATTGGCACTATATTACTTGGTATCTGATTGGCACTATATTACTGGGTATATGATTGGCACTATATTACTGGGCATCTGGCTGGCACTATATTACTTGGCATCTGACTGGCACTATATTACTGGGCATCTGATTGGCACTATATTACTGGGTATCTGATTGGCACTATATTACTGGGTATCTGATTGGCACTATATTACTTGGCATCTGACTGGCACTATATTACTGGGCATCTGATTGGCACTATATTACTGGGTATCTGACTGGCACTATATTACTTGGCATCTGATTGGCACTATATTACTGGGTATCTGATTGGCACTATATTACTGGGTATCTGATTGGCACTATATTACTTGGCATCTGACTGGCACTATATTACTGGGCATCTGATTGGCACTATATTACTGGGCATCTGATTGGCACTATATTACTGGGTATCTGATTGGCACTATATTACTTGGCATCTGATTGGCACTATATTAATGGGTATCTGATTGGCACTATATTACTGGGTATCTGATTGGCACTATATTACTTGGCATCTGACTGGCACTATATTACTGGGCATCTGATTGGCACTATATTACTGGGTATCTGACTGGCACTATATTACTTGGCATCTGATTGGCACTATATTACTGGGTATCTGATTGGCACTATATTACTTGGCATCTGATTGGCACTATATTACTTGGCATCTGACTGGCACTATATTACTGGGCATCTGATTGGCACTATATTACTGGGCATCTGATTGGCACTATATTACTGGGTATCTGATTGGCACTATATTACTTGGCATCTGATTGGCACTATATTAATGGGCATCTGATTGGCACTATATTACTGGGTATCTGATTGGCACTATATTACTGGGTATCTGACTGGCACTATATTACTTGGCATCTGACTGGCACTATATTACTGGGCATCTGATTGGCACTATATTACTGGGCATCTGATTGGCACTATATTACTGGGTATCTGATTGGCACTATATTACTGGGTATCTGACTGGCACTATATTACTGGGTATCTGATTGGCACTATATTACTGGGTATCTGACTGGCACTATATTACTGGGTATCTGACTGGCACAATATTACTGAGCATCTGATTGGCACTATATTACTGGGCATCTGATTGGCACTATATTACTGGGTATCTGACTGGCACTATATTACTGGGCATCTGATTGGCACTATATTACTGGGCATCTGATTGGCACTATATTACTGGGTATCTGACTGGCACTACATTACTGGGCATCTGATTGGCACTATATTACTGGGTATCTGATTGGCACTATAATACTGGGCATCTGATTGGCACTATATTACTGGGTATCTGATTGGCACTATATTACTGGGCATCTGATTGGCACTATATTACTGGGTATCTGACTGGCACTATATTACTGGGTATCTGATTGGCACTATATTACTGGGTATCTGACTGGCACTATATTACTGGGTATCTGACTGGCACAATATTACTGGGCATCTGATTGGCACTATATTACTGGGCATCTGATTGGCACTATATTACTGGGCACCTGATTGGCACAATATTACTGGGCATCTGATTGGCACAATATTACTGGGCATCTGATTGGCACTATATTACTGGGTATCTGACTGGCACTATATTACTGGGTATCTTACTGGCACTATATTACTGGGCATCTGATTGGCACTATATTACTGGGTATCTGATTGGCACTATAATACTGGGCATCTGATTGACACTATATTACTGGGTATCTGATTGGCACTATATTACTTGGTATCTGATTGGCACTATATTACTGGGCATCTGGCTGGCACTATATAACTGGGCATCTGACTGGCACTATATTACTGGGCATTTGACTGGCACTATATTACTGGGTATCTGACTGGCACTATATTACTTGGCATCTGATCTGATTGGCACTATATTACTGGGTATCTGATTGGCACTATATTACTTGGCATCTGACTGGCACTATATTACTTGGCATCTGACTGGCACTATATTACTTGGCATCTGATTGGCACTATATTACTTGGTATCTGATTGGCACTATATTACTGGGTATATGATTGGCACTATATTACTGGGCATCTGGCTGGCACTATATTACTTGGCATCTGACTGGCACTATATTACTGGGCATCTGATTGGCACTATATTACTGGGTATCTGATTGGCACTATATTACTGGGTATCTGATTGGCACTATATTACTTGGCATCTGACTGGCACTATATTACTGGGCATCTGATTGGCACTATATTACTGGGTATCTGACTGGCACTATATTACTTGGCATCTGATTGGCACTATATTACTGGGTATCTGATTGGCACTATATTACTGGGTATCTGATTGGCACTATATTACTTGGCATCTGACTGGCACTATATTACTGGGCATCTGATTGGCACTATATTACTGGGCATCTGATTGGCACTATATAACTGGGTATCTGATTGGCACTATATTACTTGGCATCTGATTGGCACTATATTAATGGGCATCTGATTGGCACTATATTACTGGGTATCTGATTGGCACTATATTACTGGGTATCTGATTGGCACTATATTACTTGGCATCTGACTGGCACTATATTACTGGGCATCTGATTGGCACTATATTACTGGGTATCTGACTGGCACTATATTACTTGGCATCTGATTGGCACTATATTACTGGGTATCTGATTGGCACTATATTACTTGGCATCTGATTGGCACTATATTACTTGGCATCTGACTGGCACTATATTACTGGGCATCTGATTGGCACTATATTACTGGGCATCTGATTGGCACTATATTACTGGGTATCTGATTGGCACTATATTACTTGGCATCTGATTGGCACTATATTAATGGGCATCTGATTGGCACTATATTACTGGGTATCTGATTGGCACTATATTACTGGGTATCTGAATGGCACTATATTACTTGGCATCTGACTGGCACTATATTACTGGGCATCTGATTGGCACTATATTACTGGGCATCTGATTGGCACTATATTACTGGGTATCTGACTGGCACTATATTACTTGGCATCTGATTGGCACTATATTACTGGGTATCTGATTGGCACTATATTACTGGGTATCTGATTGGCACTATATTACTTGGCATCTGACTGGCACTATATTACTGGGCATCTGCTGGCACTATATTACTGGGCATCTGATTGGCACTATATTACTGGGTATCTGACTGGCACTATATTACTTGGCATCTGATTGGCACTATATTACTGGGTATCTGATTGGCACAATATTACTGGGCATCTGATTGGCACTATATTACTGGGTATCTGACTGGCACTATATTACTTGGCATCTGATTGGCACTATATTACTGGGTATCTGATTGGCACTATATTACTGGGCATCTGATTGGCACTATATTACTGGGTATCTGATTGGCACTATATTACTTGGCATCTGATTGGCACTATATTACTGGGCATCTGATTGGCACTATATTACTGGGTATCTGATTGGCACTATATTACTTGGCATCTGATTGGCACTATATTACTGGGCATCTGACTGGCACTATATTACTGGGCATCTGGCTGGCACAATAATACTGGGCATCTGACTGGCACAATAATACTGGGCATCTGACTGGCACTATATTACTTGGCATCTGGCTGGCACAATAATACTGGGCATCTGGCTGGCACAATAATACTGGGCATCTGACTGGCACTATATTACTGGGCATCTGGCTGGCACAATAATACTGGGCATCTGGCTGGCATAATATTACAGGCATCTGGCTGGCACTATATTACTGGGCTCTGACTGGCACAATATTACAGGCATCTGACTGGCATAATATTACAGGCATCTGACTGGCACAATATTACAGGCCTCTTACTGGCACAATATTCCTGGCCTCTGACTGGCACACTATTACAAGCATCTGACAGGCATAATATTACAGGCATCTGACTGGCACAATATTACAGGCATCTGACTGGCACAATATTCCTGGCCTCTGACTACACACTATTACAGGCATCTGACTGGCATAATATTACAGGCATCTGACAGGCACCATATTCCTGGGCTCTGACAGGCACAATATTCCTGGGCTCTGACAGGCACAATATTCCTGGTATCTGACTGGCACAATATTATTGGTATCTGACTGGCACAATATTACTGGTATCTGACTGGCACATTATTACTGGGCTCTGACTGGCACAATATTGCAGGCATCTGACTGGCACAATATTGCAGGCATCTGACTGGCACAATATTACTAGGCTCTGACTGGCACAATATTACTGGGCTCTGACTGGCACAATATTACTGGCATCCGAAAGTTACAATATTACTGGCATCTGAATGGCACAACAATTATGGCATATGTGTGTGTGTGTGGGGGGGGGGTAACATTAGAGGTACAGGATTGAGGAAGTTGGCTCCATCTAGCCCAGTCTTGGATCATCTCCAGGGTATGGTTCCATTTTGATGTTTAGTTTTTGTTCTTGATATTTTTTGTCGTTTACGATGGTTGTGAGACGACATATAATAGCATGGCCCATGCTAGGTTACTACATGTGTATATTTGTGTATTCATAGACCTGCTGAAAATGTGGAGAATGTGTGTAATGCATGTTCGCACTCAATAAAGTGTTGGAAAATAAACTTGTATTTAGATGCATTTTACTTTAATTACATAAGTATTTTCATAACAAACAATACATGTGCTTGGTGGGTAAGGGTTTCTTTAACTAATCTAGTAGAAGAGACTCGAGTGCTAAAATCCACGGGTTAGGGGGCGCAAATTACTTGCCTTGCCCCGGGTGCTGACAACCCACGCTACGCCACTGTTTATCTTACCTACTCCAGCCCTGAATTATGCATTTTTCATAAACAGCCCTGAAGAAAACGGCTCGGTGATCACTCTAATAAAATGTGCTATCACACATGTAAAAACAAAATATAGGATGGCTATAGTATTGGGGGAAAAAATGTCCCCTTCAAGAAAATGCGCTTGTGGATTCTTGTAAAATAGAAAGAATACATGAAACTCACTATGCTTAAAGTAATCTACTATCCTGGCACCATACCTACCAACATTCCCCCTCCCGGCGAATTAGGATGCACGGGGGGAGGGACAGAGGTAGAGCATGGCGGGACAGCTGTACAGACCGTTGGGACCGTCCATTGAAAAGCAAAATAGCTGGGGGGTACACGAAACTATAAGAAATGCTGCATGAAGAAAAACGGAAGATTTGATGTAATTCCACTACTAGTGCTATGTATTTGGTAGTTTACCATAGTTTGCTGTTCAGTGAATAGTCCTTACTGTGTATTGTAAATAACGGTGATGATTTTAGAAACTGTTCAGGAGAGTGCTTCCTTTGGACTATATTGTTATAATTTGAAGATCTGACCAAGCCTCTGGGTTAAGCTGGGGCTCCACAAATACTGGCCATCCGGAAGGCATTTTAACTTCAGTGATTGTGCAGCTACACTGTCCCACACTCTGCTGCCTGTAATATACTGATCAGATAAGGAGCAGGGTGGCAAGACACAGTGGTGTATCTTGATTTTGTGCTGCCCTAGGCAGACAAAATCCGGGCACCCCCCTACCCAAGCTGCACACCCACGTTACACACCTAAGACATGCCCCATCACCTCCATTTCATGACCCCACATCACACATAACATTCAGACTCACATCAAGCTCATACTCCCATCACACTCAGTCACACCCTCCTACTCCCATCACACTCAGTCACACACTCCTACTCCCATCACACTCAGTCACACACACTGACTCCCATCGCACACACTGTCTCCCATCACACACACTCTGACTCCCATCACACTCAGTCACACACACTGTCTCCCATCACACACACTCTGACTCCCATCACACTCAGTCACACACACTGTCTCCCATCACACACACTCTGACTCCCATCACACTCAGTCACACACACTCTGACTCCCATCACACTCAGTCACACACACTGTCTCCCATCACACACAATCTGACTCCCATCAGCACTTATCTTTCCCTGGTGGCTAGTGGCAGGCAGCATGTTCCCTTCATGCTGCCTGTTCGGCTTCCCCAGCGATTGTGCCGACAGGCATCAGCACTGGCAAGACAGATATATAGCTTGGAAAATAGGGGGAGGAGGGGTGAAGGTGTCATTGAACATCAGAAACCCAAGACTTGTCGTCATGACCATATCCCTGCCAGTGGATTCTAGAATCTAGCATAGACTGAACAAACAACTTGTCATGACCTTGGACCAAGACCTGGCGGCAGATAAGAACCATTCGGCCCATCTAGTCTGCCCAATTTTCGAAATAATTTTATTGGTCCCTAGTTCCCTAGCTATAAGATAGGGAACTGGGGACCAATAAAATTAATTTGAAAATTGGGCAGACTACATGGGCCGAATGGTTCTTATCTGCCGACACATTCTATGTTCTATGTTCAAAGACAAGTTTGGGAGCCGAAAAAGAGGATGAAAATTGATTGATAACGACAGGTTGTAGGAGAGAAACATGAAAGGAATTATTAATCCATACGGCGGTAGGTAAATCTAAAGAATAAGCAACTTCCCTGATCGTTGTTAAGGCCTTATAGGGACTTATATATCTAGGACCCAAGGCAAAGGAAGCCTGCTGGAGATGAAGATTCTTGGCTGAAAACCATACTTTATTGCCAAGAAACTGAGATCTATGTTTTTCAGCTGGCTTTTTATGATGTTCTTTAGCTCTGGTAAGTTGGGATCAGAGGCGGCTCTAGACTTTGTGAGGCCTTAGGCGAAACTCGAATTAAAAATAGATATGCAAGTGATAATAAAAATGAACTGTTTAAATAGCATATTTTAAGACCAGCCTTAAATCCCAGCAATTAGGAATTCACCCCTCCTTGTTTTTATTTGTCTTATAATTAGTCTATAAATATCTATATCAAAAGTGATTGGTATAGCACACACATACACGCTTATATGCTCATCCGATACACACACTAGCACACACATACACTATGTGTGCTTGTGTGTATCTGATCAGCATTTGAGTGTGTATGTGTGTGTTAGAGTTCACATTTAAGAGACACACACAAACATCACAGCAACACATTTCACCACCCACAGGACTTGCAAATTATTATTACAATAGTCCAATAATGCAGCGGCGTCCCGAGGGGAGGGCGGGGGGGGGGGGGCCCGTCCCGGGTGCCACTGACTAGGGGGGTGCCACCGGTGCTGCCGGCACCCCCCGCGCTGCTTACCTTTTTTTTTTTTTTTTTTACCTTTTTTTTTTTTTCGGGTGGGAAAAAAATAAATAAAAAATTACAGCGACCGGATGTGACGATACGTCACATCCGGCGACTGTGTTTCCCTCCTCCGTGCAGGAGGGAAGAGAAGACTGCACGGAGGAGTCGTCCGTCCGGGAGAAGCAGCGATTTGGTAAGTGATGGGGGGGGGGGGGGGGGGAGAAGCAGTGGCACAGTATTACAGGCATCTGGCTAGCACTGTATTACAGGCATCTGGCTGGCACTGTATTACTGGGTTCTGGCTGGCACTGTATTACTTGGAATCTGGCTGGCACAATATTACAGGCATCTGGCTGGCACTTTATTACTGGGTTCTGGCTGGCACTGTATTACTTGGCATCTGGCTGGCACTATATTACTTGGCATCTGGCTGGCACTATATTACAGGCATCTGGCTGGCACTATATTTCTGGGCATCTGGCTGGCACAATATTACAGGCATCTGACTGGCACTATATTACTGGGCATCTGGCTGGCACTATATTACAGGCATCTGGCTGGCACTATATTACTGGGCTCTGGCTGGCACTATATTACTTGGCATCTTGCTGGCACAATATTACTGGGCATCTGGCTGGCACTATATTACTTGGCATCTGGCTGGCACTATATTACTTGGCATCTGGCTGGCACAATATTACTGGGCATCTGGCTGGCACTATATTACTTGGCATCTGGCTGGCACAATATTCCTGGGCATATGACTGTTACAATAATCCTGGGCACTGAGTGGCACACTATTACTGGGCACTGACTGGCACACTATTACTGGGCTCTGACTGGCACACTATTACTGGGCACTGACTGGCACAATATTCCTGGGCATCTGACTGGCACAATATTCCTGGGCATATGACTGGCATAATATTCCTGGGCTTCTGGCTGGCATAATATTCGTGGGCACTGACTGGCACAAAATTACTTGGCATCTGACTGGCATAATATTCCTGGGCACTGACTGGCACAATATTACTGGGCATCTGACTGGCACAATATTCCTGGGCTCTGAGTGGCACACTATTACTGGGCTCTGACTGGCACTATATTACTGGGCTCTGACTAGCACAATATTCCTGGTATCTGACTGGCACAATATTCCTGGTATCTGACTGGCACAATATTACTGGGTTCTGAGTGGCACACTATTACTGGGCTCTGAGTGGCACACTATTACTGGGCTCTGAGTGGCACACTATTACTGGGCTTTGACTGGCACTATATTACTGGGTTCTGAGTGGCACTATATTACTGGGCTTTGACTGGCACACTATTACTGGGCTCTGAGTGGCACACTATTACTGGGCTCTGACTGACACTTACTGGGCTCTGACTGGCACAATATTACTGGTATCTGACTGGCACAATATTACTGGTATCTGACTGGCACACTATTCCTGGTATCTATAATTGTACAATTTTCAAACATTGAAAAAATTGTGGGTGTTTTCTTGCATTTTTATTATGGGGGTGGGGGTGGGGTGCCACACTCAGGGTCCGCCCCGGGTGCCAAATGCTCTAGGTACGCCCCTGCAATAATGTACGCACAGGATTTACCAATGTACATCCACAAGGTCTTGGCCTTGTTCCATCTCTGTCCCCAAACATCTTGCCAGTGCCATATTTGATCCCAAACAGCTTCCCAGTGCAACTTGTCCGTAAGACTTATCAGTGCCACCTATGTCCTTCATCAACTTATTTGACTGCCTTCTTTGTCTCCAAACTGCATTCCGAATGCTGTCTCTGTGCCCAAACATTTTATCAGGGTCATCTATGTGCAAAAACTGTTTATCAGGGCCATCTATGTGCCCAAACAGCTCATCGGGGTAATCATTGTCTTCAAATACCCTGTCACTGCCATTGTTCCCAAACCTCTTATTGGTGCCATATTTGTGCCTAGACTGTTTATCTCTGAAATCAGTGTCCCTAAACAACTAATGATCATTGTCCTTAAACATACCACTGCCATTATGTCCTCAAAACGCTTATCACAAACATAGTCACACTCAATCACAAACCCAGCCACACAAACTCAGACAGGACACACACTCACTCACAGACACACTCCGCAAGCAAACACTCACACACACAAAAAGCCAGCACACACTTAATCAAGCACTCAGTGAGCACACACTCACTCACTCAGGACACACACTCACAGACACAATAAGCCAGCACACACTTAATTAAACACACTCAGCGAGCACACACTCACTCAGCACACATTAAGCCATCCCACATTCACACAAACACTCAGCCAGCCCACACTCACACAAACACTCAGTCAGCACACACCCTCACTCACACACTCAGTCAGCACACACCCTCACTCACACACTCAGTCAGCACACACCCTCACTTACACACTTAATCAGCACACACACTCACACAACTCGGTCAGCACACAGACACACCAGCAGATTTTTTTATGACCAGCATAACGGGCATCAGAGCGGCGGGACAGTTTTTCTTTTAGATGTCCCTCTCCCTCCCTGCTTAGTTACCTGTCAGGGCATCTACAGGGAGAAGAAGAGGGTCTCAGTGTCCGATGGTCTCATAGACCACGTTATGCTGGCACTTCTGCTGTTGCCGTTTGGGTTACAGTGGGGGCGGAGCAGAGCGGTAATCTTCGTGTGCACGAGAGAAAAAAACACAGAATCGCTGCCTGTGAAGACGGCCCCTTACCTGAAAGTGCCGACGCAGATGGCGCGGAGATTAGTGTGACAGTTGACTTATCACTGCCTGCTACACACAACACACAGGCAGCGATAAGCTCCTGTCACCTTACAATGTAAAATGGTACCTAGTTGATGCTTATGAATGTCCATGTAGTAGGTAGCAGAAAGGTGGCAAAACATTATCTGTTAGGTGAGTTAGGCTGCCGCGAGGCCCCCCCAAGTGCGAGGCCATAGGCAGCCGCCTAACTTGCCTAATTAGAGAGCCGCCTCTGGTTGGGATGAAATGGAAAGCCTGTGGGTCATGTAGGTCATGTGGGTCAACCTTGGGTCATGTACATGATGGTCAGCAGCACGAAACTGAAGAACAAATGCTATCTGGCCAAAGGTCCATAAACAGTACAAAAAGGAGACATCTGTAAGGATTCACAAGGCAGAACTGTATGACAACTCGACTAGATGGGGAAGAGAGGACCAGTCCGAATGGTTATCGGTAACATACACGAGGAGATATTGTTGGAGAACCTGACTGATTCTCTTGGTCTGCCCTTTAGAGTGGGGGTGATGGGAGGATGAGAAATGACGGGTAATCCCCAAAAAGAAAACAGAGGAAGATCCAGAAATGAGACACAAATTGAGAACCACGATCTGAGACCATACTCTGAGGAATACCATAAATACATATCATTTCTTTCATGAAGGCAGTTTAGAAAGAGCAATAAAATGAGACAGATTTGGAGAAAAAATCCACTACGACAACCTTGAGAGGAGAAAATATCTTAGAAAAGTAGGAGCAGGGAGGAATACATCTGGTTCTTTGAGACAAAACAACACCAGTTTCTTTTTTGAATGAAGGGTAATGAAGGATCAAGTCTCTGAAGTATAGGTTCTGCAGTACAGTCAAGGAGAACTGTAAATTGGAAATAGTTTTCTAGTAAAATAAATAAATAAGTACATTTCCCATATTAAACACATGTGCAACATCCAGAAATCAAGCATGATGGAGCTGGCCCTTTAATTTTTTAGAATTGCTAGCCACAATTAGGATTGTTATCACTAGGTTGGCCTCGTGTAAGGAAATCGTTAATTAATCTCTACTTTCTGCCACGCTGACATATTCTGCCATCCTTCAATATCATGGATATTCATAGCTCCAAGAGAAAGGAATAGAAAGAGCCGATCTATCATTTGTGGGCACACCTCACCTCCTTGACGTTTGGAGAGGACAATAATAATCGGTATTGTCCAGAGAAAAATCGCTAAGTCTTCCCAGTCTCTTAGAGGCTGACGGTAAATAGGTGCCCTACCCATTTATTAAGGAAACAGTCGACACGAATACTGTAAATCTCTTTCTTCGAAGGGAAGGGTGGGGTGTACATAGGGACACTGCACCACATCCAAGCAGGAAAGAGAAATGAACCCAGATCACATCATTGTTCTAATCTCCGGAAAATGTATTTGGCTAATTTTAAACTTTTTTTTTTTTGTTTCTTGTTTCAGAAAATACAGGTTAATTCTAAAGAGAAATTGCAAGGGAAAGGTCCAAATGTGAAACCAATGTAATATACTATATATATGGCTGAGTGACAGGCAACAGAGAGTTGTAGGCAATGGGGTATATTCGATGCAAGGTCTTGTTACTAGTGAGGTACCTCAGGGATCTGACTTGGACCCATTCTCTTTAATATTTTTATTAGCGATATTGATGATACAAAGATTTGCAGCAGGGTTGATATTCATGGAGGTATAAGCCAAATGGCAAATGATTTAGCTAAACTAGAAAAATGGTCAGAGCTGTGACAACTGACAATTAATGTGGACAAGTGCAAGATTATGCACCTTGGGCATAAAAACCCAAAAGTAGAATATAGACTATTTGGTACAGACCTCAACATCTGAGGAAAGGGATTTAGGAGTAATAATTTCAGAGAGCTTGAAGGTAGGTAGGCAATGCAATAGAGCAGCAGGAAATGCTAGCAGAAGGCTTGGTTGCATAGGGAGAGGTATTAGCAGTAGGAAGAGGGAAGTGGTAGAGGTAAACACAGTCAAGGATTTTAAGCATGCGTGGGATAGACACAAGGCTATCCTAGCTACAAGACCGGGAACGGGGGACTAATAAAAATAAATTGGGCAGACTAGATGGACCGAATGGTTCTTATCTGCTGACACATTCTATGTTTCTATGTTTCTATGTAATATACAACTAGTTACCAGTAATATAGTTACTTTGCCACTGAATTACTGCTAATTAATGAACCCAATGGAATAGGATCATCATGGATTTGTACACAAAAAAGGATGGTTCTACACGTGATGTAATCAGCAGGAACGTTCCATTGGTCTCCATGGTGACTGTGAAAGGTTCCATTGGTTTCCATGATGACTGTGGAAGGTTCCATTGGTTTCCGTGGTGACTGTGTAAGATTCCATTGGTTTCTGTGGTGACCGTGGAATGTTCCATTGGTTTCAATGTTTACTAGATCCCTTGAGATGTGTTCATTCGGTAATAACATCACAATTAGTTTTACAGTACAATAGGACATCTCATATGCCACTGCGTATGTTTGCCGGGTTTGGATTCCAAATAACATATTTTCAATGATTTTAATTATTTTTTGTCATAAATATTCCAAGTGTTATTCAGATTATAACACATTTCGCATACATTATATATTTTGCATATCTGTAATATTCTTTTCTATAATGGTGCTCTTTTAAAAATAAAATATTTTTTTTTTATTAGTTTTCTCATTGTTTATAAAATTACAATACCTTTATGTTTTCCTCATTTTGGATGTCTATATAGAGTGTAGGGAGTAATGGATCTAATTTAGTGTTAAATCAGTTAAGTAATTTTTTTTTTTTTCATTTTATTTCATTCCAGATATTTTGAATTATTTTAAAATTTGTTTTAACAACATCTTTATTTCTTAATTAATATAGTGTATCCTATTGTATACAGTATTTCTCAAGAGTACTATAAAGCACCGCCTATTATTTTAATTAATACAGTCTGTGATTGTAGTTCCATGTTTGTATCCAATAACATTTTTTAAACGAATATAGAGCAGGAAAATGCTGCCACCTACTGGTAAGAATTGCCATATCTGCCACAAAGCAAAAAATAAAAAACATTTAAAGCTTGATGGGAGTTGGAAGCTCATTCACTTTATCACATATGTTTAGATCTCCTGTTCACTTTATAATATATGTGTATTTTAATGAAAAATGAATAGCATTTGAATAGCATCTGTTTCAGGATGTGCATAAAATCTCAAAGCTGATTTATGTAGCTTTTTTTACCAGAGATAGTGTTTTTCTTGTGGTTTTAACACCTGTGGCATGATATGCAAATGAACTAATTTTCAATGGGAAATGTGTCATTTGCATATCAGACCAAAGGTGATGTCATTAACAGGAGACTCCACAGACACATATAAAACATATCTTTCTCTTATTTTATGCATTTTTTCGCAGGCACTTTTGCCAACACAATGTATAGATGTTCATTTCTATTCTCTATTTTCAAGTAATGTTTTGGTTGACAGATACCCTTTAATGCGATCTTTCAATTAAATCCCTTCATTATTTGCTGCCGTAGGAATCGGTCAGTACAGGTAAGATTGGTAATACCTTGGAGGATTAAATACATCACAAGCATGGACACGTGTGTACGAAACCATACAGCTAGTTCTGAAACGATAGGTTTACCGTGAAAACAAACATTATACGTAATTATAGATATCAGCTGTGGTGTCATTCCATTTGCGGTAGGGTTGCCATCTTTTCTTCAGAAAAATACCGGCCTTGCTACGGTCTCCATAGACTTAACATTGGCCAGATGCCAATTTTTTTACCGGCCTGGCGGTAAAATACCGGCCAGGTGGCAACCCTAATTTGCGGCTATCATGCAAATACGGTAATATGGGAACATGTTTGCTCGTACCATGACACCCGTCATCCTACAAGACTTGCCGCCTCGAGAGCTGAATCCAAGGTGGGATTTTGTGCAGAGAATACAACTGGATCCATACCATTTTCTTGCCAACTTGCAAGTATAGCAGTGCTCTGAACTTCCTCCTCACTTCAACCATTTACACTGACATGGTTGCCGTAGTCTTGTGGGCACTTGCCCCAGGGCTGTTTCTGTTGCCCTACAGAGACTGTCAAGTAAACATACTGTGAATGTAGCGAATGAAAACGTGTAAAACAATCTATTCATTAAGGCTGCGATACTCCACGTTAGTTCAAAAAGTGCCGTTTATTAACACTACACAAAACCAAAAAAAGGTTTTATGCAAAAAAAACCCCACAACTTAAATGTGTAGCAGCTATTTGCACGTTTTAACCCTTCCAGTGCTGTAGGGAACACACGCAGTGCTTCCTACAGCACTGAAAGGTTAAATGTTGATGAAACAATATCGGGGAAGCCACAGAGAGCCCCCAATGTCCCCCACAGAGATAGAGAGAGCCCATTTCTATGCTATTTCTAATGCTATTGGCTTTCTATAAACCGAAATAGAGTCCCCATTCAATTGACCTATTCGTATGAATGGGGACTCTATTTCGGTTTATAGAATAGCAATAGCATTACATGTATTCCATAAACCGAAAGTCTATAAACCGAATGTTTATGCGGTTTGGGTTCGCTCAACACTACTTGTAACATTTACTTTGTAAATTGTAACGCTGTCACTGCAGCTGGCATGCACAGTAGAGCCTCACTCATCCTGACACTGCAGCTGGCATGCACAGTAGAGCCTCACTCATCCTGACACTGCAGCTGGCATGGACAGTAGAGCCTCGCTCATCCTGACACTGCAGCTGGCATGCACAGTAGAGCCTCACTCATCCTGTCACTGCAGCTGGCATGCACAGTAGAGCCTCACTCATCCTGACACAGCAGCTGGAATGCACAGTAGAGCCTCACTCATCCTGACACTGCAGCTGGCATGCACAGTAGAGCCTCGCTCATCCTGAGGTCAGATTGTAGCACTGTCACTGCAGTTGGCATGCACAGTAGAGCCTCGCTCATCCTGACACTGCAGCTGGCATGCACAGTAGAGCCTCACTCATCCTGACACTGCAGCTGGCATGCACACTAGAGCCTCACTCATCCTGACACTGCAGCTGGCATGCACAGTAGAGCCTCGCTCATCCTGAGGACAGATTGTAGCACTGTCCCTGCAGCTGGCATGCACAGTAGAGCCTCGCTCATCCTGACACTGCAGCTGGCATGCACAGTAGAGCCTCACTCATCCTGACACTGCAGCTGGCATGCACAGTAGAGCCTCACTCATCCTGACACTGCAGCTGGCATGCACAGTAGAGCCTCACTCATCCTGACACTGCAGCTGGCAAGCACAGTAGAGCCTCACTCATCCTGACACTGCAGCTGGCATGCACAGTAGAGCCTCACTCATCCTGACACTGCAGCTGGCATGCACAGTAGAGCCTCACTCATCCTGACACTGCAGCTGGCATGCACAGTAGAGCCTCACTCATCCTGACACTGCAGCTAGCAAGCACAGTAGAGCCTTACTCATCCTGACACTGCAGCTGGCATGCACAGTAGAGCCTCGCTCATCCTGACACTGCAGCTGGCATGCACAGTAGAGCCTCACTCATCCTGACACTGCAGCTGGCATGCACAGTAGAGCCTCGCTCATCCTGACACTGCAGCTGGCAAGCACAGTAGAGCCTTACTCATCCTGACACTGCAGCTGGCAAGCACAGTAGAGCCTTACTCATCCTGACACTGCAGCTGGCATGCACAGTAGAGCCTCGCTCATCCTGAGGTCAGATTGTAGCACTGTCACTGCAGCTGGCATGCACAGTAGAGCCTCGCTCATCCTGACACTGCAGCTGGCATGCACAGTAGAGCCTCACTCATCCTGACACTGCAGCTGGCATGCACAGTAGAGCCTAACTCATCCTGACACTGCAGCTGGCATGCACAGTAGAGCCTCACTCATCCTGACACTGCAGCTGGCATGCACAGTAGAGCCTCACTCATCCTGGCACTGCAGCTGGCATGCACAGTAGAGCCTCACTCATCCTGACACTGCAGCTGGCAAGCACAGTAGAGCCTTACTCATCCTGACACTGCAGCTGGCAAGCACAGTAGAGCCTTACTCATCCTGACACTGCAGCTTGCATGCACAGTAGAGCCTTACTCATCCTGACACTGCAGCTGGCATGCACAGTAGAGCCTCGCTCATCCTGAGGTCAGATTGTAGCACTGTCACTGCAGCTGGCATGCACAGTAGAGCCTCGCTTATCCTGACACTGCAGCTGGCATGCACAGTAGAGCCTCACTCATCCTGACACTGCAGCTGGCATGTACAGTAGAGCCTAACTCATCCTGACACTGCAGCTGGCATGCACAGTAGAGCCTCACTCATCCTGGCACTGCAGCTGGCATGCACAGTAGAGCCTCACTCATCCTGACACTGCAGCTGGCAAGCACAGTAGAGCCTTACTCATCCTGACACTGCAGCTTGCATGCACAGTAGAGCCTCACTCATCCTGACACTGCAGCTGGCATGCACAGTAGAGCCTCACTCATCCTGACACTGCAGCTGGCAAGCACAGTAGAGCCTCACTCATCCTGACACTGCAGCTGGCATGCACAGTAGAGCCTCACTCATCCTGACACTGCAGCTGGCAAGCACAGTAGAGCCTCACTCATCCTGACACTGCAGCTGGCATGCACAGTAGAGCCTCACTCATCCTGACACTGCAGCTGGCATGCACAGTAGGCATTTTCCGTTATCTCGGACACCAAAGAATGTGATCAGGATTACGGGATTTCGGTCCTTAATTCTGCTGTCCCTCCGAGCTCTACCTCTGTCCTGAAAGTGCAAAGCGGGACAGCTGGGGGATAAATAAAACAAAACACATACTTTTCTCTTCATTTGCATTTGGTTGCAGTTCTGTTAACACAGTGTACAAATAATGTTTGATTATAATTGTAGAGAATAAATGTTGTGTTTAGGTGAAGAGGTCTATTTATACACACAGAGGGCTACACACTAAAAGGTGAGATGAGGTGAGCTGAACATTACAAACCTTATGAGTTCATCTCACCTCAACTCCCCTCATCTCACCTGCAACTCACCTTCAAGTGAATAGCCCCCACAGACTCCATCCGAATTGTTAGGAAGTAATATACCGGTAATACAGGTCTCATTTCTGCGAGGAAGCTATTAACACGTTGCCCAGGAGATGGCGCTGAGCTCAACCCTAATGTCATAACACATTATTGTATTAATAATGCATAGTGTTAAATGTTTATTCACACAGTGACGCACCTCTGATTTGAACGTTTGCTATTGCAATTAAATCATACAGTCGGAATGCCCTGCGTAGCATTGAACTCACACATTCATATAATTAGCAGTGGTGATTCATGCTGGACTGCTTCCCTTGGAGTAACACCCCTCCCGGGGAATGCCACAGTTACATGCCACCCTTCAGATTTCTTCTCAGACAAGGTCATTAGAGGAGAGCAGTGCGATTTAACCCCCTCTGTACCAGCACACATTAAGCTCCTTAGATAATGCTTGTGATCCGGCATAATACTGTGTTCATGTAATACCCTTACTGCTTAAATCTGGAATAAATAATACTGCCAGGGGGATTTGCCATCCTAATGTCACCTGGCTGTCTCCCCTTGTGCCCAAGGGTTGCCACTTTTTCTTCCCCAAAATGTCGACTTTGCTATTGCCTCCATAGACTTAACATTGGCAGCAAGCCATTATTTGTTTTTTACCGGCCTGCCATCCCTATCCTGTCCCGAACCTCCATGTTGCTCCAGTGCTCTGGCTCAGTCCAGGATGATTAGCGGTGGAGAATCCCTTTGCCAAGACCTGTCTGGTAGAGGCTCCCCCCCCCCCCCCCCCCCCCGCAAAAGTGTCAGCTAGATAAAGAAGACGCAATTGTATTCCTTTTTTTCCACTTCCCGACACTTTTATGTTTCCGACATTTTATACACGTCCCCCAATATTATGACTTTAATGGGTTGTATTAGCTTTATTTCCAACTTTTCCTAATCTTAAAGAGCCTGTCTGGCGGAGGTTCCTCCCCTCCCCCTCCCCCCGCACTGCAATAGTGTCAGCTATATATCGAAGGCGCAATTATTTTCCTTTTTTTCACTTCCTGACACTTTTATGTTTCCGACATTTTATATACACGTTGCCCAACATTATAAATTTCATGGGTTCTATTAACTTTATTTCCAACTTTTCCTAATCTTAAAGAGCCCTAAAAAAATAAATATATATATATATATATATATATATATATAATATATAAATAATATATGTCCATCACCACCCAATGAGACCTTTCCTCTTTTGTGAAATAGTGACATAATAATTAAGGTTAGCAGCCCCATATGGAAATGAAAGAGTCTAATAAGATGTTTTAGATATCATTAATCATTTACAATGAAGGTTTTCCCAGATAACATTGACATGGATCTAGGAATTGGGTGAGCGTTCCAGCCTTGCTAATGACAGATTATCCCACAGCTAAAGTGATTAAAGAAGTGTGAACAAGGGATAATCATCCATGGAAGATGTCACTGTATAATTTAACATGGCCAATGTTTAACAATTACATCCCTTAAACGCTTGTATAAAGATGCCTGTCATAGTTCTTTTACGTAGCTGTGTGTTTGTACGCTGACTGAGCTGCTGTTCACTAGCTGTGGGGTAAATGCCGATATATCCAGGGCTGGGAGAGGCAAAGTGTCCATGGTGAGGTCTCTGCGCATCTATTGGACTTCATTAAATTACTACGATGAGCAATGTTCGTTCCTAACCCTGATACAAGGCCAGATTACCAACTTGGCACATTTTTGAGGAGCACCATGGACATTGTTGATCCAATTCAATATATTTTTGCTCAATCACAAAAATCACCTACCAAAACCACAGAATCTACACTGTGATAATTCTCTTTATTTTAGGTCTTTTTTATTCCCCCTAGGGTTCCAGGTTCTGTTAAGCCTTTTGCCCACTCAGTGCCAAATTGTATTTGTAAGGGGTTTCTGCTTTACGGATAGGTCCTAGATATAAGATAAGGCTGGGGACTAATAAGAGCATTTAGAACATTGTGCAGACTAGATGAGCTGAATGGTATCTGCCAGTGACACATTCTATGTTTCTCATGTCTCACATCTTCGCCCACATCCTTCATATTTTCGTAGATGTCTTGGTACATGTCAAGCTTCACCCACATCCTTAATGCTTTGATACTCGCACACTTTTTTGCCTCGTCTTTTTTAAAACACAGGGTGTGTCCACGTGTACAGGATTATTTTGGAATATTATATTTCGGAATACTGCGGAATATTGTCCTGGCCAACACTGCTATAAAGGAATTACTGGAAAGTACTGCCCTTAGGTTTCGGGGAGCCGAGGCTTATCGATGGTTTAAGGAAAAACAGGATCCAGGACAACATCGTCAAGTGTGGTTTATATAGTCTCAAACTTCCAGCTGGCAGATTGTTTTACTGAGTTGGTTGCAGTGTGATGCCGACAATATTTACAACCCCTAAAGCTCTGGCCACAGGCTACATAGACCCCATGGCCAGCATGATCCTGAGGAAACATGTTTCTGATGCCCTGTATCATCGCTATGTACAGGAAGCGCGAGCAGCACTTACTGAGCTCTGTGTGTGTTTAACACATAGAGATCATGCTGGCCACTTCAAGTAAGTATGCGGGGGGGGAGTGAACTGAGATGAGGGATGAGGGGGGAGTATAGAGATGGGGAGGAGGGGGACAGAACAAAGGAGAGGGGAAGAAAACAGAGATGGGGAGGAGGAGGGAGACAACTGAGATGGGGAGGAGGGGGAGACAACTGAGATGGGGAGGAGGGGGAGAGAAAAGAGGAGAGGGGGAGAGAACAGAGATGGGGGAGGAGGGGGGAGAGAACTGAGATGGGGAGGAGGGGGGAAAGATATGGGGAGGAATGAACAGAGATGAGGGGGAGATAACAGAGATTAGGTAGGGGGAGAGAACAGAGGATGACAGGAGAGACCAGATATGTTGGAGAAGGGAGAGAGAGAATAGATATGGATGGGGGGGGGGGGTGGAGGGAGAACAGATATGGGGAGAGGGAAAGAGATATGGGGAGAGGAAAATAGATATGGGGAGGGGAAGGATGAGGGAAACAGATATGGGGGGAGGAGAGGGAAAGATATATGGAGATAAGAAGAAGAGATATGGGGAGGGGGAGAGAGAACAGATATGGGGAGAGGGAAAGATATATCTGATGAGGAAGGAGAGGGAAAGAGATATGGGGAGAGGGAAAGAGATATGGGGGCAAGAGAGGGAAAGAAAAATGGGGAGGGGAAGAAGGGATATGGGGAGAGGGGAAGAGATATGGGGAGGAGAAGGAGAAATTAGAGATATGGGGAGAGGGAAAGCGCTATGGGGAGAGGCAAAAGAGAGATAATAGATATGAGAGGGGGAAGAGATAACAGATATGTGGGGGAGAAAACAGATACGGAGGGAAGATATAACAACAGAGTTGTGGTGGAGGAGAGAGAACAGATACAGGGGAAGAGAGACAGATAGACATGGGGGTGGGGAGAGGAGATATATACATGGGAAGGGAGAAAGACATAAAATGGAGGGGTTGCAGAGAGCCAGACATGACAAGGAAGAGGAAAGAGACAAACATGGGGAGGGAGAGAGACATACATGGAGGGAGAAAAGAGACAGACATGAGGAGGGAGAGCATACAGACAGACATGACGGTAGAGATAAGGTGGGGGTGCCACGGGGTGGCCTGCACAAGGTTCTTGAACACTTAAGGCCAGCCCTGAGTGCATGTAGAGTAGTGTAAACCTCCACAGTCCCATGTCTATAGTTAATGACAATTCCCATGATAATCAACCAGCAATGTTGCTGGCTCAAAATCCAAAAAAAGTGGTCTCACTCAGAAATTGTAGAAAAGTATAAAAACCACATGTGACCACATGTCAGTCCCGCAATAGATCTTCAATATAGAAACACATTTACTGCAGTTTAAACACAATGTATTGTGAGTTTTATTGCTATGGAGCTCTGTGATACAGTTATACAAACCAAAACATTCTGAGCTCCCAGAAAAAGAGGGACAACAGGGGAGGAAAGAGGGACAGGGGTGCAAAATAGGGTCTGTCCCTCCTAAATAGGAACACTTGGGAGGTATGTGTTAAAGTAATGTGTTAGTGGAGTGTGTAGCGCTAGAGTTCTGTAGTTAGTGGAGAGTTGTCTAATGTTCATAAGTGATATGTAGTGTTACTTTAGTGTACCATAGAATTACTGTGGTGTAGCGCTACACAGCACACGCCTTTGGTAAGACCCAGTAAGATTCCGCTCTGTGTATGATGTCACTCTCCGCTCAGTATATTATTTACGTCTTTTTAGCAGTAATTTTTTTATTATTATTATTATCTCTTTCTTGTAATTGCAAAGTGTGAGTCATTGTGTGTGCTGACTGCAGTAACACTTGCAGGATTCCCTGGCGGTGTGTTACCATACTCTCTGACAGTCAGATAGAAAGCCCCGGTGACCTGCCAATTCTGGAATCTTTCCTGTTTCGTTTTTGAGTCACTGAGCTGGATCTGAGACCTTCCCCCTTACAATTTGCTGATGCTGGAAGACATTACCATGAAAGAAAAGGAAGATGTAAAAAAAAAAAACTCCACTGCAGTGTTCAGAAAGAATGATTGTGCATCAGTGTCCTTATCTGACCCCGCTTTCTCTCACAGTATTTTTGCTGCAGATCCATCTGGAGAATCAATTGTAAAGCTTATTAAATATTGACAGGTATATATTACATCACTTCTGCCATCATGTTCTGTTCTATTATGTATTCCTCTCTTGTGAGTGGAGAGACTGATTTGAAAGTTTGTCTGGGCCAGTCCTGATTTTCCTGCAACAAGGTGGTGTCCAGGATTTCTATACATGAGCTCAGGTGATTCAATTAAAGGTGAGTTGAGGAGAGATGGACATTGCACACATCGAATAGGCTGTGCCGTGTTCAGGGGCATTCCTGGTGAGTCTCTCCTGCTAGCTCAGCTGGCACTGAATAAAGTATAGGTCCATATTTACAGAACTCTCATAATTACACAATACATTACACAGGGTTCTTCTACCAAGAGGAATGCACCAGGATTATCCCTGCACCATGGAACAGTAACTTGACCAATTCAACAAAAATATCAATATCTGGAGATACGCACAGACACAATCCTTTTAATGAATCATGGTAGGTCCTATGAGATTAATTGGATTGTGTCTGTGCGTATATCCATCCTACATACTGCCGGGCTGCACTTTACTTGAATTGGATTGTGTGTGTATATCCATCCTACATACTGCCGGGCTGCACTTTACATGAATTGGATTGTGTGCGTGTGTATATACATCCTACATACTGCCGGGCTGCACTTTACATGAATTGGATTGTGTCTGTGTGTGTAAATACATACTACATTCTGCCGGGCTGCACTTTACATGAATTGGATTGTGTGGGTGTGTGTATATACATCCTACATACTGCCGGGCTGCACTTTACATGAATTGGATTGTGTGTCTGTGTGTATATACATCCTACATACTGCCGGGCTGCACTTTACATGAATTGGATTGTGTCTGTGTGTATATCCATCCTACATACTGCCGGGCTGCACTTTACATGAATTGGATTGTGTCTGTGTGTATATATCCATCCTACATACTGGCAGGCTGCACTTTACATGAATTGGATTGTGTCTGTGTGTATATACATCCTACATACTGCCGGGCAGCACTTTGCATGAATTGGATTGTGTCTGTGTGTATATACATCCTACATACTGCCGGGCAGCACTTTACATGAATTGGATTGTGTGTGTGTGTATATACATCCTACATACTGCCGGGCTGCACTTTACATGAATTGGATTGTGTGTGTGTGTGTATATACATCCTACATACTGCCGGGCAGCACTTTACATGAATTGGATTGTGTCTAGGGTTGCCACCTTTTCTTCAAAAAAATACCGGCTTTGGTACTGTCTCCATAGACTTAACATTGGCCTGATGCCATTTTTTTACCGGCCTGCCGGTAAAATACCGGCCAGGTGGCAACCCTAATTGTGTCTGTGTGTATATCCATCCTACATACTGCCGGCCTGCACTTTGCATTCTCTGTCTGCAGCATGTGGAACAAATATGTGTCCCTGGAAACATGGCCGATGTTGGCAAATGGCAACTATGCAATATGAAACAAGAAAGCATGGGGAAGCTAGAGAGCAGTCCTTATAAAACAATATGTCTCTTATTTTATCTCTAGGAGGGAGAATTTTATAACAGCCCCACCAGACGTGGCCTTCCTTCCTACATCTTATATGCCCTGTCATCTGAGTAAGACTTGGGTTCCTGGGTCCCCTTGCTGATTGGTATAGTCCGAACGGTAGTTGATTGGGTTGATTGTATTACATTGTAGCGGATCTGAGCTGTTCTGTTCTATTTTGGGTCTTTGGTACTTTCCAGGGGCGGAGTTTGTTTCTCATTGAGTTTATCTTGGTTACGGACCATTATGTAGGACTTAGAAAAAAGATGGCTGCACACTCGCCAGCCCAAGAAGGCTCTATGCAATAAACTGCCATGCCCAGTATGATTGCTATTTCCTGTTACACTTTTAGGCTCAATAAACACCCCCTTTACGATGCTGAATGGTTTGGCTCCAAGTGAGCTATGATGCTACCATCTCAAGCACAGCATTCACAATTTAAGCACAAATTTACTTCTACTTATTACACTGATGATATATTGACTATTATTCACAATCTCGCCACTGAGTGGCACTATCACCCACATCACAAATGATAGGCAATGTAAAATAACTATAAACATCTCCTCTCCCCAGACCGCTCATTACTTACAGTTTCCTGTTTATTTAATCTCTGGAATCTTATTCCATTATAATAATGATGCATTACAATGCGACTACCAATTATTTCAGATGCTTTCAATACACAATTAAACCAGCGTGTTTCGCTGCACGTTTGGGTTGAGTGCAGGACAGGAATGTAGGGAAGGTAAATAAAACAAGATGTCAGCTATTCATATGGATGGTATTTGCATTGTAATGCACATTTCTATTGTCCTTTGTACGTCCTGAGTCATTCATTTCATTGCATGTGCACAGGGGCCTTATTATTCCACATGCAGAATAGTCCTTAAATATATTTAACATCCTAAAATATTCTTTAGCGGGCTAGAAACCTAGATTATTGTGACTAAATGAAAGAACTGTGCTTTTAAACCACTTACGCTATTACCTCTCCTTCCATCATTTACCTCTAAATGGGACCCTGGGCAGCTCACTTCATCCTACTTTGTATCAGTATTGGGGTTAGGTTTGCCACCGTCGGCCCCTTGCATCGCACAGAACCACATTGATTAGTTAATTGATTTCTTTCCGGTCATACGTCTGGTCACAGCAGGATTCCGGACGACGATCCCACAGTCCTGATGGCATTCTCCAGTGTCTGGGAAAGGTCCAGCATTGTGGGCATGCGTCGGAGAGCTGTCAGGATGAGTGACACTGCCACCACACTGACATTCAACCCTCCAAGCTCCATACCATTGGGAAAAGTAGGGAGGTATGCATATGACTGCTACACACTGCAAGGTGCTGCAGGTGCTGGGTATGGCTTAGTCTCTTAATGAGAGTTGATCTCTAAAGTCGAATTTTAGTGAATAGACCCAAAATGGGGATTGGTAGGTGGACACAAGACTTTTATCACATCCTGTAGCAACAATCTCTGGGGTGGTGAATGAAGGGGTTAGCACAATCCCAGTGGATAGTTGTTCACACCATAAAAAAATGAGCCACCATGATTTCCTGCTAATAGTCATCTGTAGTCTCTGAGCCCAGGTGGGGAGAAAGGTTGAGTCAGGCCATGCTGGTTCAGTCCTAGAGGTATGTCATGCATATCTGGACACCCTCTATCCCAAATAGGCACAGGATGACTTAGACATCAAAGGCCACTGGGAAGCTGAGAAAGGAGCCCCTCCAGGAGCCCAAAGCATGGAGCCTTCTGTGACAATCACCATTTTGTAAAGGAGGTCTTCACATACCGTTTACCCCTTCCCGACATGGGTCCGTCCTGTCTGGCAAACTGTTACCGACATTGGACGGACCTAGTCCATTGTGCGGTTAAATGAGCGGCGTTTGCAATCTAAGTTCACAAACAACCGCTCAGATGGGGTCGAGCATCACCAAAATTCAGTGCATAGGGCACCCCTAGAGGCAGTCAGCAACAATGCAATGTAAAAAAAAAGCCTATATTAGCTTAACATCTAGGGTTAAGGCTAGAATAATGGTTAGGGTTACAGTGAAATAAGGGTTAGTATTAGGTTTAGGGTTACAAATAAAAACAATATATGGGTTGTGTGAATACATGTGAGAAAGAAGAAAATGAGAGCTAAACACAAACACCCCAGAAATGTCAAAACAGCCCATGTCACCAAGGGAAAGACCAGGTCAAAAGGTCATGTCACTAACGGGTTAATGTCTGCTTTAATAGGTAACGGCAATCATTATGCTGGATGATATTTGCATTCCAATTTAATTATTTAAAGCCATTTTTTGCTGTTATGAATATTCAATCAGAAGGGAGGTTGCCTTCATTGATTGAGAAAGCGCCATTTCATTAACCTTCATTGATTAGCTTTTTAGTTATATAGAATGGAACGCTGTCATAATGCAGTTGACAGGCGGCATTCGGTCTCTGAGTACTCCAACTCCCACAATGCTCAACTGGCCTCTTAGAAAAATGAACTCACAGAGTGCTGTAGACTGCATTAGCTATGAAAAGTCATAGAAATAGAGGACAGGTCAGGCCAACAGATAGCTGTCCAAAATTGGGGGGCGGTCCCCACTGAAAGTGATATAGTGGTCAGGTCTGGTATTCACTGTAGTGTCAGGAGGATCGACTCTATACTTCATCCCTCCATCAATGCATGTTTAATATAAATAAAGCATTAGTAATCGGCACGCTGGCATCTTGGAAGCTTCCGAGCTCCTCCTCATTATCTTTCATTTTTCAGTCATCTGACTTGCCTGTAGCTGGGTGGCAGGTCCTTAGCCCACAGTCATCCCAGTGAGAGATGGATCGTGACAGCAGCCTGTGGTGGGGTAGACTCCAGTAAGATGCTGGGATGTGTGAGTGACATCTACACAGAAGCTGCTGCATCCCTGGTACAATACCAAGCATGATGCCATTAGGAAGAATTGACAGCCTGCATATTATGCAGTACACTATACACAATGTGCCTTGGTAAGGTGCCAAAGCTTTATTGTATCAGTCCCTGCCATGTAGAAATATTTATTCTGTGCTTAAGGCAGGGGTCATGCTACGTCTCCAAGTGATCTGTGGCTGGAGTCCATTGCAGATTTCATAGAAGTGGAGCAAATAACCTTACATGCTTAGGTGGGCATATATAGGCTGGACGGCCAAAGTCAACAAGCCATCGCCGATCTAAACTGTTTGGGGGCTTTATTGTCTAATTCCATTAATGCACCTTGTCAAAAATAGCCCAGGAATTGAAATTTCTGTCCATCCCATGACGAGGTTTCCTTTTACAGTAAGGGTAGTTCGGGTGCGGAATTCCCAGCCAGTATGGACTGTGGTGATAGCAGGGCAGAAGTATTGTTGGTAGTGGTACACTTAGATCAGACATTTTTAAACTTGAGTGCCTTATTTTATACAGATAGCCAGGACGAAGCTCTCAAAGTGCCCTCTAATTTCAAAATCCCTCAGAATCACACACCCCTGCTCATTCTTGCCCTCCTTCCCTTCCGAAAATGTCTCTTGTCCCAATGAGTGCAAGTAAAACCTGTGCACTAAAATGCCTGATATCCAGTATTGTAAGTCTTAGATCATAGCATTTACTGGGTCATCCAATATTGATGGTGATTCTGTGGACTCACCCGGAGTGTCATCTCAGTGGTCTCCGAGTAGTGGCACCGGTGACATAGGTTCGCCATCAACAAATTAGTCAAAGTTAAGCAAAATGGGAAAACCAGTGGTCGATGTACAGAGATAGAACCGTAGGCGATCAGTCTTGTAGTAAAACACACCCTTTATTGCGTGAACATAAAAACCTACAAAATGTGAGGGGCTTACGTCCAAGTGGACTTATAGTTCAAAGAGGACGTGTGCAGTATGTTTGAGATGTTCAGCCATCTTTGAATATCCCAAGTGATGATCCCGCAGTCGGCGTCATATAATTAAAATGGCAGGTACGCTGTCGGCCGTGAGGCTGAGAATAAAGCGAGAGAGAAACAAGACTGTGCCTTCATCAAGACTAGCTAGGTCTCAGTGATGGAGACGGTACAGGTCTTGTTAGGATACAAGTTGAGAAAAGATTCTTAGACAGTGAAGAGTTCATGTGTCAGTGAAATAGCACCACTCATGATGTACTGAGGCAATGTAACGGTAATGTCTTTGGAATCAATTTATCAAAGAAACTTTCGTTTATCTTTTTCAATTACAGGGCATTTTCAGTAAGAGCGGAGGAATTGAGAAAGCTTTTCATGGTTTCGGAGATCTTGAAAAGGGCAGCAAAACATGACAGCTGTCTAATTAGCTTCAAAATGGTTACAAACTTATCAGGCAGTGATATGTGTACTGGAGTTTACAAGCAGCATTGTGTTTAATGGGCCTGTGAACTATTCCTTCACATTTTATATGACAAGAGAAGGTACTCTTAAAGCCACAGTTAAACAGGCTTTGCAGTGGGAATCTAGAACATAAACAGAAAAAGTGTGTTAAAGGACAGCTAAATTTAAGTGAACTTATTTATTTGGGGGGGGGGGGGGGGGGGGCTTGGGAGGACTTCCTTTATACTCTATTTAACTCATAGAGTCCCCAGCCCCTGCTAGGCCAGCCATGATCACTCATTGGTGTCTGTACAGTTCGAGCTTCATCCAGAATTGGAATCCCGACACCGGCTGTGTCAGAAATGTTATTCAGATTCCACATTCGGCCCCTTGGTTCATTGTTGTCAGCGAAACAAGGGGTCAGGAATGAAAGTAGGAGGGGCTGGGGACTTTATGAATCCAATCAAATATAAAGTAAGTCATCGTCCCCCAAAAAATAAGTTTAATTCAATTAATTATTGACTGATATGGAAAGGATGTGTAGTAGTTCATTTGACTGCAGGGATCTAATGTGATGTCATAAACAGGAGACAGCACAGACACAGTTAGAACACGTCTCACATTTAGGGTTACTGAGAGGCTGGTAAAACATTGACCCCAATGTTATGTCTATGGAGTTAGAAGCTTGGCCGGTAATTTGTTTGAATAAAAGGTGGCTACCCTACTCACATTGGAGGGGATTTATAACACCGGCATAGATAAAAGGGCCACAAAAGGCTGCAATCGCTGTGATCATCTGTTTCTGCTTCATCTAGGAACTTTAAAAGTAGTGGAGTAGTGGATGTATGGAATAGCCTCCAAGCGGAAGTGGTACAGGTAAACAGAGTCAATGAGTTTAAGCATGCGTGGGATAGACACAAGGCTATCCTAGATATAAGACCGGGAACGGGGGACTAATAAAAGTATTTAGAAAATTGTGCAGACTAGATGGACCGAATGGTTCTTATCTGCTGGTGACACATTCTGTGTTTCTTACTCCAGACCCAGAGGCGTAACTAGAAACCACAGTGTCCCGGTGGGAAAAGTGCCCTAGGGCCCCCATGCATCTTCTCCCGCCCCTCCATTTGTATAACACATACAGATACATGCACAGACACACATGCTTATACACAGACGCACAGAATGACACACATTCAGATACAAACACTGACACACATACAGACAGACACACATATATACACACATGCAGATGCACACACATAGAATGACACTCATACAGATATAAACAGTGACACACGTACAGTTTCATAGGGGCACACATTGACACACATGCAAACAAAGATACACATACAGACACATATAGACACGCATGCAGATACACAGACACACTTAATGACAAACAGTCAGATACACATACAGATCCACATGCAGACACACATACATACAGACACACACAGATATACAGACATTCTCTCTCACACACACACACACATACACACACACAAACTGTTAAAAAAAATTGAGTTACCCTCCTGTTTTCTAACTTTTAGGTGCGGGGGGGTGGTTTCCCTGGGGTCCAGTGGTTGCCTCATGCTCCCGCGCGGTACTATGTATGCTGATAGGAAGTGACAGCTTCCTCCCAGCTCTGACATCATAACCGGGGCCTGGTCACGCTCTTAAAGTGCCGCAGCACTGAACGGGCCTCAGGAAATCCATTGCCATCGGGTGGCCCCAAAAGCATGGGCCCCCCTGATGGGCCCCTTCAATGCAGCTGCAGCGGGGTTGTACCACAATGCCAGCGGGCACCCCAGTCGCAGGGTGGCCGGGCGCAGGCGCGACCTCTGCAACCGCGGCAGTTCTGCCAATGTCCAGACCTAAATATATTTTTGTCATCATCGTTTCAGGAGCTGTTTACTTGTGATCAAGACACATGGAAAAGCAAAATAATGTATGGTTTAAAAAGCTAATACGTTTACCAAGAAGATTACAGTAACTCTGGTCTGCCGGACACCTACGTCTAATCTGCATTCCTTTGCTGCATTGTTTAATAGACACAGAATAAATTCTTCCTATCATTCCAAATGGACATTTTGAACTAGAACAACATATCCAGTTAGGCAGACAATCAGTCACAGAGCACGTATAGCAACAGGTCAAGTGCAGCTCATGTGTGGCTCGAACCAGAATGTCAAATGCATTGTGAAAATGCAAATGAATTTAATGCATTAAACAAAAGGAGGATTGTTGCTGGCTGCGTTGTGCGATGCTGTCTCCCATGTGAGGCATCACGTGCTCTCTCCATCATGCTTTGCCACATAAAGTTGGTGTTTGTTGCAGTCTGAATAATTCTAAGGAATGTTATTACTCATGCTGGGCATGTAAGGAATACGTATTCTGAATGAAGTGCTGTAATAGACAATGCACTGCTCTCAAAATCAATCAAAATGATCTGTTTCAGAACTGCTGAGAAATCTGGAGTTTGGCTACCCAATATGGCCAATTTGGATTTGAAATAGAAATGCTTTAATGAAAGAATGCAAATAAAGTCTCTTATTGAGCCCTCTTTGATCCGTCTAGTTCTATCAGGGGGCAGGAATGTTGTTTAGAATCTTGGTCTTCCTTCTTCTGATATGGACCGGGTGACCAGACGCCCCGGTTGTACCGGGATAGTCCCTTTCCTCTCTTTCTCGGGGCATGTAAATGTGCCGGTTTGGGGCTGAAAGGCAGTGCCATAAAATGGTGATTAAAAAAAAAGTGACGTGTCGTGCCTCTAGGGTTGCCACCTTTTCTTAAAAAAAAAAAAAAAAATACCGGCCTTGGTACTGTCTCCATAGACTTAACATTGGCCTGATGCCATTTTTTTTACCGGCCTGCCAGTAAAATACCGACCAGGTGGAAACCCTACGTGCCTCACATGACAGGAAGCCGGTGATCTGGAGGGAGTATGTATGGCACTAAATCCTGAGTGCTAAGTGGTTGCTGTAGCAGAGTGCAAATACTCACCAGTGCACCTCTTGTATATCGTAAGAGGTGCCCTTTAAATGGTACATATCATATTGCCTATCCCTCCTAAATAATTGCAAGTGACTAGTATTACATGTATTACACTTTGTGTTAATACCCTGCTTGTGGATACTACAGAGAACTGTGTGCTTTTCAATTAAATTAGAAATGAATTTTTATCCTTATTAAACTGTATCAGTTTAATGTTCCTCAGACCTGTACTGCACAGCAAAAACAGTGTGCGTGTTTGCTGCCAATCCCATTACTAAATTACACTTTACAAACTCCTTGTGTCTTCCCTGTAACATTTGCTGAAAGCCTTGTAAGTGCTGCATCATCTCAATATGTCTGGAAATATTACTTTGGCAGCTAGTGTGGTTTTTAAGGACACATCTCATCGGCGGACGTAGCCAGAGTTTTTAAATGTTTACTCTTTCGGGCCATTTTGGATAATGTTGCTAGAAAATGGAATTTCATTGATTTTGGTTTTTTTTCCTAAGCTATTTTGCTGACTGATACTGTTTGGTATGTTTGAGTGAAATGCATGGGCAAAAGCAGGACTTTATAGTCTACACGATGGTGTCATTCTCACAGCAAAGAATATATTATTTTGCTATATCATTGCATGCATGTGTATCATTACAGAGGAAAGATATCCATGAATATGTCAAACTAATACTGCCTTAAAATGTGATCTGGCGGCTCCATGCTGTATGAAGGATCCAGCCACCAGTTGTCCATTTTGGCCGCTCAAGGTCAGTGAGGTAGGGCTGATAGACTGAGAGGAGAGAATCTGTCACATGAACCTTATATATGCAGAGAGTAAAACGTGTTGAAAAATTATCTATCCATTAAGGTTGATCCAGGTAACTTTTAGGCACTAGACATGTGCTTCCAAGTTGCTTATCCATTGGGATCACATGGGTACCTGAATTTTGAGCTACTCAGTTAGCCCCTATGGGCCTCTGAATATGTCCACAGCTTAGACCACCTAGCCACTTCCAAGTTACCGTTGCCACGTCTTCCGACACTAAATGAATTTGAGATGTACTGAAACAAAGTGGTAGCCTTGGTCCTCCGTATAGACTACTATGGGGATGATTTTGGCTCATTTCGGGGGCCAATGCTGGAGCACCTCGGAAATTACGAATCTAGTAAAAAAAAAAAATCTATAAAAGAAAACAAAAAACAATGATACATTAAATACATAAAAATAAAGTAAATGAATGTAAAATAATATAAAATATTTAGTTATTAAAATGTAAAAATGTTTATATAATTGTAAATATACTGTTATAATATATATCAATATATTATAATTGTATATAAATATGTTTGTGTCTAAAATATGTTTACATATATTGTCCTGATACGTATGTTACCGATACTTTGGTTTCCAAACTTCCCTGAACAGCCGATTGGCACATCAGGGATACTGAGTAGCCACATTTCACCGATTTGTGAAACTCGTCCCGATTCAGATGATTTCGGGACAAATCTGAGCTAACGGTGTCGACCATATGATGTTGGAAAAATTGCCAGCAGATGCATTCATTAGGAGAATGTGTCTGTGTAGTCTCCAACTTATGACATCACCTTGCGGCTTAAAATGCAAAACAACTGGTCTTCAGTGGGAAATGTATAATTTGGATATCAAGCCACGCGCCTCAGGTACAACTCTCGGAAGCGCAGTAAGTATGTGGACCTGATGCAGTTGGTAGTCGCACATTATCTACAGTATAAGCAGCATTCACAACAGGCAACATCTATATGCAGAAGACACATCTGTCTCCTACTTAACTAAGCCCCGTTCAGCCAATCACAGAGGGGCGCGGGATATAAAGAGATACTCCATCAATACCCCAAGAAGGAAGGTGTGCTAAATACACACATGCCATATTGTTATTTTTGCTTAGATTTTAGTAACAAAAAAAAAAGCTTCTATGAACCACACTTCTCATGATGCTCAGCCATATACCTTTGTCTGGCAGAGAATAATGAGATCTGTAGTGCCCAGCTGAAATATAGATCTTTTCATATTATTTATTCACTGCATTTCCCTTTATTTACATTTAATATTTGTGTTTCTTGGTTTTTTTTTTCCATTTCATTTGATGGCTTCTATGTTTTAGGTGCTATATATTTTTATTAATTATTTTTCCCATTTTTGCCTGTTTTGTTTTTATTAGCAGCTCATCCTCGCTTAATTCACTCAATTTTGCAAATTTTTCTTAATGATTAACAGACTCATGGGAATTGTAGTTTGCACCAGATGGAGAGACAGATGCTCTCTGTGAAAAACTACTGCACAACTATTTGTCTAGTCATTTTAGAGGGATAGGAGTATGTTGTACTACTGTCAAAATGTGGCTTAGTATAAACTAATGGGAGTTAAGCTGTACCACCATCGGTAACTGTGTCACTATATAATGATGGAAGTTAAGCTGTACCACCGTCGGTGTCTGTCTCACTATATAATGATGGGAGTTATGCTCTACCACTGTTAGTGTCTGGCTCACTCTATACAGTATAAAGTATATATATCTGGCCCCCAGTTGGATATCAGTGAGCTAGAAGATCATCACCATGTAGAACCTACGAGATCACCCAGGCCACCGACCAGAGTTCCAAGAGCAGAATGTGGACCTTGCATGCAGTGTGACACTCATCATCTTCCATCAGTTTACCAGTGGCCGGTATCCCATTTGCGAATGGTCTTATTCATAACACTTAAATGTGTCAATGGAATATTCTTTTTCCTCAAAGCATTTTTACAATGAGCTCAATTACGGACACATTATCCACATCCCATGGGGCGAATTAGTTATTCCCGAAGCACAGCTCAACGTCTTCAGGTGCAGATGGTCGGCAAACACTGATGTAATTAGTAATGTGCGTTAAGAATACATTTCAACTACTTATCCCCAAATTACCTATAATAAACGCATAATAATGCAGCTACTACAGTCACCCTCTAGCCTCGTTTGAATAGCGGTTAGAGAGGGAGGGTATATGTGGTGTGTTTTGTACTCTTACCTTCGCTCACTTCTACGCTTCCCCTGAAGAAGTGGTATCGTCCAATGAAACACGTAGATTGCGGAGGTGCTGTATATTCTAACTTGTTTAATTGATGGTCTTTGGCCGTGGATTCCTGTAGACCTATTTTATTTGAGTCCTGCATTCGCCTGTTCGTTCCTGGATGAAGAGAAGTTCGGGACATCTGACATTTTTTAACTTGTCATTGTTGCACTTGAGCTGGTTATCTGTCCGATATCTGGATGTGAGCCTTTACAATAAAGAGTATATCAATATCTGTATACAGAATTACGGTACGTATACCTTCTCTTTTCTTTTCCAAGTGTCCTCCTGAGTCTCGGTAGAGACAGCGAGTCTTCAATATGCATTGTACAGTCTACAATACAGTGGGATCTCTCTTGGTATATAATTTGCTGTGTGAGACCCGAGGAGTCTTTGGAGAACACTTGATCCCTGATAAGGAGAGTATTTTTACAAAAGTCCCGTTGCCGATATTGGATGTGCCAGGCACGTCACGGATTAAAGTGCCATTGCCGATATTGGATGTGCCAGACATGTCAAGGAATATAGTTCCATTGCAGACATTGAACGTGCCATGCCATGTCACGGATTAAAGTCCCATTACCAGCACCTTCATCTAACACAAGATTATAAACTTGTCCGCCCCCTGATAAATATATGCAAGCATAATGAGAAGACTCAATAAGGTACTTTATTTGTAATATTTCCTTAAAGTATTTCTAGTTAAAATGCCCACACCATTCACTCTTTCAATAAAACCTAACTTTTGATGACAGTAAGGAAAGGGAATATTCATGAGCAGGCAGCAGGCAGGCAAAGAAGTATTATTTATTTCATCAATTTATTCACAGCAGTCATTAAAATCGGAATAAAAATTATGGCAGTGAAAGCCTTTTAAAGATGCCTTAATTACTGTAATTAATGTGTGCTTATTAATGCAAATGAACTTTTATGCTGTTAATTGCCGCTAGCCATTATCTGACCTGTTAATACAAGGACAACATCTTCCTTTAAACAACGAGCTCTGGTTATTTAGAATCAGATCCTGCACTGCAAGGGATTCTGGGTAGACATAAGCAAATCCGGTCAACAATGATCACCTTTTGTCTATTAATCATCGAGACTATATACTGTTTTAAAAAAAAAAAAAAAATGAATCTTAAAGCTTTCTTTTGATGTCATGTTTTTTCTTAAAAGCAGAATTTAATATGATTTTTTTAATGGCTACACCCCTGGCAGAGGCAGCCGGAAAAAGCCTATAATTAAGAACTACTCGAGAGCTTAAGACTCATAAGACGTTCCAAACTTTTTCCTGCCTGCCTCTGCTTTCTTTCCCCCCACCCCCCTCCATGGAACATATACATCAATAAAAAAAAAAAACTAGTTTGCTTTCAATGAAGCCTTCATTCTGAAGTATGTCATCCAATTTGAAATGTATGCATGCTATCTGGAGGTGCCAAATACTAAGGTCTGGAATCACGGTAAACCCAACCCGAGAAGTCACTTTACCTGCAAAGTTTTCTACAGTTTTGTTTAACATGTGACATACATGGGGGATGGGACACTTCATCACGGCTGCATCCGCGCAGCCGCTTCCCCGCCATCTCTTCACCACACGACAGCTCGTCGCTGGAGATTTCATCGCGGGACATTTCATCGCTAAAGGTAAGTTTATTTTAGTATTTTAGTTTATTTTAGTAAGGGTGGTTAGAATTAGGGTTTAGGGGGTTAGAAATAGTTTTTAGGGTTCGGGGTTAATTTTAGTATTAGGGTGTAGGGGGTTAATTATAGTATTAGGGTTCAAGGGTTAGTATTAGGGTTTAGGGGTTAGTATTAGGGTTTAGGGGGTTAGTATTAGGGTTTAGGGGGTTAATTTTAGTATTAGGGTTTAGGTGGTTAGTATTAGGGTTCGGGGGTTAGTATTAGGGTTTAGGGGGTTAGTATTAGGGTTCGGGGGTTAATATTAGGGTTTAGGGGGTTAGTATTAGGGTTCGGGGGTTAATTTTAGTATTGGGTTTTGGGGTTAATTTTAGTATTGGGTTTTGGGGTTAATTTTAGTATTGGGTTTGGGGTTAATTTTAGTATTGGGTTTGGGGTTAATTTTAGTATTGGGGTTTGGGAGGCCACTTTGGGGGGGAATCATTTATTAGGGGGGGTTATTTTCTTTTTACTTTTACATTTGTAAGAGCTGACAGTTCAGCGCTAAACTGTCAGCTCTTACATAGCCGCGTCCGCGATCAAACGGCCGCGTTATTCTTCATTGCTGACAGTTCAGCGTTCTAACCGCCGCGCTGAACTGTCAGCAATGAAGCCGCGGCGATGACGTGTCCTAGACCCACATACATGATGGTACAGCAAGCAAGATTGCATATTTGTGAATATCCACAGCCTGCAACCTACACCTTAGACCGAGAAACTAAAACACGCTGTTCTTTGCTTCCAGCAAAATCCATGATTAAATCCAAAATGTTCTTTTGCTAGAACCACTTCTTCAGACAGTGAATTCCAAATCTTAATTGTCCTTACTGTAAAAAAAAATCCCTTCCACTGTCGTAGACTAAATCTCCTTTCTTCGAGTCTTGGCAGGTGACCTCCACCCGCTATATCCAACGCTGCAGCAAAGGAATGAATACTTAATGGTATTAAGTAATTGAAAATATATGTAAAGCTCAATTTTCCATTTTCATTTAAAGTTAAGACATAAACTGAGACTGAGTTAATTTATAAAAAACATTAAAAAGTGATAATTTGTGTGAATCGCGCCTAATATTACAATAAGTGAAATCAAGAACCTAGTATGTGTTTTGCAAAGTTTCTATATTGTGGTGATCTACTGTAATGTCCAAAAACTAATAATATAAAGAAATAAAAAACTAAAAATGTTTACAGTTTGCTATTATGAACATGACATACCCATCCTTAAAGGTTTTTTTTTACATTTTTGTGAAATGCCAATATTCTATACCTATATAAAAACATGTAAAAAAAAGTTTATTTAAAAAAAATCAAAGAGAGCAAACACTACATTTTAAATTTTGAAATCCTTTTCTTTTTAATGTGTGAAGAAAAAAAGGAGACTATAGTTGTCCTTTAAATACTATATGCTTAGCCATGCATACTATATGCTTAGCCATGGACACCTTTTCCCTGTATTTCATTTAACAGTGAACATTTTAGCTCATAAACCCATCTCTTTGCAGAATAATTAAATGCTTAAATTCCAGAACAGTGTCCAGACTTGATCGTTTATCAGAAATCCAAACTGCGATGTTTCATGGAACATGCAGAGGTCGAGAGATTTGGAAATGTTCCTTACCAATAAGGATTACTAGAGAATGGAAAGCAGGCACCAGTTAAACTTACAAGAATTCTAAAAATCTCTAACAAACATAATTAACAATATATACCTGTGTATATTAAGGGGGGTGTATACAGAAGGGACATCTGCAATGGTCTATCAGTCTGAGAGATGAGCCTCTGTGAATGCCTCTTTTGGTCTGTTTTGTAAGTGTCCTAGTGCTGGTTTTCTAACCCGCTATATATCAGTAATATCTTCTAAACAAAACATCACAGAAAAATAATTTGGAAAATGAGGAAATCACAAAAACAAGGCTGATCTAGTAATAGTTTTTACCCTTTTTGGATTATTCCATCTATAAAAGGAGCTAGTTCCACCAACAGCGTCCAAAAGTAAATATGTTTGGATAGCCGCATCTTATCAGTTTCATCCATAACATTTCCGGTCTCCTAAAAACTGCAATAAAAGTGTAATTGGGTTATTGCTGTGTGTATAGCAACAGTTCTGGTCATATCTCCTCATCGGATAAATAGACAGATGCCCAACACTGTAGTAGAGTGCGGCACTGGAATTCTTCTATATTGAATGTCTCGATAGAGAGGCCCATAAAGGATTATTTTAAATGTAAAACTACCGGAGAACTTCCAATTGTTTTAAAGTAAAATATGTGAATTCAACATATATTAAGAGCACGTAGAACCTATAGAAAATAAGGTAGGTGGAACTGCACCTTTCTGTTGTTTATTATATTGTTACCGATAATAAAAAAAGACATACAGCGCATGTCTTGATATATAAATAGGCTTTTTATTTGTAATTTTTTTTTTTTTTTTTTACAAAACAAGGAAAAAACAAATCTGCTCACTTGCAATGCTTTTAAACATGTCTGATTGTATACTTTTAAGGTTAGATACGTACATTGAAGTATTTATTGGTGATGTAAACATACAGAAGCATTTTCAGTAACACACACCTATTAATAAATTAGTATACTTGAAGGCAAATTTGTTTTCCAGTCAATTTTTCTTTTTTTTTTTTTTTGGAGCACATAATAAAGCACCGAAAATGTTTTAAATATATTACATTTTTTTTTTTTACCAATTAAAACAAAAATAAAAAGAGATTCTTTTTTTACGGAGTATTTCACTACTCAAAGTCAGAAAGAATGTCGGTAACAGCTGGGTGGGGGGGGGGGGGTGCATTAAATGCCACTCTTAAAATCTAAATATTGTATTACTTGCCACTATTAAAAAAAAATAAAAAATGGCCGTACGTAAAGTGGGCAGATGTAATGTCAGAAGGAAACTCACCCCAATCCCCGACTGTCATAGACCCTATTTAATGCTATTGGTAACAGTAGTTCAGTTTTTGACCCTGGTATAATGTGCAGTATAAATTATGTCCATGTACAATTAAAAAGTGCCATTTTAACCACTCGATGACTGACTCTTGATGAACTTCATCCTGATCTGGTCTTTAAAGGGACCCCATCACCTAAATATCCTTTATTGCTGAAACACAGAGAATAAATCATCACCTATACATTGTGAGCTACTGTCAGCAGGACCTGTGTAATGAGCATATAAAGCCACATGGTGATGTAATAAAGAATAGTCGCCATAAATATTTTTCTTTAGATCGGTGTATTTTTGGCCAGTTTTGCCCACAGTGTATATAGATCTTTATTTTTTTTATTCTCTGCATTCACAGTACAAATAATGTTTGGGTGACAGAGTCTCTTTAAGACCCTAAACCTTTGTGGATTGCCCTATATGTTTAGCAGGGCTCTACAGAGCTGCGTACTGTAAATAAAAAGACATAGCATGCAGGGATAAGGTTCTCCAAGGTCCAGATTATGATGAAAATGTGCACAATGTTTGGTCCCTAAGGAGTTAAAAAAGGCTTTGTGTCATATGTTGTTGTTTTTTAATCACAAGAAAGTCATTCCATTGTTATTCTTCTTTCTCTAGCATTAGCCAATGAAAGTGGAGCGAGTCTGTGACAAGTGACATGCTTGTTCCCGATTGGCCCCGGGCTTGTTAGTCCCCTTATTTTCGTCTTTGACCTGCAACGTGTCCTAGGCATGTGAGGAATCGTCGTTCTCTGGGACAAAAGTAGAAACGATGTTGCAGTTCGCATATAATCTTGATCCCACCTGTACGGGAGGTCGGAGTTATAACCGAGAACACACATGTGTATTCCTCAGGCCCCCGAAAAATTAATATTATTGGTGCCACATTTAGCATGATTAAATCCGAAGCCTTGAAAAGAATAGACAGTATCTCAAGAACAGAACACAAACACCGCGGGATGTATACTTCTTCAAAGGAGACCCAATCCTTTACAACAGAGAGGCTACGCGAGAATTCAAAAAAGGCTATTCCACAGGCTAATCTATTAGTATTGTTTCGAATAGCACAAAATGTAAAAAAAAAACAACAACAAAAAAACCATTTAATTTCTCTGGCACTCAAAAGTTTAAAAACTCAGTAATGGAAACTTTAGTAATGGCTAAGGATACCTAAGCCTCGACGAGGGAGCTGTTGTGGACTGCGCTTCCCATTATGCTCAGCCAGCCATTGGCAGGCTGTGCACCAGGGGTCGGTAATACCAGCTGTGCCCCTGAGCCAAGCAGTAGAGAGGGGCAGCTTGTGAATATGAGGGAATTCTCCAATATTCCTAAGTATCCAAAGCAAAATAGAAATCTGTTCTCTCCCCTCATTACCTGAGCAGATGTTCTGTGACCCGTTTGATTCATGTCAAATGAGGAGATATGATGTCACACCCAGCACACGTGTCATTGTGCAGCAGGATGAACGTAAAGACTGAGTACATTAATATGGATTACATTTCCCATGATGCTCAGCCAGCTTGACGCTCTGTAAGTAGATAAAGCAATGCAAAGATCGCCAAAATGTTTTTTTCCATAGCACATAGGGTTGCCACCCAGCCGGTATTTTACCGGCAGGCCGGTAAAAGATTGGCTTGATGCCATTGTTAAGCCTATGGAGGCAGCAGCAAGGCTGGTATTTTTTTTTTGGAGAAAAAGGTGGCAACCCTAATTGCACATCAGATGACTTTAGATTAGAATTCCTCCAATCCTCAGCCAGAAGCATTTAGGGAAGAGTAATTCCACGACCATGTTTATCTAACTCACCCCAGCTATCCTGGGCTACAGTTGTATATGAAATAGATCTGCACCAGTCTTCTGGTACCTACACTGTGCATCATGGGAAATATGCTGTCCACCAAAGCTACAGTGCCAGAGGTCAGCCAACCTGAGATTCAGCACGGAATTAAACCTCAGATGGTACCTGACCTGCCACAGAAACCACACCATTTCTATGGTACACAAAAATCCTCGAATCTCTGGGGGTCTTCAATACAGTTCTAATCTGTAAACTATGAAGCTGCCAGCCAACCCTTTGGGCCTTGTATTGGTAACATGCAGGATTGGTCAGGAGCTGTAACACAGACTTACAACTCGTGTCCCAAGTCAGTGCTACAAATGAGCTGTTAAAATAAATCCTTGAATAACTCGATCTGAGCTCCGGAATCACACTGGGCATAGCTATGGGAACCAATGATAAACTCTTGACCATAAGGAACATATACTAAGAACTAATTTGACATTTGTCCGACCCACTAATGAATAACGTTCCATAATTTAATGGGAACATGTTGGAAAATCTTCTTTGTGATTAATACAATTCTAAAAGGATTTCAATAACCCTGGTGTGATGAGACTTGGCGATTTGCTTTTAAATGTTGTATTTGCTAAGCTTCATATTTTGGCTGTTCCTGTAACATCAAATAAATATTGCTTTTAATTCATTTTTTGATTGCATGACATTATGTAACACAGCAGCTGTTTCCATCACCCCAGTTGGTGCTTTGCATTACATGATTCTGGTATACCTTTATGAAATGGAAGCCCACAGAAGTGTAAAATGGCACATAATTATTGGGTTGGGACAATTTTCCAACAACAGAATACGTTCCTGTTATAAAGAATTGTCCGCTATAGTCATTCGTTTTACAATCACCTGCTGTTATTTTGGTTTTCATTCTGCAATGCCTATAATTTAAATTCAGCGTTTTATAGTACTGTGGAGTTATTTTATAGTACTGTTGGAGTTAATTTATAAACCTAGCAGAGATGAAATTTGTTTGCACAAGAGTCTGAAGCTCCTGTGAGGAGTGTGAAGGCTAAAATTGGTCCAGTATTGAAGCCAGGACAGAGGAGAAGAACTGTATTATTTATACATTAAGCCACCACTGGGAGGTTCAAATTATTGTGGAGGATAAATTCCAGTTTGTCAAAAATAGATTATAAAATAACATTGCATTTAAAGCAGAGATCTTGCTAAATGAAACCCCAAAAAAACTGTCTATCATAAAGGAACAAGTATAAAAGTGGACTATGTCTTTAAGAGGTATCCAACATATCATGACACAAATATGGATCCATGTTAAGGGCAATTGTTGGGGAAAAAACGTAAAGTGTAGATGTTTTATATAGAAATGTTTTAATGGATGAATAAAATAAACAAATAGAGTACCTTATTGAGCCTTCTTTGCTTGTATAGTTCCAAGGATGACATCCTGGGCCAGAAAAAGGAAGCGCTGACCTAAGATTCTAAACAACTTGCCCATCCCTTAATAGAGCTATACGGAGCAAAGAGGGCTCGATATCTTCATGCTTTAATTAAAGCGTTTCTTTTAAAGATGCCTCCACTTGATGCAATTGTTCAATTAAACAGAATTAATTTTGTTTTGCCGGCAGGTGTTCTTTAAGAACAGCAGAGAGGGTGTGGTTAAATGGGCAAACTACAAAATGGGCAAACTATACATTTTTTTTTTTTTAACCTTTTGAGTGTCAAAGGGAACATCAGAGAAATTAAGAATAATAGTAATAATCTATCCATAAGAATTTCCTGGCACACTAGAGCGCGTAACACATCAACGATCCAGATAAAAGTGGTCCAACTGGAAACAGCATGATATAAATTAAAAGGATCATTTAAACTGAATGATTTCTCTTCCAGTAACAAAGTTGACGGGCTTTGAAGCAATAGTGAACCCACTTGCCCAGTCATTCACAGGCAAGTGGGACGGTATGTTTATTCCCGTAGAGGATTATTCATTTTTTATTTTCAGACTACAGCAGGTCGGGTAGATGGCTGTAGACAGAATCTAGGAGTTTTTGGCTGGCCTCCTGGCTCTTGACTCCGGCGATCTCGAAAAGACGGTCAAGTTTGTCTTCCGCCTGGGGCATTTCTTCAATGACGTGAAGCTCCTCGGGGCTGAGGATGTGAAGCATGTCATCGAAGATGGGCTGAAGGTCGCAAGGGTCAAGACGAACTTGGCGCAATACCGTGTCTTTCTTTTCTGTGCGATCAGAGAAAGACATGAAAATACAAACTCAGCTTCTCAGCTTTCCAGTAAAAACATGTAAACTTTACAACAAACAAAAAAAAAAAAATCTTAAATCTAATTCAAAGAGCAGTAAAGCCAAGTAATGCTTTCCTTTCTACTGCCTCTGGTGAGATAGGCAAAGAGCACAGCAAAACCTCCAAGTGTCCTGCTGTAAGTGGTCTACATCTGTCGGTGTTGACGACACTAGAGAATGAATACTGTGACTGTGCAGAGCCATAGCTCTCCCAAGCCATACACCCCAGCGTCTCGCATTTAGCGCTGTCCATCCAAATCCACACCACCCACTGTCTCATTTTGCTGGTTGGGATATGTTTGGAGGTGTGCATGCATGTCCTCCCACAGCCTACTTTACTATTGCAGGTCTCCCTTGTTGGCCGTTGTGCGTGTCTAGGATATGGAAGCCCAGTAGATAGCTGGGCTGTTATAGAAACAGGAGAACTAGGGGACTAACTGCGTTCCCTAAACTCACTTTGTTGCAAGATGAAGGTTACGGCTTGTATAGTGCACAGGCTTTTTTTCCAGTGTGATTTGATGCTGGCATTCTGCATAAATCACATTTTTGTTTATATTTTTTACTCAAGCCCTGCCCCCAGTAAGGGTTCTGAATTGCTGGATTTGTAAGGTTTTATTCGCATTCCCAGAACTTGTCTTACCTTTGGTTATGAATGAACCAGTCCTACTGAGAGCAGAAGATCCACTTGATGTAGAATCACAGCGGAGGAGGGGCTCCGACTCATCAGTAAAGAAACCTTTGGTCTTATCCAAGGGAGACGGCTCTACGGTGAGGACTGTGGGCTCAGGAGACTTGAGAGAGGGGTCCTGAGTTGGGATTGGCTGGCTAACATTCACAGGAAGGGTCAGTTTGTCATTTTCGATCTATCGGGGAAGAAAAAAAAAAAATAGATGAAACATAAAACATGACGTACTAAAAAATACTAAAAATATTAAAAAAAATACTAAATACAAAAAAAAGGGAAAAATACATAAACTAAGACAATGGATAAAAAAAACCAACATAAACCAATACCATAGGAATAGTCAAGATTTGGACAGTAGTTAACTCTGGGGGAGAGGCAGCATTGGGGAAGTCTGGGGCGTAGGGGCAGCATTGGCTAAGTCTGGTGGACAAATGGCTGTGGGGGGCAGATGGGCAAATAAAAAAATGCATTTCTTGTTTTTATTTCCTTTTATTTCATAATTTGTATTAAATATGAAAAAGCATGTGAATAGTTAAACTTTTTTCCTATAGGGTAGTCTTATATTCAGGCTTTTAGTTTTTTTCCTAAAGGAATATACAAAGTATGGGGGGGTAGTCTTATAATCAGGGACGTCTTATATTCAAGCAAATACAGTATATATTTTACAAGTTTATTTCAAATTTGCCCGTAACACAAGTTTCTTGCCCCAATAATGATTTTACACGAGTCAGCTTTGGTATAATTTCAGTAAATTGTGTAATTGGCTTCCTCTGGCACACAATTCCCTTCAACTCCAACCAGAAAAGGGCATGATAGGAGCTATTGTCCACAGCAGAACCCATGTCAGTGGTTTCCTACACATGACTATTTCGACTGAGAATATTCTTTCAGTAATGCGAAGGATACACTCAGAGTATTGGCGGTAATAGCCAGGAGTATAACTTTACAAGTGTCTAATGAAGAAAGAAGGCATCTGGTATCAGTAACAAAGTGAATGTAAAACACAACATTGCAACTGTATCTCTTTTATTAATGACCACAGCGAAATACCAGACTTCAAAACAGAGCACCTGTCTTAGTCTGGTCAAATCAAGAACAGACCAAAAAGTTAAAAAAATAAAAATCACAAGGAAAAAAAAAAGGACAAAGGTGCCGTTGTAACATCATTTTGTGTCCGAATAAACAGATAAAATGGTTAACGCTATAGAGGAAGCCCACATTTTTTTGTGTGTGCCAATAGATCCAAAGCAGAAGAGAGGCTTCTAAATTCCCAGCCAATCAGGAGAGTTTATAGAGGTATCAACTGATCGACTGAGACCTCCTTCTCTCAGAGCTCATGGGACTCTGTATTGTCCCATGTGGCGCTGTCCTGGGCATTCTGGGACATGTGGTCACCTTACTACCCAAACAATGCCTCACATCACAGCTACATCCCAGTAACAGTGTTTTTTTTGCACTGTACAGTATTTACATTGATACTGTATTCCATGAGCGCGGAGAGGCTTTAATATATCTTATTGGTTCAAATGATCGAATATTCTTTGTCCTTCTCACATCCCTCATTTCAGAAGGTGTTGCATCCTTTGTAGCACAGAGAGGCTTAAGACCCGCTGTGCAGCCTTCCCGGCAGGACAGATACGGCACAGTCTAATGCACACATTGCAGCACAAGCTCCAGGCAGGGAAATGATCATTCATCTCTATAAATAATGCACGGAACCAACATGATTAATAAAAACTGTACCAGACAGACTCGGGGCAGATTAAAATGAATAACCCGCAGGAGAAAAATAATAAAATCAAGAAAATTGCGAGAGAGAGAGAGAAACATAAAACTGTTGAGTAAAAATATGCCATCCCCCCAGCACTCTCGCAATAAGTGGGACAGCGCCAATTTTGGAAACTTGTACCGCCATCATGGTTTGGGGACACCAAAGGGAAAAAAGAATTCCGCACATGCGCCAAACCATTAACCAATACGCAGCATATGGCAACACAATGGCAATCTGCAGGTACAACCGCACTGGTAGGCTGTGTGGCAGACTGTGTCATGCCCGCTCAGTGACCGGGTAGAATGTTGGAAGATGTGCAACATGAGCGGACAAGCCAGGAAAACCGGGAGAGAGAACAAGCAGAAATAAATAAAAAACGAGCAAGCTCACCCTTTCTCTGGTTTTATTTATGACTTATTTTCCATGTCACGGCATTTTGTAAGTCCGTGTGAACATATGAACCTTTTCAAGCAATGTTACGTGGTTCCGCCCATTGAGACCCAACCAATACCCTTTACCTCCGTATAGTGAATTAAACGCTAAACAACCTGTGACATTTACAATTTTCCGGCAAATACTTTAAAGCTGGTAATTAAAGACATTTAGTAGGACAAATCAATTAGGCAATCAATACAGTGAAGGAAATACGTCTCAAGTCATGAGTGAACAGCAAAAACGCCAGGCTCTGTAGGTACGATGAGGACTGCCTTATCCAATGGCCAATGTGGGTGTTCAAATGGGGGCCTGAAGTCAAGCTCCCTTTCCTCCCAATAGAAGAACTGGACGGACAAGAAAACAGGGGTAAGAGGACCATACCCAACAAATCTTAACTGGGTGGGGAGGTGATCACGTAGAAGCAATGGCTTCTATGGACCTTAAAGGATTTCAATATAAACCTGTAGTATGCACTGTCTGTGCACGTCCCACCTTAGAAGGCACATCCCGTTGTGGTGCACGGGTCGGAATGGTAGCCGAGGGAAGCTGGACTGCTAATATACTTTGTATTCAAACTACAGTTTATAGTCGATGGATGTTGTAGATGTATCCTCCAGAAGGATAGTGATACTTTGGAGAGAGTTCAGAGAAGGGCTACTAAACTGGTTCATGGGTTGAAGGATAAAACTTACCAGGAAAGGTTAAAGCATCTTAACATGTATAGCTTGGAGGAAAGACGTAACAGGGGGGATATGATAGAAACATTTAAATACATAAAGGGAATCAACACAGTAAAGGAAGAGAGTATATTTAAAAGAAGAAAAACTACCACAACTAGAGGACATAGCCTTAAATTAGAGGGGCAACGATTTAAAAGTAATATCAGGAAGTATTACTTTACTGAGAGGGTAGTGGATGTATGGAATAGCCTGCCAGCAGAAGTGGTAGAGGTAAACACAGTCAAGGATTTTAAGCATGCGTGGGATAGACACAAGGGTATCCTAGCTATAAGACCGGGAACGGGGGACTAATAAAAGTATTCAGAAAAATTGGGCAGACTAGATGGACCGAATGGTTCTTATCTGCCGACACATTCTATGTTTCTATGTTTCTATTCAGTGCTGACAAACGCTACATGTACATGTTTTGCATTAACCCGAGAGGAGAGAATAAGATCACGTGTGATTACTGCAGTCACCGTACCTGCTGCAATCAGGTCTTTCCAGTACGAGACAGACGCACTAAACCCAGAGGATGCTAGCACACATAATCTAGCATAAGAGAGATGCTCCTGGAACAAAGTAATCAGCCCCTAAGCCTCCGTGCCGCCAACACTGCCTTAAATGTCCCTATCTGGCCCCATTAACGTCTGTATCCATAACACATTAAGAACAGAATATAAATGTCAGGGCCTAACAGGTCAGGACAAGGCACGGGTAGGGTTGCCACCCAGCCGGTATTTTACCGGCAAGCCAGTAAAAATAGGCTTGATGCCAATGTTAAATCTATGGAGGCACCAGCAGGGCCGGTCTTTTTGTTTTTGAAAAGGTGGCAACCCTAGGAGCAGGAAGTAGCTGTGACACAGCGGAGATTCCGGACTCACACGTTCCCCTCCCTGTGCAAACATCGGTCAGGACAAAGCACAGGTTACAAGAGGAAGTAACAGAATTCCAGCCTGGACACAGCGGAGATTCTGGCCTCACACGTACCCTCCCTGTACAGACTTTTGTCCCCCAATTTGCTGCATGAGTGGAGGAGGCATTGCAGTAATAGCTTTGCTCACGTGTGCCAGCAAAGCAGAGAGCCTGAACATCCCAGTGTGAATACTAATACACAGCAGGGCGGGGGGATTGCTGGAGAGTACAAAGGCTTGTGCAAAGAATACATGACATAGGAGAATACATGACATAGGACAATGGAAGCTAGTTATATAAAGCACTACACGGGGTATACACTTCAGTCATAACTACCGACGGGATCCTCTTTCAGAAAGACCATATTGATTTTGGACCCCAATTCCTCCCTCCCCACTATTCCTTACAACCAGTCTAGGAGTTTATTCACATTTCAAAAAGACACAATCTTAGTGAAAGCTCTCCAATATATCCATTTACTAGTGGAGCTGTCTGAACGCCATTATTAACCCCTTCGCAGACATGTTGTTTAGAATCTTAGAGTCAGAACTTCCTTCATCAAGGCCAAGATGTCAGCCCCCTGATAAAGCTTTTTTTTTTTTTTTTTTTTTACAGGACCAGACACTTCGGTGTCAGGGAATGGAGGTTTCACCAACACTTTTCAGGATTCAACCAACTGAAAATTTCAAAAATGGCGGATGATTGTCAGGATTTCGTAATAATATAAATGCGCACATGGGGCCTATGCTATTTCTTTATACATCTCCCTATCGTATGGTCTACATTTTGTTACACTTTTACACTAAATATATAATCCCCAAGGATGCTTAACAAATGGAAAGAAAACCTATTAAAAAAAAAAAAAAATTCTGTTGTCTTTAGGAGCCAGACGGACCAATTCAGGAGCCAGACGGACCAATTCAGGAGCCAGACGGACCAATTCAGGAGCCAGCCTAATTATTTTTTAGAAGCCAGGTAAATGGAACGATCATAGAGTTCTATGTAAAACCATCATTAGGAGTCAGCAGTAGAGATTTTAGGACCCATGATTTCTGGCAAGCCCTGTATCAAAGCAAGGAATCTATTACATTTATATTTACAAAGTTATGTAGCCGAGAGACTGAAGATAAATATTACAGTCACTGAGTTTGACCTTTCACGGCTTTAACATGTGAATTAAACAGAGCTTGAGAATTTTAATTATAACATTAGACGGACATAGCAGGGAGAGGAACTCTTAATCACATCAGACAACAACAAAAAAAAATCTTCCATGTGATTAATTTAATATAATCTAATATAATTAGAGATTGCTCTGTAAAAAACACATGGAATTATACTGAGACACTATATAAAACACTTTCCCTCCTTTTTAAAGTTTCCAAATTTACACGTATGCGTCCAGAATTAAAATCCAGTGCGGGTTCATTCAGAACAGACAATGGCAGGGAAAAATCTAGACCAAAATAGCAGAGTAGGAGAAGGTTTTATACTCCGCTAGTTTGGTCTAAATTTTGCAACCTTTGTCAGTTCACTACATTTCATAGGCGTTTGTTTACTGCAGTTTTTAGTCAATAAGCTCCATCTTTAGGGTCAATGCGTACTATTCTGTGTACTTGTTTAAGAAGTGACCCTAGATTAAAAGGGCTGTATCACCTAAATATTGCTTACACGGAGTATGCAGAGAATACAAAATGACTGAAAAATGATCTGTACTTTGTATTAGCAAATGCTTTAATTATGTGGTAAATGTGTTTTAAATGTGTCTGCAGAGTCCCCTGCTTATGACATCACCTGTAACTTGTATGAAAATTCCACATTTCACCTTGAACGCCAGCTCGTTTGCATGATGGACCAATGAGGATGATAGAGTCTATTACGTACAAGAAAAAAAAGAGGCACTTGATACAAAAGTCTTCCATACAACATTTTATATTGCTCTTTCCGCTGATCACAGTCTGGCTAGATTAATTCTTTGTTACACTGCCATTAGCCAATTCTGGTTTACTCTAGGACTGTGATAATTTGAATTGTTTTGCTGTTGCATACTTACAAGAGACCATTTGCTCAGTCTTGTTTGGAACCAAAGAAAGCACAAAATACTGTGACAGAAAGCCAACTCCCAACAGGAAGTGCTTATTAATAAAACAAATGACAGGTGTTGCGTGAAGATTTACATAAAATGTCTGAATTGCACGGCTTGAGAAATGACATACCTACCAAGCATCCCTATTTATCAACCCAAATCCCTCTTGTCTCTCTTTCCTCCTCGGTTGTCCCCATTTTCTTTGGTGAGCAGAATTTTTGGCGTGTTTGATTGTCAGAAAAATATCTCTGGGCCTTCCTTTACTCTGACTTGTTATCTCAATTAAACAAGTTGTTATCTCAATAAAACCAATATATTACAAATACATGGCCTCTCTGGGTATCCATAGAGAGTAATAAAACTCACAAAAATGTGTTAAAACTGCAGGGAAAAAAATGGTTTATATTTTGAAAAATGAATACATTTTTTTTATTCTTAATGACTTACATAAATAGTTATCAAGTGGAGCTTAAGTCACTTAAAATGTCCTGGTAATGTCTCACTCATAGCTACACTTTCAGCAACTCTCATTAAAACAAAAAATATTCTTCTTTGGCTATATGAAATATATCCTTGCCAGCTTGCTCTTGGAGAATGTCAGGATAAAAAGGGGGTGGAGTTACAGGACGCAACATGACATTGCGGAACTTTGCGTGACCGCACAGCATTGGTCTCCAGGGGGCCTTGTACAGATACCAGGCATCTGAAACGCATTTACTCACATACGTGCGGTGTATGTTTTTACTGTGCACAGTGCAAGATTAATGCAGGGACAGACCCAAATTTTACAGAGACTGTACTGGCAAGTCTGGGAAATGTTGGGAGATATGAAATCCTAGCTGGGCTATCCTATCTAGATCTCCATAGATAATCCATTTCCTTGGCTCAGAACAATAATTAGGCTGGCTACAACTTTGGTCTGTTTGGCTCCTTAAAAAGGACCACCGTCTGCAAAACAATTCTGTTTAATGAAAGAATCCAAATACAGCACATTATTGAGCCCCCTTTCCTTGTACAGCACCACCATTTATAGCAGACATGTTATTAAGAATCTTGGGTTGGATTGGTCGGATCTTCCTTTTTCTAACCCAAGATGTCAGCCCCCTTTATAAAGCTGTACATGCAATCTTTCACAGTTGTCCTTTAGGTCTACAAACATGTGTCAAGCCCTACCATACTGCACCTCAGAGTTTTAGATACTGAACCATGAAAGAGGGGAGTTATTGGTATGCCTAACATGAAGCACCAGGGAAAACTTTCCATACCCTGAAAGGAGCGGAGGAAACTTCATTATGAACTCAATTACGTGCTGACTCACCCAGTACCTGATTTAATACAGAGGTCTTTGTGCAGTGAGAGAGAGAGAGAGCACTGCCAGCCAGACAAGTACATTTCATTCTAAATGCCGCAAGTGGATCCATAAGCCCTGTATGAGAGCAGAATGATCAAGATAATGACTGACTCCTACAGTCCTCCACTCCACACTGCTCTTTGTTTAAATGAAACGGGGGAGCCAGGCCACCGGTCTATATTACCTCCATCAGAAGGACACTAAGGTATGGAAAGAAGGAAATTAAATGTGCAATGGTCACCAGGATAAAGACATCCATACGGGCGAGTTATAAAATTCAATTCTGGGGTAAAATATCTAAACAAATGGAAAACGCCGGAATGATCCCGGAGTTTGGGGCCGCCGGAATGATCCCGGAGTTTGGGGACGCCGGAATGATCCCGGAGTTTGGGACCACGTTTAGAATTTTTCCCCAGAATTGACCATTTCCCAGATGAAACCCAAATTCATATGTTACATGCGTGGTGAATAACACACCTTTAATAAAGTCTTATGTAGCATAACCTGAATATATCAGGCAGATACATACAACGCAAATCTGCATGATATACTTACATTCCAGCCTCTGGTGTATATGGATAACTATTGGACATTATTATATGGACCAGGTGATCTGATTCTGTGCAACAGAAATTACAACTGTAGGCAAAATGTTAATTTATGTTTAATTAAATGAATGCAACAAGTGTAGATGCTTTTAATATATATGCTTTTAATCTGTTTAGCTCTGATTTTGTCAGGGGGAAGACATATTCTTCCGAATCTTTGGTCCGATCAGATAGATCAGTCAACTCAAGATGATCAGATAGGTCAGCCAACCAAAGATGAAGGACATATGACCCAAGATTCTAAAAATATCCAACAACTTTTAGAGATATGCAGAGCAATGTGCGAACAATAAGGCATGTTTTTGTATATTTTTTCATTAAAGCATTTCTGTTTAAAATGCGTACCCCTGATGCAATCTTCCAGTTTTACCAGAGTCTGTTGGAGGATTATGTGTTTTATAGAAGGTAGAAAGAAAGAAGTGCTCATGCCATTGTACAGAGCACTGGTGAGACCTCACTTGGAGTATTGTACCCAGTACTGGAGATCAAATCTCTAGAAGGATAGTGATACTTTGGAGAGAGTTCAGAGAAGGGCTACTAAACTGGTTCATGGGTTGAAGGATGAAACTTCCCAGGAAAGGTTAAAGCATCTTAACATGTATAGCTTGGAGGAAAGGCGTAACAGGGGGGATGTGATAGAAACATTTAAATACATAAAGGGAATCAACACAGTAAAGGAAGAGAGTATATTTAAAAGAAGAAAAACTACCACAACTAGAGGACATAGTCTTAAATAAAAGAGGCAACGTTTCAAAAGTAATATCAATATTACTTTAATGAGAGGGTAGTGGATGCATGGAATAGCCTTTCAGCGGAAGTGGTAGAGGTAAACACAGTGAAGGATTTTAAGCATGTGCGGGATAGGCACAAGGCTATCCTAGCTATAAGATAGGGAACTGGGGACTAATAAAAGTATTTAGAAATTGGGCAGACTAGATGGGCCGAATGGTTCTTATCTGCCGGTGACACATTCTATGTTTCTACAGTACAGAAAAGCCCCCCAGTTGGACACCTGGGTTCTATAGACCTTTACAGACGTACAGTTATAAAATAAATATCTGTTTGGGTCAGAGAAATCAGTATAAACTGGGCTGTGGGGAGTTTATCTATGGGAATGCGAGTAGAGGAAGATTAGAGTGGAGCATGAAGTCAACAGTGGCTCATTGCTTGAAAGTCAAGTTGACAATGTCTGGTACAACTTGAAACGAGCAGTATTGTAATGTGAGGCGTGTGCCGCAGTAACCAGATGACCGTGTCCTAGAGAACAGAGCAGGCTTCATGCTCAATGAATAACTCATGAAGTGGGAGTCTCTGATGATGTGCCTAGTATCCAGTGCCCAGCTGATGCTCGGAACAGGGTTTCTAGATGTATCAAAACAGGGAGGTCTCGAGGGATCTATGAGAACATCCAGCACTAACTCCATATAGAAAGTCAAATCCCAGCATTATAACCTCTGGGTCAAATTACATCCCCCCTTTCCCCCATGGAAACAAGTGTACACAAATAATAAATTAACTTACAAAAATAGGGGAAACAAATTATAAAATTAAAAGTAAATTTATATATATATATTTCACTAATAAAAATAAAATAAAAAATATATATAATTTTAATTTTCAATTTTTTCCCCTATTTTTGTAAGTTAATTTATTATTTGTGTACACTTGTTTCCATGGGGGAAAGGGGGGATATATGATATATATGATAGTGCAAAATTTGGATATCTATTTCCCTGTTTTTGTGAGGCAGCATACCTGGAAAGCTGTGGACAGCTGCCTCTCAAAAACAAGACCAAAGTGAAAAATTTGGATTTGACCAGGAGAATTAAGAACGAGTAAAGAAATGCAAAAATAATGTCAGCGTATCATTATAACAGGGGCCTTGACTTAATAGCGTAAGTGCAGTGCACGTGTGTACTTGCAGTCTGCACGTGTGCAGCAACCCGGTGTCCAGGTGTGAAAGGCGTCATTAAATGGACCAGAGATTAGCCCATGTTCTATTTAACGAGGCTTGTTTATTAGTGAGCGTGAGGTGGGGTGGGGGGGAATCAGCACAGAATGCACTATAAAGAAAAAACTAAATAAAGAATAAATAAAACCCATACACAGTAGGGAAATGGTTGGAAAGGAGTTCACACTGTGTGATTATTTATTGACAATATGCTTAATGGATTGCACTAATTTAAATGTCAGGATCCAAGCTCCCCCGCCCCTCCAGTGTGTAATATAGTTATATAGAACTGCACCAAACCATTCGGCTTGGCTTGATTTACACTCACCTGCTTTATTGCTCTTACACCAACACGAATATGTTGTAAAAGTAACATGTCCTATTTGTATACTGGCCAAGTGTCCAATAGGGGAGAAACCCCTGACTAGGAACAAATTATTTTCCTGCTTTAGATGAAACTTAAAATGTACAACATAAAAGCCCCAAAATGCGCAATGAGTAATACAGAGCTCCAACACATAAACCGCTTATAATGCGCAGTGAGTATTAATTACAGAGCTCCGGTACATAAAGCTCTTACAATGCACAGTGAGTATTAATTACAGAGCTCCGGTACTTAAAGCTCTTACAATGCACAGTGAGTATTACTTCCATAACTCCAGCATATAAAACTCACACAATGTCCAGTGTGTATTACAGAGGTCTTCAGCAATAAAACTCACACAATGTGCACTGTGTATTAAGTATAGAGCTCCACGGCAGTAAAGCTCACACAGTGTGCAGTGTGTATTAATTACAGAGCTCCACAGCAGTACAGCTCACACAATGTGCAGCGTGTATTGATTAGAGCTCCAGAGCAATAAAACGTACACAATGTGCAGTGAGAATTATACAGCTCCACAGCAATACAACTCACAGTAATAAGCAGTGTGTGAGTGTATCACAGACTCCACAGCAATAAAACTCACAGTAATGTGCAGTGTGTGAGTGTATCACAGACTCCACAGCAATAAAAACCCCAGTAATGTGCAGTGTGTGAGCATCACAGACTTCCACAGCAATAACACTTGCAGTAATTTGCAGTGTGTAAGTGTAATACAGAGCTCCACAGCAATAAAACCCCCAGTGGGTGAGTATATCACAGAGCTCCACAGCAATAACACTCCCAATAATGTGCAGTGGGTGAATGTATCCCAGAGCTCCACAGCAATAAAACCCCCAGTAATGTGCAGTGTGTGAGTGTATCACAGAGCTCCACAGCAATAAACCCCCCAGTAATGTACAGTGTGTGAGTGTATCCACACCAAAGAACACAGTGCTCTGTAAAAGATCTGAAATACTATTCTAATTTTGACTACATTCTAGGTTGTACTGTACCTTTAAGTCAATGTTTTTTTGTTGTTGTTTTTTTTTATTTAATCCGGATAAACCAGAATACAGAGTGCTGGTCCCCAACAGAAAGGGAATTATAAAAAGGCACTACTGAAAGCCTCTCCTTAGATAATTGTGTTAGCAGAGAACACACAATAAAAACCGTTTTGCCACCGTAACCTATTTTAGCTTGCAACTGAGAACAACAGTAATAAAGACACAGCCTGTACTCAAAACTAGAATAGACGCTATAAAGCACGCCGAGGATGGCTCTGGCGCACCCTAATCCCTCTATTCAGGATCCACACCCCCAATGTCGGCTGGCTGTGCTAAACACTGCAAGGTGTGGCCCAGACATGCACAAGGCTTTAAAGGGAAAGCTCCCCACGGACACGTTATAGTACATTTATAAGTGCCAGAGATATCGCTAATCTGCACTGTGCATCTACCTGGTGATCAGGTGGACAAGAGAGTCTGATCGCGCTCCACTCAATGGCTTCTGAAACCGATTAAAGGGACTGTCACCTAAACATGGTTTATCCGAGGGAATATAAAATGATGAACAATGATCTATACATTGTATTGGCAAAATCAGAGAAGGGAAATATGCAACCCCTATATAATCAGCAATAAATCCGCTGTGCCCCGAGTGTAGGTCCCTTGCATACCTCCCAACATTACAACCCTACCCCACCTACGCCGGGGGCGCAGCTTTGGAATTAAGACTATTAGCACTACTGCGAATGCTGTGGTAGGTGTCTCAGACGCTGGAGGATCGGATCAGGAGCACAGGAATTCGGGGGTGGGGGGTGGGTTGGGGTTTCGGCTATTATGTCCAAATTGCGGACCTATTCCGAATCCGATGACCCCCGAATCAGTCCAGTCTTCAGAGGCACCATTTTGGTCCCAAAGATCGGCGCATAAGGATTAGACTCTAAAAGGTTTGTGCTCAATTAAAAAATGTGATAATTTGCATGGGGCCGACTCCTTTGGCGAGCAAGAGGGTTAAATCTATAACAAGAATGTATTCTTGGAAACTCCACTGAGGAGGGACAGACTGCTATACACATGATACATACGGTATGTTCTCTGTATTTGGGAATAGCTAGCCTGTACCTCTTGCAGGTTATCAGACCGTTATTTTCGGGTAAACACAGACTGTGGAGCTAATTTTAGAAGTGGAAATATAAATTACAAGGATCATTTACATCTGTCAGGGTCACAAGAAGATCATTCAATATTAAATTACCAGCCCCGGGGGAAAAAATAAATAAAAGAAGAACGCAACCTATTTGGTCTGGCGGTTTTACACCAGAAGGATAAAAATAAAGACCATTTAAAAACACTTAGGAATGTGCCTGCTCTTTATAAAGTGTATGTACAGTGCCTCTCTCAATACCTTGTTTCAAAATAAATAGACGTGCCTTCATGTGGCCGGTATGTGATTGGAATAATATTATTACTGAGATTCAACGTTTATATAAGCTGACCTCATTGGATGGTGAGAACGCTAAACATCCACACCTTATCCGGTCTTTGTAAAAAGGATAAACACAGTTAAAATGAGAAGGAATAAAAAGTCACTTTCGGAAAAATATATTTAAAAAGACATAACGCCAGGATGTGCTAAGTTCCCTAAACCGGCACCTAAACATTATTTTATACTGCGAATGTAGAGAATAAAAAAAAAAATGTACTATACTAGAGAGGTTATTTATAAAAACTCCAGCTCTGTAAAGTAATGGCAAGTGAAAAAAAACCAAAAAAAAAACAGTCGCCATTATTTATGTATAATGGCGAATAAGCTTTTTTTTTTTTATATACATTTTACATTACACGGCGTAGATTCTCAAATAGTACATCAGGTGCTTTTCGGTGCCTGATTCGTTATACGTGGGATACGCTGTCGCACTAAGTGTCGGCAGAACACGTAAGTGCGGAGGCGGGGCAGATTCCCAATATCTGTTGGGAGTTTGCATTATATATTGGCGCAGATGGTGCCAAATCCTGCTGCCATCTGTGTGTGCGCCAGATCTATAAATAATCCCTGCTGTGTTAGCAGAATTGAAAAGAAAAAAAAAAAATGTGCTTCTCGTTACAAGTAGTTAATTTGGATATCAATCCACTTGGTAAAGTGTCTGTGGCTCTCCTTTAAATAAGCTCAGTAACTTAGCTCCGTGAAGGAGGCATAGACAGACAGACGCCGGGCTTAGCGTTTGCCTGGATCAGAAGCGCCTACATGTTCTACTAATGTAGGGCTCGACAAACCCCAGGCGCCAGGTCGCCATGGAGACCAGGAAATCAGACCTGGCGCCCGGGTGCTGTTTGTCACAGGGTGCCCTTGCCGGCTGCCATCCGTTACTTTCAGCGTAGTACGAGGGGAGAAAGTCTCCCCTTTGTGCGGATCACACAGACTCTAAGCTCCGCCCCCTCGCGCAAGACGCTGTAGTGCTGAGTGTCACGTGACAACACGGCACTTAGCAGGAACTGAAAGAAGATCGGGCTCCAGCATAAATGTCCCCCTCCCCTGCAATGAGGTAAGCAGCAGGGAGGGAGGACACCGTAAGAAATACATTTTTGTTCTTTAAAAAAAAAAAAATGGTGTGTATGTATGTGTGAATGTAAGTGGCTGTGTATGTGGCGTGTGTGAATGTAAGTGGCTGTGTATGTGGTGTGTGTGACTGTAAGTGGCTGTGTATGTTGCGTGTGTGAATGTAAGTGGCTGTGTATGTGGCGTGTGTGAATGTAACGGGCTGTGTATGTGGCGTGTGTGAATGTAACTGGCTGTGTATGTGGCGTGTGTGAATGTAACGGGCTGTGTATGTGGCGTGTGTAAATGTAACGGGCTGTGTATGTGGCGTGTGTGAATGTAACTGGCTGTGTATGTATGTATGTATGTGTGAATGTAACGGGCTGTGTATGTGGCGTGTGTGAATGTAACTGGCTGTGTATGTGGCGTGTGTGAATGTAACTGGCTGTGTATGTGGCGTGTGTGAATGTAACTGGCTGCGTATGTGGCGTGTGTAAATGTAACTGGCTGCGTATGTGTCGTGTGTGAATGTAACTGGCTGCGTATGTGGCGTGTGTGAATGTAACTGGCTGTGTATGTGGCATGTGTGAATGTAACTGGCTGTGTATGTGGCGTGTGTGAATGTAACTGGCTGTGTATGTGGCGTGTGTGAATGTAACTGGCTGTGTATGTGGCGTGTGTGAATGTAACTGGCTGTGTATGTGGCGTGTGTGAATGTAACTGGCTGTGTATGTGGCGTGTGTGAATGTAACTGGCTGTGTATGTGGCGTGTGTGAATGTAACTGGCTGCGTATGTGGCGTGTGTAAATGTAACTGGCTGCGTATGTGGCGTGTGTGAATGCAAGTGGCTGTGTATGTGGCGTGTGTGAATGTAAGTGGCTGTGTATGTGGCGTGTGTGAATGTAACTGGCTGTGTATGTATGTATGTGTGAATGTAACTGGCTGTGTATGTATGTATGTGTGAATGTAACTGGCTGTGTATGTGGCGTGTGTGAATGTAACTGGCTGTGTATGTATGTATGTGTGAATGTAACTGGCTGAGTGTTTGAGGTGGGTGTATGCGACCGTCTCCGTGCGTTTATGATTTTGTGATGTGCTGTTGTCTGGCTCCTAAATTTTTTAGCTGGCTCCTAAAACTAAATTAAATTTCTCAAGCCCTGTACTAATGCATTCCACAAGGTGGCAGTGTTCAGCAGTTAACTGCCCACACCAATCACTCAGAAGCCTGTTAGAAAGGCAATAGCTGAGGTTCTAGAATAAGCAGTTGGCTAATCTATGGAACTTTCCTCAGACATAACATGTGCTACCCTGGGATGAACAGCAATGTGCATTTAATCTTGTTCAAGACAATTGTTATGGGCAGGAGTTGACAAATATTAATGCACAAATCTTCACTAGAATGGTTCTTGAAGATATAAGATATATATATATATTATCATATTATACACACACATCCTTTATTTGTAAGCCATGGATGCAATAGCTCCCACCGGCTCCCAAAAGAAGACTCTGCTTTAAAATGAGGCAGACTTCATGTATGATAATAGAGGACGTATATATGAGGCCGATCCAATGGGAGACTGCCCAAAGCACTGTCGGGGCAAAATTTAAGGGCCAGTTTAATGACCCCATAGTGCAATTTCACCAGTCCACCCACCATCAGAGAGTGATAATTATTCAAGATAACTGGACGGTACGAAGGAGAAAGTGCAATGCACTTGGGAGTCAGATACACGCCCACCGAGTCAGGATAGAGAGCAGCTCAAGGGGCAAATGCCACACTGGCCACATCCTCTCAATTTGTCCTACCTTCGTCTTAAAGAATCAAGCACTTCTGCGATACTTGTTGCTTATCAAATTCAGCTGAATATTATCTTTACAAGTAAACATCCTTGGCTGCTATGGTTTGCTACATTTCCAAGAACAGTGTGAGTGTGTGGGTGTGTGTGTGTGTGGGGGGGGGGATCAGGGGTACAGCCTAATATTCAGTTTCACAAGGATTAGCCAGACAGAGGGAGTTACCATCAGACTGGCTCGTTATGATGGAGATACCCCATACGTTTTGTCTGGCCGTGTCGAATGTTTATAAAGAAGATATAATTTAAGCCATTTGATAAAAAAAAAAAAAAAATATATATATATATATATATCTAAAACGCACAATTTTAGCTGGGTTACATATGACCCAATCTATACAGCACTAAGGAAGGCATTTTCCATGTTTAACCCCTTAGTATAGCCTCTTCTTACCCTCTATCTCACAGAGCGGATGGCTTGCTGTAGATGCGATCAGACATCCACCTTCAGCCAATCAGCTTGCTTTCCCTGCTCTGTAAATAGGAGGTCTTTATTTTGGGACGAGGGTGGATTTAAAGAATATATGAATGTATGTAGGTATGAGCGTATGTATATATAAACACACACACACACCCCATCTCTTTCCTCAAAAAAATGCAGAATTTTTTAAAATGTCACCATTCTAAATAGATCTATACCAAAATGTCCACATATTTTGGCCACCAGGGGCCCCTTCATGTCTGCGGTAAGAGCCGGTGTTGCTCGTTATCCTTTTTGGTTAGAAACAGACAGGTTTGGTGGCCTACGTTAGGCCGCACCATTAGAATTGCTGACAGTTACACACCATGGAGGTTTTTCTTTCAGTCCTTTGATGGCAGATTGGGAGAAAACCGGCTCCTCAAATAAATCAATGACAATATGATTACAACCGTAAAAAGAAAGACTGCAACATTCACCATTGATATGTATATCGGATTCTAGGCTGCCACTTGACTGAGCAAAAGTACACAGTTGGTTGGCACTCGGCCTGTAAGCCCAGCTGTGCACATGTTGGATGGCATGCCCTGTGTCAGGGCCATAGAGAATCAGCAGTAGGCCGGACGTAGCTACTTCTGAGGCCACATCCCGATCATATAGTTTTCAAAATGAATACATTTGAGACCTTGTTTTTTTTTTTCAGGGTCCCGTCCTTTCAAATTCAGATCTGTCACCGCATTAATGCTGCCCATCTAGGAAACATACACAGCCTTAATGCTGAGAAAAGAGCCCCAGACCCTTGTTATATGTACCAGGGGAAGCTGGTACTCAAGGTCGTCAGGTCACTCAACGTTATGGGGTGCAACCCCACCCACTTCAGGCCCAGCCCCTTTTACATCCCAGAAAATTGGCCGGTAGCAAACCATAGCATGCCATGTCTCAGAAAGTGACCGCTTGGGAGGAATGAGTTCGATGTATATGAAACCTGAAAAGTGTTTTACAGAACATTACTAGATCAGGCAGCTGTACATCAGAAACCATCAAAAATAATAAAATGCTTACATGGGTAAACAAATTAAAAATAAAGCAATGTGGATTATAGAAGCCCAGAGAGACCTTGTATTTTTAATATTCCTCTGAACTGTTTTCTCGGGATAACAAGTTGTTTTCTCAAGATAACAAGTCCAAAAAAATATTAAAAATGCGTGGCCTTTCCAGACTGCGGTAGTGCATTAAGACCACAACGCCCTTAGCAATTATTAATAGGTTTTGTGTGAAGGAATGTGCAGCTCCAGTTAATGTTTTGGAGAGACAGGCACACACACCACTAACAGCTGTTCACAGAATAAAGGACAGTCAGGTTTCATTACATTTTACCAAGAACAAGGAGTGCAAAAAAAAAAAAAAAAAAAAACACACACACACACACACACACACACACACACACACACACACACGCGGGAGGGAAGACAGATTGAGCAAGAAGCTGACATCAGCACTTTCCACACAGACACATTGGCATAAACAATAAAGGAGGACGAGCTTGTGGTTCTGACAAACACTCTCCTGGCTGAAAAACTCATTGATTACATTGTATTATCTCATGAAATAAATAATGCCCAGTTCCAAGGCTAAAATTCTGCATGATAGATTCCTGCCCCCCCCCCCCCCCCCCACTAAAAAGTGGGCGTACACTTTTAGCAGTACGCAATAATTTTGTTTTTTTTTTTTGTTTATTTCGCGGAATAAAGGATAATCTTATTATATTTGGGATCAGCAGATTATAACACTGACCAAACTATTCTAAAAAGGAATCTAAACCTGGTTTATAATGTGAGCGTAGAGAGTAAAATGATCTATACGTTGTTGTAAGTTATATTAAAAGAATATACAAAATTAAAGAGAAAAGGGGAGTTTTAAATGTCTCTGCGGTATCTCCAGCTTAGGGTATCCCACTGAAAGTAGCTAATTTGCATAGCAAGCCACTGGTGATGTCATAAACAGGGGACACCACAGACATTTTTTTTTGCTTGCAATACTATGAACAAGGTATATGGATCATTTCTGATCACCTTTTAGTCTCTACATTTGGCATAAACAAGGTTTAGGTGACAGAGTCCTTTTAAATACTGCTGTTGAATTTCGTGCTTCTTTTACAAACACTCTTCGATTCTCCATTTCTTCTCTTGATTTCAACACCAAGATCTACACAATGTTACAAAGATGTAAACAAAAAAGGGGCATCGAAGTCAGCTTGAGGTGGTTAGCTGCCCCAGAGATGGGTAGTGTAAACTAAAACCCATTATTAAAAATAGTTCAAAAATCAAAATTTTTGCGGCACTCCAAGCTTCCAGATAACAAATTGTTTATTGATTAACAAATAAGCAGGGAAGCAGTGACGCCTGACGCGTTTTGCGTTTACGGGGAAAAAAAGGCATTCTTATGCGCGAAACGCATCGGTATGTCTCTGCTTCCCCCTCACTTGCTGTTTGCTTGATAATAAAGAAACAATTCATTATCTGGAAGCTTGGAGTGCCGCGATAATGTTGGTTTTTGGACAATCTACATGGTGCATCTAGTTCCATGAAGTCCAGTAATTAAAGTGTCTTCTTTATAATTCTGAGCAGAGCCCATGACCTTTTTGTTTTTTTCTTCTCATTATTAAAAATATACTATAAACTACTGAACCAAAACATATACACACTCGTCATTGAACATTTAAGGCACTAGGGTCTACTTTAACCACTACACTCTCACAGCACAAAAACTGCTCTGCACTTGACATATGTTTGCTACTATATAGATAAATATACTAAACGCTTTATTATCGTTATTGACCCGATGGCATTTAAACTTTCTGTACGCTGCAACCTGTTTTAGCAGATCAATAGCTACATCTCATAAAGATGTGGAGCATGAAGTCTGTAAACCGCATAGGTCAAGGCTGTTTTTTTTTCTGTCTACACTAAACTCCTGATGCCTTAATCTAAACACGCACAAATACACAATAAATAAAAATACTATAGGAAACATACATTTTCAAGGTACACTGCACTGCGAGGCCCACAAATCTTGTGCAACCAGAACTGACGAAAACCTATTGTATTTCTGGGCCACAATGCCCTTTGTAACAGTATACTGCCAGCCCATATCGTGAGTTACTCTAGGTTTCACAACGGAACCGAGTATCTGTGCTCTAGAACAGACACGTTCTAGAATCTTCACAACGGTTCCTGTCGAAAGTGAGAGCAGTGTGTGGCACCACCAAATATAAAACATAAAAATCCAGTTACTCTTTATTAAATTTCCAAACTGGTTCGGGTCGGAAAGCCCCAACTGAGAATCCACACATTCGACTAAGCCAAGGCTTCACAAACTCCCATGGGACTTAGGAAGCCAAACAAGTCAGTGGTAATATTGGTTCAACGTAAAATGATGAGCCATGACTCCCTTGCCTTCTGGTATTTATCAAGCCCTGTGCTAACCAGAACAGTGTCTATGCTCCTGTGACAAAACACAAAATGGCCAACATTATGGATTCCTGCTTACTGTGCACATAAGCACCATGATAAACACCATGGTTACATACAATGATTAAAAAAAAAAATGGAGTTCCAAACATTAGCTCTCATTACACGTTGGTTTCCAATGCACTCTGTATCAAGGCTGTTCATAGAGAAATAATTGTATTTGTTTTGAGGAAAAGTTGCCCTCCCACTGCCTTATGTTAAAAAAAAAAAAAAGGTGGTTCTATGGGAGTCCACTAGTTTGAGGAAAGCTGCACTTGGGAGAAGCGCCAATGAGGTACCGTTCAAACCAGAAAGTCACAAAAGTCTATTTCAATGTTGTGAAAAAAAAGCATACCAAGTTATTTCTAATGTGGCCATAAGGAAACCTATCCATGCGATAAAACAAATAGGCAGACGCGTTTCATGTCCGGGAACACTTAATCACACTAAAAACACGCACGCTAAGAATCGCCCTATTAAACCCCAAAAATACACAGGAAGTGAATGTTAATTACAGAGGAAACCTGCAAATCTAACACGTAAAATATTGTTACATAACCGGAAGTAAAACCATCAGTTCATTTAGTTAAAAAAATTGCTTATATTTGGTATTTCTATCTGTAACAATGACAAACATACAATAATAAGATGGGAAACTACACAAACTTACAAATAGCACAATGAGTTAAGTAAATGTTTTTAGCGTGCGGCTGTATAAATAGATTACCGGTAAATTAAATATAATCAAAAGGTGCGCAGCAAACCCACATAGACCCCATTACTGTGAAAGCATAATACACTATGCAAAGACATACGGGTGCAAAGGCAGTATGCGCTCTGTATTAAATATAACAAAAATATACCAAACTCTGTATTTAAAATGTAAAAAAAAACACCACCACCTAGCTTGTGCTAATGATAAAGGATTTAGAAGGTCTCCAACTGAGGCTCTAGAATAGAACCTATGAAGAAGCTTATGATCTATATGAATAGAATTCACTAATGCACCAGACAACGTGATACTAGATCCCACAGGGAAAGGCAGGTGACAAGATAATCGAGAGGGATGAGTCATCAGCTGTGTGATGTCATAGACAGTACCGGTAACACTGGATCTGACCTCAGGGCCAACCAAGGCATAATTAATTACATGCCGGGCACGCGTGTCACATCCATAAAACCCCTCTGGTGTCAGCCACGTAGCTGATGTGGGGATATTCTCACCCATGCTGTGTCCAGTGTTTGCAGTCATTCTTCCTCTGCCCAAATTTATAACATTGTAACTGTCCTGAATAAAACTTGATGACGCTTTTTACACAACGTTAAGTGGAGATAGACGTTTGTGACTTCTAATTATGGCAAAGCCGGACAGAATAGTTATAAAGCAAAATAAAAATCGCTCTTAATACCACATTAATATCCAAATTATTACCTGTACTGTATCCTCCATCAGTCCTCTAATCTTCTCCACCACATCATTGCGCCTGTGCTGGCGTAAGGCGCTGATGAGTTTGGCGAGAGTGGCTTCGGGGCCCCGGATGGTCCAGTGCTGTAAGGCTGCGTAGGCCCGCTCGTGGTCTGCGGTGTAACCGTTGGAGAAGGCCTCCACTTCGTGCTCATTGGCATTGCACAGAAACTGGTAGATCTCTTGCCACTGGCTCCCAACCTGCGCTGCCACGAGCTTCAAGATGTCAATGCCTGTGAGAAAACAAGCGGAAACATGCATCACTTAGCCACCTTACCACACAATGTATATTCCCCATAATATACATTAGACGTCTACTTGGAATTCCATGGTGAGGGACATGGAAAACGGGTCAATTTTAACCACTTATTAAGATATAATATTTTATGGGAACCTGTAAAACAAGTTAATCCCTTCTACAGCCACTTAAACACATACACATATATATATATTAAAAACAAATCTGCAAATCCTGCTCAAGCAGAGCTGCTGAAATTATTTTCTGTAATAAATACAGAAGGCAGCACTGGATACTAGCGGTGTGGGCCCCTCAACACCAGAGATTGGAATATTCGGGTTAGGATATGGCGCAGGCGCCAAGATAATTATGAAAACAGTTCTAAGCAATGTATTGTTTTAAAATACAACAATTTTAATATTTAATTAAAAAAAAAAATAAAAAAAACTGTTAGCATAACAAATCGTGCCAATAGTTCACTAGCTACTCAAATATTGAGGAATTGTTCCTGATAAAATGAAACCCAACGCATTCCACCCACGCTGCTTGGTTATTGGATGAACATATACCCTACAATGGGACATAGCAAAAAAGATTTTTCAGAGTATGATTATTTACTGAAATAGTTTTCTTTGATAAGTCATATTATATGTTCATCAAATACCCCAGCAGCGGGGTGAAACGCGTTGGGTTTAATTTGATCATCAAGAACAATTCCTCAATATTGGAGTATGTAGTTACCCATTTGCATAATTTGTTACGCTAACTGTTTTTATAAATATTAAAATCGTTGAAAAACAATCCATTGCTTAAATTTTTTTTTTTTATAACTTTCTTGGCACCTGCAACATTTCCTAAACAGAGCTACTGAAAGCCTATTATGTTCCTGCACCACAACTGCAACAGTATAATGCCAGCTTATAACACAAGTAGTTCCTTGGGTTGAAAACAAAAATATGGATTTGTACAGGAAACCACATGTCTAGAGCCTTTGCAATGGTTCACTAGATTACAGGCCTGGGGCCCGTTTGTCATGCAGACCATAATTTGTAATTCTATCTTATAAAAGGACAAAACAATGACCTAGTGTGTTACTAAAAAAAACAAAAAACAAAATTAGCAAACAAAAACACATCACATTGAGAGCTGAACATATAGAAGGCACACACAGCTATAGTGCTCACTACGGTCACTATCCCCCCATGCGTCTAAGTAAAATACAGGCGCTTGATAAATACTGGGGGTCTCGCTTGGTCCCAGAGTTTTGGGTTTGCTGGCACAATCCGTGAATAAAGAAACAGACACTTTTCTGCGCCTGATAAGTCAGAGAACTTTCGCCTAACTGAGTTCTGTCAGGATATATAAGAAAGGAACAATCGCTGTTTGTTACACTTTTATGTTACATTTTTCTTAATTTTTAATATTCGCAATACTTGTGTTGGAATCTTTTTCCGTAACCTCCAAAAAGTAAAAGGCCGTTATTGTGTATCGTACTTTTCGACTGAATTCGGAAGGATAGTCCCAGATGAGGCTCTACACCGGCTATTAAACCAAGGCTTGACAAACATCTGCAACAGTCTAATTCAATGATATTTGGATGGCGTTAGCCTTAAGTCACCAAAAATGGAAAAGTTCCCGACCCAGTCTAGAAACGAAATAAATCAGTACGCGTCTGTACCAGTTCGAAGAATAAACCAGCATCAAGGTGAAAAGAGAAAGAATAAAAGAAAAAGATAGACAAACAGCAATCTGAAACAACAGTGTCCCAAAACAGTCAAAGAAAAAAAACCATAAACAATATAATGCAAAAAAAAAAAAAAAAAAAACCAACAGGGTTGGAAATATGATATACAAATATAGAAGTAATCCACAACAATGTAATAAAATGATTCAATAATTCACAATTAAGTAGATATCTAAAAGCATGAGACAGCAGGACAGCTACCAGACTCCTGACACAGTACCGAGCCTCTGGTCCCATTAGGAAACCTGCAGTTAAGTAGAGCCTTAATCTGCAGATAATAAAAGGCTTCACATTGTATTATAAAAGCCATTCTGCCCTGCAGATAACAAGCAGGGATCAGAAACCTTCCATTGTAAAAGACTTTATTTATAAATCTGTGGTCAAGACAGCCCAGAGATTCCTCCTATTCTGCAGAGCTCGTCCAATGAGCCACCCAAAAAAGCAACCCTACTCAGTCAAGCCAAAACTAGATTTCAAATGACAGTGATTTTAATAGACAAAGACGGTTTTATGGTCATAGTGTCTGCTAAAACGAGAAATTAAATGCCATGAAAAGAAATATTATAATGAATTAGATTGAAGAGCTACCCTAACAATATATATTGAATACCGCAAGTTGTGTAGAAAATCCCAAACTGTAGGCTTCACGACCAGAGTCAAAAACTTTATAAAGGAGGACCGAAACCGAAACATTGCTTCTACGAAGAGAATAATACAATGATCTATACATTATATTAGCAGCATTGCAAGCAACTGGCTAAATTAAGATGAAAAGGCCAGTGACGTAGCCGTGTTGGGAGTTTCATTTTTAGCACCAGTTTGCCCAAATTATTTAGAATTAGAAATATTTGAGGTGCGGTGGTCCCAGACACCAGGCTCACATGGCACTCATATTCAGGCTCTTTCTGTTGACTTTAGGAGCCAGCCCGATTATTTTTAGGAACCAGGTAAATGGAACTTACCTAGAGTTCTATATTAACTAATATACAAAATATAATATTGGGAGCCAGCAGTAGATATTACGGGATTCCTAAAATTTAGATTCGGTTTTATTCTCACATCTGCTCAATCATTCGGTTTATAGTCAGGGACATAAATGTGACTATAATAAAAACCCAGGACATATTTAAATCCAATATTCTGCAGCATATCCATTGTTTTGGCTAATTTATGTGCGTTACCAGTTATTAATTCATTTTGTATTACACAGCACAGTTCCTCTTTGTTTCGTCTGCTGAGTTATAAAGGTCACGCCTGATTCAGTGACCCTGTGCGTAGCAACAGAATATTTGTTCCAGTCCATTTGGATATAGTTTTGTTTTCAGTCTAGCATATATCTGTCTCTCAGTCTCTCTCTTAGTACACCCGCACAATTCAGACTCCAATCAGCCGAGCGGAGCGAGTACCGGCTCTGCCTCAGCTGCGAGGCAGAGTAGAAATTAAACCTCTAAAAAAATAAAAGCATCAGTATAAAAATAAGTCTAAATGAACTGCATACACAAACTTTCTTTTGCAGCAAAAATATTTAATTCCACCATTCCCCCCCCCCCCCCCCCCTGATCAGCTTAACACGTTTCACACTATAGACAGGGCTTACTCACAAGCACTATTCAAAATACATCAATGCTGGTGTTAAGCACAATTTACAAACGCTCTGTTTAGAAAGATGCATATTTTCCTTGAATCCTTTAAATGGAGACTAAACGGTTTTTTTTTAACTTGTGCTTCTAATATAGAAGCACAAGTGAAATGTCCGTTGTCCCTAGTATGAAGATGAACTGGCGTGTACTTTTGATAGTACACGCCAGTTTATCCTCTGACTGACAGCTGCCATAGGAAGCAGGCAGCCGTCTGGGCGGGCGACCGGCATTCTCTGCTAGTGCAGAGAGAGACCCTCGTTTTTCAGATCAGCAGGGGGGGGGGGGGGGGCCTTAACTAAAAAAAAAAAGCTCAGAATGTTACAAAATAGTCGCAAATTGCTCCTTACTCATGTTTTACCTACTTTTTTCCCCACTGCACATGTTTAGTACATGTCCCCCTTAATATGCAAATGAGCTGTTTTTTAATGGGAAACCACAATGCTATAAACAAGAGACTCCCCAGTCACATATTTAGCAGAAGTGCAAGCAAATGCATAGCTTGATATACCGGTAATGTATAGATCATATTCAATAAGCTCTGCAATTTTAATTTTTTTTTTTTTTAAATCTGATGTTTGCAATGCATTAAGCAATTATTAAATCTATTCTAAAATGTTCCTTTAATTCATTATTTTAAATGATAAACAACACTTTTAGCCGCGTATCCCTTTCATAATCCAAGTCTGCATGTAGCAGCCCAACTAAAAACACCTTAAAGTCAAATAGGTCTTATGCCAAGTGACCTACTTGCTAGTATTTAAAGTGCTGACTGATAAGTTGGCATTATGTAAGATCGGGAGCCGCAATTAGCGTCAACAGCACAACCAGACCCTCTGCATCCAGAACTTCTCACCATTAACTTTAATTGCTGCAAAATGCAAATCAATATCTATGAAAAAAGGAGACTGGGGGAAAAAAAATGTATCCACTATACTTAGATATGGCCTATTATTAAAGAGCATAATGTGTTCCTTTCTGGTGCCCCAAGGAGAGAACAAATACTAAGATTCTCTATTGTAGACAGTAAAAAAAAAAAGAAATGTCTAAAAAAGGACTATGATGAACATTGTTATCTGGGTGAGATTTTCCAAGATCAGTCAACGTTTGGCGAGTAATATCCTTTTTATTAAACATGCCTGTAGTTTATCTTTTCATCACTGTTTATATAACCTGAATGTCTGCTAAATAAAAATACAAAAAAAAAAAAAAAACTCCCATTAAGGAAACGATAAAATGGAGCCAGATTATGATGCTCTACTTCGTTACCTGCATCTTTGCCAGTTTTTCTTTTTTTTAATTTAGGTTATAGGTTATTAGGGATGGTGGTGTCTACATATTCAGACATCTCCGTCAGTACCATGGAGAGGGGCCAGGGTATGCAGGGCAGAGAAGCTGAACATAGTGTAACAGGACAGATAATGCAGTTAGAAGGCCCGCATGGCAGAGAAGGTCAGGCCGGGGAACATCCAATAACTCACAGTGAGGAGCTGTGACATTTCTTCCATCAGTGATACTTTCTACACAAAGGGGTATAGACGTGCATTCAGATAAGGGCTGCCTAAAGTTGCACCTGCCTATAATAAACCCAGTGTGTGTCTTTGCATTTACACGGTTTTACTCTTGAGCTCTGCCTCTCAGCTGAGGCAGAGCTCATCAGATGCTGGAACACCTAGTTATGGTCCCCTCTGTATGTGGACAGCTGTGAGAGACTGGCAGTGACAAGCTCTGCCATAAAGTTTACCCTGCAATGAACTTTAAAAACAAAAAGAGAGGCTCATCCCTTTAATCAGGGCTTCAAGTAGCAAAGGAGACACATTAAATTAAGTTAATACAGTGATATATCATGTGCATTAATATAAACATGTGATTATTTTTGTGCCCCTTTAAATAACTATTTAAAGGGACAGTCTAGTCCACAGGCTTTTTTTTCCCATTGTGATTCGATGCAGGAATTCTGCATAAATCAAATGTTTAACATCTGACTCAAGCACTCCCCCGGTGATTACTCTTTATGTTTACTGCAGGTGCAGCAGCACTGATTATATAGACACTGAGGATATAAAGTTTTGTTTCATTTAGTCACTTTCTGTGCTCTTTGAATTGAATACATTGTGTGGAATGTAATAGACTTGCTCATGTACACAGTAGGATCTCTTAACAGTCCAACACATTGTCTGATGACATCACTAGAGAGACAGGATATTCCATTCATTTGAATTACATTATTCTCATTGGTTCTTGCAGCAAAAAAATAAATAAATAAAAGGAAATTACTTTTACTCAGCTAGTGTGGGCAGTCCTGGTTTCTTGGAAACTGCTGTAATTTCACAATTTCATCTAGCTGTAAGTATTTTATATTTTAAGCAATGCAAAGTGTAAGACATGCATTTTAAAGTACTTTGAAAGCACATTAATATGCATTACTTTTTGCAAGATGCATTTTGTCCACTAGTCCCTTTAATGGACATCATAAAATAAATGTTGAAAAAACAAGTTTAAAAAACTCTAATGTTCACAAACCAAATTTTTTTCAATCTCACCCGAAAGATTGACAAAGTCAAAGTTTATTGCATGCTAGACCTTAGCGCATTTTGCCAGCATATGTCTGATCAGATTATCAGGCTGAGCCATTAAATTTATAATTTGTTTGGACCATCTGTCTGGATGTGATCTGTACTCCTCCTTATCACTACAAGGAATCGCAAAGACATTGCTCGTCAGTCTCTTAATACAAAAAAACATTTCAATCCACTGAGTGAGCTGCCTCTCTCGCTAGCCAAATGCAATGAATTGTCTTTGCTAAACTCTAATTGTATAACATGAGCTTAAAGCCCCGGAAATGGCAGTTACAGATTGCTTGTTTGCAAACGGATTAATATGCTTTTTCCGCTTTTCCCCAAAACAAAAATATTGACAGAAAAAAAGAGAAAAGAGTGCATTGCTCTTGTAAAATAGCCAAAAGTTTTCACTCCAATCTCAGCATATTGTGAGATTTGATCTGTATATTTTCTCTTTGTTGAAGAAAAAAAAAATGCTTTCGATTTGATTTGATAAAGGGACTAAGGAGGGAGGACTCCTAAAATCTAGATCAATAAAAGGTATTAGAAGATGGGAGAATTTTTCCAACTCAGCAACCTTAAAGGGACACTACCACTTACATAAAATGTAACTAGATTACCTTTGCATGTAACACAAACCCATTTGTAAGACATATGCCACTGTTTTGTTTTCTCTATGTTTGAATTAATTGCATACAAATAAAATTAGGTGTCTGTTTCCAGCATCCATTTTCAGAATTTTACCCATTATACAACATTCTCCAGAATCTTCCTGCAAGACTCACGTTACAGCTGTGGCCAGAGCCTGCATGATGATGATGTCATAAGATACTCCCCTGCTCTCTTACTGGCTCCTGTGTATCATTAGTGGGCAGGACTAGGTGGCTGTGTACAGCTATTTTTACCTGTCTTCCAACACAGAGAAGAGATTGACCTGATCAAACAGGATCATAACTCCTCCCCCTTGTGATGTAATAGTTACATTACCCTCCCATTCAATGCAAATCTATGATCAGAATTCTGACTTATAGACTGCATTCTGTGTCACCAGCCCCAAAGTGAGATACTAGTGCTGTAAAGTCACTGGGGGTGGCACCCAAAACACTAGATTTCGCAAAATGGTGGCGCCCAGTCACACTTGTTTAGTAAAATATTTCATAAAATAAACTCAGATAACAAAAGCAAAAGACATCTGAAATTCTTTTCAATGTAAAACTACAATAGCACTGTAATTATTCACATATATTAAACACATGCACAACATGCACCAACTAAGCAAGGTGGAACAGGTCCTTTAATCAGCACTGTTCAAAAAATGTTAGTTACCAATATGGAGCTTTTTAAGCCAAAACTCGCTGTAATTTTCACGGAGGAGCAATGACCATAAAGTTGATTCATATTCATGTTTTGGCCTCTCACAGAGATGCAGTTGGTTATTGTTAGTAATTAGTAACCAATGTTTGAAATCTCAGTGGATCTGGTCTCCCATGTGAAGGTTGAGCTATACAGCTTCTCTGCTGGCTGCAACTTTTTTTTTGGGGGGGAGGGGGAGAGAGAGGGCAAGGGTAGGTTAAAATAAAAGATCAAAATTACAACAGAATAAAACCACATTTGTTTATTTAGCTGGGTGGATAAGGCCAAGAAACCGGGAGATATTCAGCCTGTTGGATCTCGCTACAGGGCAAGGATGTCTAACCTCTGACATTTCAGCTGCTGTACACAAGATTTTTTCCATTTTGCTGTGAAAGTTAAATCCAGGACCCTGACCGTAACCCTTTAGAGTCATATCTGCTTAATACACATCTTCGATTGTAGTAGTAAAAGAAAAAGTAAATCAGCTGGTGTGATAGAAAGACCTTTTCTCCATACAGCTAAACACAAACACCGCAGAAATGTTAAAACATTCATTGTCGTCAAGGGTACAACAATTGCACAACAGTCCTATCACTAAGGGGTTAATAGAGCTAGAGTTAGTTTTGTCCTTTTTTCTTTCTCAATGTAATTTTGCTGGCTGCCTCTGGGGGCAGTCAAGGAGCCGAGCAACAGAAGTGGCCTCTGATCGCTTCTGTCGCTCTTGCCGGATACAGGGCAGCGCCAGATTAGAAGTGCATGCTGTAGAGTAATGCCTTGGTGGGCCATATTTTAGCGGTTCTTAGTGCCTCAACATCGAGGCATCATTGATCAAATCCACTGATCATTTTAGAATAGGAGATGATATATATGTCCACATGCGCCAACTGTAACGAAATATAGAAAATATATATGTGTCGCCAAGGTTTTAAAGAGACTGTCAACCTAAAAATTGCTTGCACTGTGAATGTAGAGAATAAAAAAAAAAATTATGAAAATTATTGATAAAGAATTGAAAGCAAAGTCATAAGATAAAAGCATGTATATATGTGGGGTTTCCAGTTTATGACTTCACCATTGTAATGATATGCAAATTAAGTACACTGTATGGACTGCGACACGCTACTTAATCATTGAATTCAGGTTTTAATCAGACCCTTTGCCACAGGTGTATGACTTCAAGCACCTAGCCATGCAGTCTGCATTTACAAACAACATTACAACTCAGCCACGAAGCGGAAGACCACAAAGTCACAGAGCGGAGGTCACCGAGCGCCGAGGAGCATGGTGTGTAAAAGTCGCCAATGCTCTGCGGATTCCATCGCTGAAGATTCAAAACTTCCACTGACCTTAATATCAGCACAAATGGCCGAGCAGCTGCATGCAAGCCTCACATCGGCTTTTGCTGAACTACGACTCCCAGGATTCTAAGGGTGCCAAAAAGACTGACTTGGCATCATGGGAATTGTATTTCCGCAACTCTTAAAGAGACACTCTTGCCTGGGTTAGTGTCATCAGGCATTTACTAGAAGGGTATCCTAGTAATAGTCTATAATGTACAGATCCTACCAAATAATGGATTATACAGCTTGTCACAGTGTGTATGCTTAAGGCTGTGTAATGTCCTTATCGTATACAAGCGCTTCCATCGGATTAAACTAAACGCGGCCATGGGTAATCAATCCTTTGAGTGCAACTTTGAGGAACAATGGTCCGTTAAGAGTTATTGTCCTCACCTCTGATGCTCCATCTAAACGCCCGTGTTCAGGCAACGATGCTTTGTTAAGTTTTATGGGCATCGCAGGATGCCTACGGGCCTACAAATGGCTTCTGTATCGCTACAGCATTTACCAGCAGGAAGGTCCTGTCTGCTTCTATCAGGTCGGACTGAGTGCAATATTGATGAGTTGGTGGATTTCAATCTGTCCAGTGCCAGAGGCAGCAATGCTAGGATTTATTTTAAAACAGGTTCACATATTGCGCGAATAACCAGGATATATGGAGGCCTATAATCTAACTTTCTAACATTTATTTTTTATTTTTTTACGTTTTTGCTTGCTTGTCATCCTTTTTGGGATCAATAGGGGAAATATTCTTCTTTTTAAATAAACAGAAATAAAAAAATAAATAAATGTAACTTTAGCAGAAAAAAATATGAAACTAATTCAGAGCAAAACCACGAAAAGGCAAAAAAAAAAAAAAAATTGAATTGGGTGGCTAGTGACAGCAGAGCTGGACAAAGATTTCTAGAGTTTCTGAGCCAAAAAGATTAAATCTGGAGCCAGCCCAGATATTTTTGGTTTTTTAGGAGCCAGGGAAATGGTAGTTCCATAAAGATCAATGTAAAAAAAAAAAAAAAAAAGGAAGAAAAAAAAAAAGAAAGATACCTGGGAAACCTACTACCGCTAACAAGCAGGGATAGGCAATGTGTGCTTACAAGGTCACCAGTAACAGTTTGTCACTGTCCATAGAGCAACATTTAATTGTCCGTCACAGACCCCAGTAAGTACCTGGAGCAATTTTGGTGCCTGCACCTGCTGACATGGCTCCGCCCCCGCCGTGACATCACAATCCCCATGCGTTGTACAGGAAAAGTCGGCTTAGGGTAATGAGTTCAGACAGGATTATTACAGCTTGGAACTTTGAAACTTTCAAACTCGAAGCTGTCAAAACACCTTAATCCCAAGCCATTCCTGAGAACAGTGAACAAGAAAGGAGACTTCATGACAGAGCTCGTCCAGTCAGCTAGACAAAGAGAGGACAAGGCAGTGTGGTCTATGACCTGTTACTTTAAAACAGGATATTGAAAATGGAATTTTTTTTTTTTTTTTTTAAAGTTTTGTGACTTGTAGTCTTCCAGCAACTCAGTCACAACAACCTCAGCCAGCTGTACAGTTCAACTCCCAGTGAGCGTCCCTGTGGCTGGCTGAGGATCAAAAGGGGTTGATTTTACACGCTAGTTGTGTGCCTTCATTTTCTGTTATTATCAGGTACAAACCGAACAGCGTCAAATGGTTACAGGATGGATATAAACCACTTGCCAGATAAGCGCTCACAATCTGTGAATTACTCTATGAATTGCATCATCTAGAGAGAGACGACCTTTAAAATTAAAGATTGTATAGACGAGAGTTCCGTTCACACACGGTTTGTTTTTCGCTAGTGATCTGCCAGGATAAACAGGGGGGTGGGGGGTTCGTGAGCAGTTTGGGTTTCAATGATTTTCCCAGGGAGTTTTTTTTTTTTTGCGAGATTAAAACGCCCGGAGTTTCCCATTTCTGAAAATATTTGGATCCTTAAAACAGCAGTACAAAGCAGCCACATCTGAGTGAACTGTACAGCTGGTTTAAACTGGCTTGATCCGACCGAAAAGGCTTCAAATAACAGCCATAAGGTCAAAATATAGCTTAATAAAACTCTAAACACCCCTCAGGGGATCCAGGCCTAAATGGAGTCTTATGATACAGTTTAATTAAGGGAGGGAGCGGTTTCAACCCAAATGCCGGCTAATAAGAAGGGTGACTGGAGGAGGCAGCATGGTAAAAGTTATATATATTTAATTTGGCCATAAAATCAGAAAATAGCATATTTCGGCAGCACGCCAGTGAAATAAACTGTAACGCTACTTATACGTCTATAGTAGGGTTGCCACCTTTTCTTCAAAAAAATACCGGCCTTGGTACTGTCTCCATAGACTAAACATTGGCCTGATGCCAATTTTTTACCGGACTGCCGGTAAAATACCGGCCAGGTGGCAACCATAGTCTATTGCAGTGAAGGAGAATGAGAACCTTGGCATTCTAGCGGAGTGCTCCATCTTTCCCATGATGCTCAGCGGCTGGGTGAGCACTACCGGAGATTGCGTGTACATGAGCTAGGCTTAGCAAACGGTTAGGTTTTGAAGGGATTTATTCTTTACTTTTAAAAACGTAAAAACACAGTGGGGTTATAGTCTGAGTGTGGCAGATATTCTCAGACACTGATCAGGCATTGAAAAGTGCCTGATCCATACACAATATAAAGGTCCGTTGAAGGTTCTAATCCTTCATTCCACAACAGTTATTTATTGAAATTACCGCTAGTAAAATTATACCCCAAAAAGAAGCCTTTTTTTTTTTTTAAACATTTTTGTCCATAAAATAATATCATGGAAATTTGTTAAAATCCGAAAGTGTAATAAAAAAAAAAAAAATTACAAATTGAAATCTGTGTGCATCGCGCTAGACCTCCTCCAATGCTGCCCAACACTTCCCGGTCTTCTATGACTGACCTCAGTGCAGAGCAGCAACGGAGGATGTCTGCTGCTGCCCAGCACTTCCGTCGGGATTTCTATGACAGGCCGCCGGAAGGTCACGTGACCTACCGGTTTCAGTCATAAAAGTCCCGCCAGAAGTGCTGGGCAGCACCGGAGGATGCCAGCGCGCATTGGCATGACATCCACCGGCTGCTTGCGAGGGGGGATCCAGGTCCCCTGCAGCACAGTGGGCAACCTGGAACCCAGTCTTATCGTCAGACCTGGATTTGAGGTCTGACTATAAGACGAACCTCGAATATAATATAATATATATATATATATATTATATATTTTATATATATATTGAGAGCATTTGCTCTGAAAAAAACCTTGTCTTATATTCAAGCAAATACGGAACTTAAGGAGCTCTTTTTTCTCCATGTAGCTCTAGACTAGCTCTAGAGGACATGTTCAGAATCTTGGGTCAGGTCTTTCTTCATCCAAGCCAAGATTCTAAACAAGTCCATCTATCTGCCATTAAAATGATTTTTTTTTTTTTTTAAAACATCTACACTTGAATTCCGCACAAGTTATTTTTTGCCTAAAGCCACGTAACAAAACATCAACATGACATGGGGTTATCTTTCAACAAAGTAAAATACACAACAGCCTTTGACTTACCATGCCCGTTGCAGTAGTAAACCCACTTATCCCGGTTTTGAGCCAAAGTGGTGGACTTTTTAAAACCCGCTTTTTCGACAATAGAGCTTGGATCCTGTTTTGGTCCCTTTTTCAAGGTCCGGGAGCTTTTCCGGACGCTGCAAACCACAATGATCACCAGTACGAGCAGCAGGAAAAGAACGATCATCCAAGGCAGATGCTCATTAATGTCAAAGTGATCAGTGTTCTGTCTGGGGGGTCCCCTTTTAGTGGTCTTGAACCCAGCATTCTTCAGCCCTTCGCCGGCGTTCTTCACTACTAAACCAGGCTGCCGGACTCCTGGAGTCACCGGAGGAGGATGCTGTGTGTGGTTGTTTGGCTGGCGCCCCATATCCAAGCCACCCGTCGAATTCAAGTATTTTGTGTCATTTTTTCCAGGTTCATTGTAAACATCAGTCGGCTCTGCAACGGGAAAGGTTAAAAAGGTGGAATTAGTGAAGGCGGCCCATTTGACAAGACCTTCTAACAAGATCGGCCGTCCAGGAGCAGCAAAAAAAAAAAAATTAAAAAAAAAGGATAGGATAGAAGTATTCTAAGAACGGACTGGAGTTCTTCTCAGAACCGTCTGTTCAAACCCACAGCGCATAGAGCACGGGAGGCTGCTGCCATTCTACAATGGATCTTTTCTTGAAGTTACAAGTATATTCATATACTTAGCCCCAGCTGCATTGTGAGGTAACATGTTTGTCTTGGCAGCAGCAGACTGTGCTTTCAACCAGTTTGTACAAGTGATGGGTAAACAGCGCACCTGCAGCAGGAGACTTTCACAAGAAACCCAAAGCCAGCCCGAGGGTTAAACCAAATGAATACATCTTTGTTTTTTTAGAACATGTAAATCCAGGCCTGGCGAAAAAGAAAAACAACATGCAGACAGCCAGCTCCTGTTACCATTACAGCACCATGTCCGGCACTGGAGTAGGCACCAATGCAGCCCGTGGGTTCTGTGGCAGACAATTTAATCATGTTCGATGGACCTTTACAAACCTTTACCTTTACAAAGGTTGGGGCGTCTGCTTTATACATAGGCGCGCACAGGGCTAGCACCAGTACCGACCATCATCTCCATGTGCGCTTTATCTATAACCCCCCCATGGTTTGGAAAAAAATATATATATTTATCCACACACATATCCATACATACACACACACATCCACACACACACATCCACATATCCATCCATCCACCCACACACCCACACCCATACACACATCCATACACACACACATCCACATATCCATCCATCCACCCACACACCCACACCCATACACACATCCATACACACACACACACATCCATACACACACACACACACACACACACACACTTTCAGTTGAAGCAGTTATTTTCCATATGAAGCCGCAGGACACCGAGCCCAAAAAAAAAAAATGCACGTGTGTGTGCATATTATATACATACATGTACATAGAGATGAAGAGAAATAGATAGATTCAAAGGCAGCCCATCATCTAAAAACATGTTTGCACTGTAAGTCTGGATATTACAACAAATCTATACATTAGGTTAGCAGAGCTACAGGCAAATGGGGAGATTAGACAAGTTTAATGTGGGGGTTTGCCCGGTGTGGGAATAAACTACTAGAGAATGCTCTAACTGAGAATGAGTACACTGCACATTATGCTTTAAGGTGATTTTATGACTAATGAACAACACGGACACTTGAAAAATCTTCTATTTAGGTGACAAAGTACTTTATAGTATACCTTCTTGCTCTAGGGCCCGTATCCTAGATAGAGATTTGCAGTATTTAGTACTTCTAGTACTTTAGTGCTTCTAGCTTTCCAGTGCGGTAACTACCTATTCACAAAGGGTTAAATAAAAGATACAGTAGGTTTCCAAACCCTGGAGATAGATCGTGCAAGGTCAACTTAATCAAATACTTTCGGAAACAGAATATTACGAAAGTGCAGGCCGAATGATTTGCATCAAGTGAGGTAATCTATGGCAAGGGCAATGAGAGACAGTCCTGGTATGCGGTGTGCCCGGGGGGGGTTTTACAGATTAGGACCAGGGTCACAGGAATAGGATAGAGAATTAATTCCGGGCACTTCTACAACAAAAGCAGTATTCTTAGAGAAAAACGGGATATACTCGGAAACGGTTCAAAGGCATGTCAATGTCCAAAAAAATCAGATTTAAAGAAAAAAAATGTATCACTTGACTTAAAGGACAACTGTAGTAAAAATCAAAGTTTTGTTTAATTGAAAGATGGCATCAAGTGTAGGCATTTTATGTAGAAATGCTTTAATGGAAGAATACAAATAAAGAACCTTTTTGAGCCATCTTTGCTCCATATAGCTCTACCAGGAGGCAGCCATTTTGTTTAGAATCTTTGGTCAGATCTTTGTTCATCTGAACCAAAGTGTGTGATTGTAAACAACATGTCCGCCCCCTGAGAGAACTATATGGAGTAAAGAAGGCTCAATAAGGAACTTTATTTGTATTCTTTCATTCAAGAATTTCTTTATAAATCACTTAAGATAAAAATCTTTCAATTAAATATATGTCAGGGCTCAACAAACCCTGGTTCACACAGACTGTATGCTCCGCCCCCTCACGCAACATGCAGTAGTGCCTGGTTTCACGTGACAACCCGGCACTCAGCAAGAAGCTGAGTGAAGATCCGGCTGCAGCAGAAACGTCGCCCTCACCTGCAATGAGCAGCAGGGAGGGGGGACACTGGAAGAAATTATTTTTTTCTTTAAAAACAAAACAAAAACAACAACAACTGCTGACTGGTGTGTGTATGTGACTTGTGTGTATGTGATGTGGTGTGTGTGTAACGGTGTGTGTGTAACGGTGTGTGTGTAACGGTGTGTGTACGTAACTGGCTGTGTGTGTGTGTGTGTGTAACGGTGTGTGTGTAACGGTGTGTGTACGTAACTGTGTGTGTGTGTGTGTGTGTGTGTGTGTAACTAGCACTTGGACTGACCAGATGGATGTCTGAAGGCAGCATATATATGTTCTACGTGATCAGATTTTAAAAAAATTCAATCATTCTTATTAAAAAGGATGCAAAAATTATTTCTCAAATTTTAGTTTGTCATTTACATTAACAGATGACTGGAACTAAAAATCCAGCCTGAAACAGTTTTCAAAAGAGATTTAAAAAAAAGCCAGTGCCTGTGAGGCCCAATATTGTTGCAGACTATTTGTAAACAATGAATTCCATTGACAAGTTATACAGCTTTTTCCTTTACAAGAATTTGTGTAGAATACTCCCAACCCCAACTAAAACTGCTACAGATCATCTCCGTGCTGCACAATTCATGGGACACTCCCGCCACTAAACAATCTTTAAGTGATACAATGATAGGAATTCTGGCGTTTTCTTGCAAGAAGATTTGAACCAGACGTTATAATAGAGATGTCTCAGCCCAATTGTTAGCCTTGACCATGATTAATGTGGTAACTCAGTTATGATAATAAAGTAAGACTGAGATAAAGAGAATCTTTTTTTGGGCAAAACAAGAAGAGCAACCTGTGCAGCATGGAGAATCTCTGCCACTTCCAAACAGGCATTATAGAACAAGAGCTGTTTGTGTTTGTCTATTTAACACCTGGTTAGTGCTGGAGTAGACTGGAGTTGAGCGAACACCTTGACACCTAGGTCAATTGACCTAATCGTATGAATGGGGACTCTATTTCGGTTTATAGAATAGCAATAGCATTACATGTATTCCAGGGCTCGACAAACCCCAGGCGCCAGGTCGCCATGGCGACCAGGAAATGAGACCTGGCGCCTGGGTGAAGTTACCCTCCCTGTCCCCTTGCCGCTGCCATCCGATGTTTTTTTTCCTTTTTCGTAGCGCGAGGGGGTAAAGTCTGTGCGTATAGCACATACTGAAAGCTCCGCCCCCTCGTGCAACGCGTGTCTGAGTGCCGGGTGTCGTCACGTGACATCCTGGCACTCAGCAGGCCGATGAGTGAGGACATGCTGCAGCACGGATGTCCCCCTCCCCTGCAATGAGGTAAAGCAGCAGGGAGGGGGGACACATCAAGAAAAAACTGTGTGAGGTGGGTGTGTGTTTGGATATATGTGTATATGTAAAGTAGGTGTGTGTGAGGTGTTTGTATATATGTGTATATGTAAAGTAGGTGTGTGTGAGGTGTTTGTATATTTGTGTATATGTAAAGTAGGTGTGTGTGAGGTGTTTGGATATATGTGTATATGTAAAGTAGGTGTGTGTGAGGTGTTTGGATATATGTGTATATGTAAAGTAGGTGTGTGTGAGGTGTTTGTATATATGGGTATATGTAAAGTAGGTGTGTGTGAGGCGTTTGGATATATGGGTATATGTAAAGTAGGTGTGTGTGAGGCGTTTGGATATATGTGTATATGTAAAGTAGGTGTGTGTGAGGTGTTTGTATATATGGGTATATGTAAAGTAGGTGTGTGTGAGGTGTTTGTATATATGGGTATATGTAAAGTAGGTGTGTGTGAGGTGTTTGGATATATGTGTATATGTAAAGTTGGTGTGTGTGTGAGGTGTTTTTTTATATATGGGTATATGTAAAGTAAGTGTGTGTGAGGTGTTTGTATATATGTGTAAATGTAAAGTAGGTGTGTGTGAGGTGTTTGGATATATGTGTATATGTAAAGTAGGTGTGTGTGAGGTGTTTGTATATATGGGTATATGTAAAGTAGGTGTGTGTGAGTTGTTTGTATATATGGGTATATGTAAAGTAGGTGTGTGTGAGGTGTGTGTATATATGGGTATATGTAAAGTAGGTGTGTGTGAGGTGTGTGTATATATGGGTATATGTAAAGTAGGTGTGTGTGAGTTGTTTGTATATATGGGTATATGTAAAGTAGGTGTGTGTGAGGTGTGTGTATATATGGGTATATGTAAAGTAGGTGTGTGTGAGGGGTTTGTATATTTGTGTATATGTAAAGTAGGTGTGTGTGAGGTGTTTGGATATATGTGTATATGTAAAGTAGGAGTGTGTGAGGTGTTTGTATATATGTAAAGTAGGTGTGTGTGAGGTGTTTGGATATATGTGTATATGTAAAGTAGGTGTGTGTGTGTATATATGTGAAGAAGCCGTGTGTGTTTATGAATTGCGTGTATGCTTGCGTGATTGTCTGGCTCCTAAATTTTTTGGCTGGCTCCTAAAATCTAATTAGATTTGTCAAGCCCTGATGTATTCTATAAACCGAAAGTCTATAAACCGAATGTCTTTCGGTTTATAGACTTTCGGTTTATAGCCGAACCTCGAACTCCAACCCGAACATACAGTGAAATGTTCGGGTTCGGGGTACGAACACCGTAATGTTCGGTACGAAACCCGAACAGTGCGGTTCGGGTTCGCTCAAAACTAGTGGAGATGTTATCCTGTCCAAAGCAAGGGAGTGTTGAGTGTTGGCAGAGTTAAAGGGAGAACCTGATCATTGCTCATATTGGAAATGTAGAGAATTAAAAATAAAAAAAGGATCAAAATATAACTATACATCGTGTTGCCAAAATTACATGTAAATGCGAAAAAATAAGAAATGTAGGTTTTAAAAAGGCTCAGTTGTGTCTCCTGTTTATGACATCACCTTGTGGACTGGTATGCAAATTAGGAGAAAAAAAAAAGAGAAGCAAAAACGGTTTGCGGAAGGAGCTCCCGATCAAAGCAGGTATGTGAAAATAAGCCAGAGTTTTAATGTTTAAATAAAACAGGCTAGTACAAAAAAGGAAATGAACCACACAGTGAGACAGACGCCTTACGCGTTTCGTGCTTCAAAAGCACTTAATCATAGCTATTTATGTTTCATAATTTTTTATTCTCTACATTTACAGCCAGTTTAAAAATAAAAAACAAATCTACAGAGCTTGGAAGCAGTTGCATCTTTTAAATACAGAATAAAACAAAATTGAAATGCTTATTTTTAGGAGTCCAAAAACTTTTAAAAAAAATAGGTTTGCCTGGGCGCAATCTGTGTAAAGGTCAACTGTTAGCGAGAGTTCAGTTGTAAGATTGCATAAAGTGTAGATGTTCTAAATAGAATTGCTCGGGGATGGACATGTTTAGAATCTTGGGTCAGATCCAACGTCATCAGTAGAGTTGAGCGGACACCTGGATGTTCAGGTTAGAGAAGTTCGACCGAACTTCGGAAAAAAGTCAAAGTCCGTGCTCGAACTTGACCCCCAACCCGAACCCCATTGAAGTCACGGACTTTTGGCCACTAAAATGCCTCTAAAAAAGTCATGGAAAGGGCTAGAGGGCTGCAAAATGAAGTAAAATGTGGGTAAGAGTAGGACAAGTGCCCTGCAAGCAAATGTGGATAGGGAAATAACTTTAATAACATAAAATACATACAAATTACAAATACAGCTGAGCCATAAAATAGCACTAGATGGAATCTTTGATTTTAGCTTTGGAAGAACATAAATCTAAATCTAAAGCATGGCTGCCAGGAGGATCAACAGAATTATCCATTTGAGAGAGGGTTGCAGTGCAGGGTATTCTCTTTCAGTTTATACTAAGTGACCCATAGGTTGAAGAGGCGGTGACCGTGGCAGTGAAGGTGGAAGCGGCGCTGGAGGAGGAGGAGGTAGCCAGAATTTTTCAAAGTGCACTGTAAGCACAGTATTTGACGGTTCTATTTGTCTCTCAGATATGAAGTGCACCGCAAGACGCAAATGTACTATTTAGCACCCAAAACTATTAGAATTTTTCCATTTCATTTCTTTCATTTTTTTGCTATTCTATAAACCGAAATAGAGTCCCCATTCATACGAATAGGTCAACTGACCTATTCGTATGAATGGGGACTCTATTTCGGTTTATAGAATACCAATAGCATTACATGTATCCCATAAACCGAAAGTCTATAAACCGAAAGATTCGGTTTATAGACTTTAGGTTTATAGAAAGCCTATAGCATTACATACAATGTATATGTATGTAATGCTATGGGCTTTCTATAATCCGAAAGTCTATAAACCGAAAGAGATTCGGTTTATAGACTTTCAGTTTATAGAAAAAAAAATCGCCGAACTCCAACCCGAACATACAGTGAAATGTCCGTGTTCGGGTCTGGGGTCGAAAAACCGTAATGTTCAGTACGAACCCGAACAGTGCGGTTAGGGTTCGCTCAACACTAGTCATCAGTCCTCATGTTCTAAACCACATGCCCCGCCCCCCTCATACAGCCATACGGAGCAAAGATGGATCAACAAGTTAATTTATTTGTGCTCTTTCGTTAAAGGATTTCAAGTTAAAACATCTACACTTAATCTTTCAATTAAACAGCAATTTATTTTTTGCCGACAAAAAATAAAGTCAGAAACAAAGAAGGTTTTCTTCTTCCATTCTCATTAACACAGCAGGAGATGATTACTTACCATATTCAGCATGTGTTGAATTTACGTCAGTAGAAGGTGAGGAAGAAAGGGATCCACAGATATTGTCACGTTTATTCGTACCGGGACTTAGGACCCCAAGACCGAGTTCGGAGCAGTTAGTGTGCGTCTTGCATCCCATGACGCTAGAAGGCACATCAGAAAAAGTCCCACGGGTGCACCTCTTACACTTGACATTTTCGGTCTCGCTTCCCATTTTCCTGACACCCCACCCTATCGGGCACACGGTGTGAGGAGTACAGGTGTCATTGGAAAGAAATGCACCGGATGGACAAGAGCACTCGCGGTCATACAAGGCAGTACAAGGCATTTTCTCTACCAAGGGGGGTTCACAAGGTGGCCTGCAGACGTGGCACCTCTCTATGCCATTCTCGTGTTTCGTGAAGGTGCTGTTGGCGCAAGGACTGCACTCTCGGAGAGTGGACTGAGTACAGTGTTTGGACACGAAGGTACCTGCCGGGCACTTGTCACAAATGTAATCCGAATTGGATACCGGGTCGGTGTGGTGATATTTCCCAGATGGAAGGATAATGGTGGTTTTCTCAGATAACTGCACATAGTCCCCATTCGTGGTGCCAAGATGAACAAGCAGAATCTAAAAAGGAAATTACAAGAAAAGCGTTAGACATTTGATTATAACCAAATAAATAAAATTATTCTCAAAATGTTTAGTCATACCAAATGAAAATACAAAAAAAGGAAAAGAAAAGAAAAACTTTCAGTTCAAAAAATATTTATCCTGCGTTTGAATCAGATTCCAGAGGAGGTGGCCTAAATCAAAGTAAACCCCAACAATGTATTCTATATATATGAAAGGCTTTCATATGCTTTCAAATGCTAGTGTTGCTTCACGGAGATGGTTCGTCAGCCGCTGGTTCCTCCTAGTGGTGTGTCTGTGTGTCAATCATGTAAGATGGGAGGGAAGAAAGTATTTGAAAATTGCAATGTGTACGGGAGTGCTATTGTGAATGGTTAGAAAGGATGATGGTAAAGTAGGAGTGAATGCGAATGAGTATGGGTGTCCAAGGGGGGGAAGGGAAGAAGAGGGCAATCAGGTCGCCTGGAGCAGCAGTAGCAAAGGAGAGAGATGCAGGAGGCTGTTTGGGGGAGGCAAATTAGACAAAACAAAACACACACCTTAAATTAATATTGTATGACCCTCTGCTGTCAGAGTGGTTTGGTATGCATGCTTCCTCTTCTTTGTCTCCTCCCCATTCACTCTAGCTGCTGCTACTTCACATGGGCAGAGACACAACCTGCATGCTGCAGACACAAGGTAGTGTATTTCAAAGATAAATTGCAGAAAGGGTTAGTCTCCCATGTCTTTCAGCCAGTCAGGTATGTAAAGCATTAAGGAAAAAGAGAGAACCCAACAAGTGGAGTGCCAAAAGTTAGCTATATCTGATTATGGATTGGGATAGCACCCGCTGTGGAATGCACATCTCATGATTCTCAGCCATACATATGGCTGGCTGAACATCATGAGAAATGTAATGGCAGCAGCTAGACACCACTGCTGCATAACTACCAATTTTCGTATTTGGGATCCAAGCATTTATGTCCATTTTTTACTACTACTGAAGGGCTGCGTTGACCCTGCCAGATTTTGAACCTGTGACCTTGAGGATTGAACAGGCTCCATAGTCAGGGCATTTACCTAAATGAGCCACCTCACCGTCTTTTTTCGAACTGCTGATATATAAATACAGACTAGTCAAGTTACACATTAACATCATTTAAGTTTTCTAACACGCACTGCGGCATTAAGTAGCTCGTTAGCTGGTTAATGATTTGAACGTGTCCTTGTTTTACCCGTCACCTAAAAAAAACAGGAACTTGTCAGAGCTACTGAAAATTATTACTATGCTGACGATTGCAAGTACTTTAAAAGTATTAGGAGTTTTTAAATAGGCCGATCGACCCATCGTGTCCAAAAATATTTCTTTTTAGATGAACGCAAAATAAACCAAACTTTTAATTGTTTTTTCTTGACTCTAAAAAAAAAAAAAAAAAATGCAAATAAAGTGTAATAGCGCTAGAACTGTCTCTCCACATGGTCGGCCATTGAATGTAGAGACCCCTGTGAAAAAGTTTTCATTGTAAAACTACAGGAGAACAGCAGATTTTTTAAAAGTAAAAATACGTGCTCTCAATAGTAAAACACGTACAACGTACAAAAAAAATAAGCTAAATGGAAGAGCCCCTTTAAAACAAAACATGTATGTTCCGTAGAGAAAATACTTGAGTCAACTGACAGAAGATCTGACCAAAGATTCCAAACAACATGTCCGCCACCTGAGTTACTGAGATGGAATTTACTTTTTAGTGATCAGACACAAAATGTAAAAGGTTGTGAGACACACTCAGTGGTGTATCCTGGATTTGTGCTGCCCTAGGCAGACCAAATTTGGGCACCCCCCCCTACCCACATTACACACCCACGACATGACCCATAACCCATGTTGCACACCCAGAGCATGCTCTATCACCCACACTAAATGCCCCATCACCCACACTTAATGCCCCATCACCCACACTTAATGCCCCATCACCCACACTTAATGCCCCATCACCCACACTTAATGCCCCATCACCCACACTTAATGCCCCATCACCCACACTTAATGCCTCATCACCCACACTTAATGCCTCATCACCCACACTTAATGCCTCATCACCCACACTTAATGCCTCATCACCCACACTTAATGCCCCATCACCCACACTAAATGCCCCATCACCCACACTAAATGCCCCATCACCCCCATTATATACACATTTTATGCCCACATTGTATGCCTCCATCACCCCATTACATGCCCCCATCACCAACATTGCATTCCCTAGGCACTTGCCTTGTTTTCCTTGCACTAAATACAGCGCTGCACATACCACAAGTAAATTGGAAACAAAAGCTTCCAGCCCCACATCTAGTACTGCTTTAGCAGCATGGGTTGGCCTGGAGTGCTTCGATGTTTGATAGATTCTATTTATTTAATATACATGTGCATGCTTTCATTTGAATTACTTGTTAAAGGGACTGTCTGGTGGCCAAAATGCATTTTCCAAATATTAATGCATATTAATATGCTTTCAGAGCACTTTAAAATGCACGTTTTATATTTTACATTGCTTAAAATATAAAATACTTACAGCTAGATGAAACTGTGAAACAGAAGTTTGCAAGAAACTAGGACTGCCCACAATAGCTGAATAAAAGTAATTTCCTTTTTTCTTTTGCTGCAGGAACCAATAAGAATAATTTTCAAATAAATGTAATTTCCTGTGTGTCTAATGTCATCAGAGAATGTGTTGTACTGTTAAGAGATCCTACTGTGTACAAGAGCAAGTCTATTACAGACCACACAATGAATTCTATTCTAGCACCACAAGAAGATACTAAATGAAACAAACAAAAAAAATTATAAACCCTGTGCACTAGACAAGCAGCACAGCATCTTGAACCAAAGTGAGTTTGGGGACTAGATTGTCCCTCTAATACTGGAGGAAACATATGACACAATATGGAACACTGTTTGACAAGAGTGTACCACAAATCAACTGGTGGAAACTAAACTTCACAGAATACATATACAATAAAAGAAATAGTAGGCAATGTAATACAAATGTAAAAAAAAAACTTGGTATAGCGATATATTCGTACAGTCTGAATGTCACTTGTTTGTGACGCCTCTCCTGGAGGTCAGAAAGTTCACATAATTCCTATATGTCACTCCATATATAGAGTGAGACAGACACAAGATGTCGGCACTGTAGTATAAGGAGCACAGATCATGCCAACTATTTGTAAGTAGGTTGCTCGTACCAGCACATGAGACCAGGATAAAAAGGGAAGCATTAAGGGAAGCTTATTATGCTGGACTTTTCTTTTTAGGGTTTACTCTGTCTCTAAACTGCACTAAAAATAAAAATATACAGACCCCCAAAATCAGGAATGTCCAGTATGTGTGGGCACATTAAATAAGAGAGGAAAATTACAGCTAAACACAAACACCACATAAGTGTTAAAAACAGCCAAGTGTAACACCACAAGGCGAAAATAGTTCGGTCACCAAGAGGTTAATAGGATAATTGCTATGATGGAGAGAATAAAAATATTTAAAAATTTTTTTTTAAAAAGTGTTCCATTCACAGTATTTCCGTTGGCAATCTCATTAGTTGTAACACCAGTTGATCCAGGCAGAACTTTGCCAGTGACTAATCAGCCAAGAATTACTACACACTCCGGTTGAGCAATCTACACTTTCACTGCACCGCACGTCATGCAACAGAGCAGGCAGAAAGTGCTCTTCCAGGAAAACGGTGGCCTTGTTTGATGATGTCATCTCGCGGGAAACCTATATAGAGAGAAGTTAAAAGACCTCTCTCTTTACAGTTCTAGGAAAGCCAGTGCTTTAAAACCATTAAAGTCACTCAGGAAAGCCTATAAATCAAAAACACAAAAATCAAGGATTCGGATTAATTGTTAACTGCTCCAATAAAAGACTATAGCAGGCTCCTAACCTACGGAGTATTTTATGTAGAACTCTAGACTTCCTTCTGCAAGCCATTATGGGGGGGGAAAAAAAAATCAGGTTTGCTAGTAAATGCTGCTATTATCTCAAAATTAAGCAAAGGTGATCAGTGTACTTTATGGTTTTAATCATGGATACAAAATTCTAAATATTTAACACTACTGGATAATGAAAAAAAAAAAAAAATATATATATATATATATTTTTATTATCTATCTGCTTTTTTACTTATTTCTGCCTGAAGAAAGAAACTTAGGTATTATTATCCTTTTTATTAAAAGCACCTCTTGATTAAACTACAATCTCTAAAAAGACTAAAATCCACATTTTATTGCTTAAATGAACGTTGCCATCTAAAACGCCTTTGTAAAGTAAATGAAAAGTTGAAAGAAAAGAAAAAAAAAACGCAGATCAAGGAGAAAAATGGGTTTTTAAATGCATCTGTGCCGTCTCCGTTATAGGACATTTGCAAACTACTGCCAGGAGAATAGCTACTTTGTGTGTGGTGCAAAAACGGTTTTTAAGATGCATCTGTGCCATTTTTTTTTTTTAAAGAAATAGTTGCCTCCCTCCACTCTTAACACTTTAAAAAAAATCAATAAAAAAAAAAAAAATCATAGATGGTTATTTGTGTTTCATTTATTAGGTTTAAACACATTGTAAAATAACACTACAGCACTCTAAAACGATTTAGTTTCCATTCATGCTGGGGACATTACTAGACAGGAAGTGAGTCTCCGAGAGATATTTTTTGAATGTTGGGTGCAATTTAACAGACTGGGGATCCAGTCGTTGGAATCTGGCTGTGAGATTGGACAGATCAAAAGTAATGTGTTATATATATATATATATTCTGAAAGCCACGTAAACGCAGGCGACACAGGGTGGGTCCTGGTTAACACACTATATACTTCCTTACCAGGAAATGTTGTCATACATAAAGAAATATTCATATGATGCACAGATTGATTTTTAACTCCATGACGCACAGGTGAGGATGAGATTTGAGCAATTTACAGCTATTTTAGGAGATCTCACAAGGAGATTACAGGGGCAATTGGTCCTTCTCTTAGATTTTCCAGTTGCTAAGGAAACATGTTTCCTTACTCCTCACTAGTCTCTGGTACAGAGATAAATTACCTAAAAATCCCCAAAACACACAAAAAGAATACTTCTTTCTATAGGGCAGAATTTGTTGCATTTTTAAGTAATGTTTATACATTTCAAAAGTAAGAAAATCATAATTTAGCCGAGTGTTTTACCAGGAAGGAACAAGTACATCGAGTTACTCTGATAATTAGCATCTTTTACAACGTGATACATTAATTTGACTATTACTGAAAACAGTGCTAATAGGTGAGCTTTTCACTGGTGACACAAATTAGAGAACAGGAACACATGACGGGATGGATACAGAGTTACTGGTCCTACAGCTTGTTGTGCATTACAGCTCCATGTCCCACTCAGTAAGCTACACATCATCTTGGCTTTGCTCAGAAAGTATCAGGACCTAGACTATCCATCCTGCTTGACCTAATTAGAAGGTGGTAGCCAAAAGGTCCACATGTCTGGGAATGTATTACCTCTCTGCTGCCACAGAGGGCGATATTTGTTGACACTGGTGGAGTTTGGGTACCAAATGTGGAATGGAAGCTCTACATCAAAGGCACAGGATGAAGGAGGAAGATAATCTCCTGTATCCTTTCTCTTTCATTAGTATGATGAGGGCAGAGAGGACACAGTTACCTGGTTTTAGTCAAGGTCACTTTTAAAAAGCCATGAGTTGTGCGCTGATCAGATTGTAATCTGTCAGGGAGCAGTGGTCACCCATAACGTGTCCCAAATATATTCTATGGCAACAGCTATGGCGCAAGGTTCTCATATGTCTAATGTGAAGGTGTTAACTGTAGACAGATTGCGACCAATGGAGAGAAAAAATGAAATGAATGTATAATTTAATCATGCAATAAAGGGAGGGAAACTGTCAAATGATTTCATATTTTTGCAGGACTGCCGTTTACATTTCTGAATGTTATATGGTTTAGATTATCAAGCCCCCCTTCTATATTAGAAGCACAAGTGAAAATTAATGTTTAGTGTCCCTTTAACTTATCCGTCACAGACCCCAGTCACCGCCATGTTTCCAGTACAGGTAAGCGAGGCTTGGGATCCACTGACTTAACAGCGCGATCTAGGCAGGATTCCGATGTTAGTCCAGAGATGTCACGATCCCTCCACTGAAGTTGTAATGAGATCCGGTGCCCTGATCGCTACAAAAGGAGGATCGGGTTAGAAGCAAAATCCCATTAAAGCTGATCGCGCTATATAAATGGTGGTGTAGCTGTAAATAGGTTTATTCTGAATCCACCGGGTATAGATCCTGGATGGCATGACACATGCAGGAGACAGATTCCCAGCTGATTATTTTAATGACAACGTTAAAAGAAATCTGTAACCAGAAAGAGGAGAGACCAGGAACTGAAAGTAGACTGTGCAAAGCAATGACTCAAGAACATTATAAATAGAGCCGGGTGGAGCCCTGTTATCAGCCCGGTCAGCAGACAGCAGACCGATGTCACAATCCCTGCGGTAACAATACTATGGAAAAGCCCCGGGACCTGCCGTACAGCCAGATGTTCAATATTAATGTATCGCTGATCTGTACACTGCTCAAATGAATAGGTTACAAAGGGGCAACTCATTGGGAGCTAGAGATCTGTTGTTTAACTACAACTCCTATTATGCGTAATCAGCCAGCATGCTGGATAAGGATCTTGTGGATCATCCACAGACGGAGTAAGAGTCGGGGTAAGAGCTCCGGGGGTACAGCAGACCAGCTCCTAATCTACTAACCAACCCGTGGGCACAGCAGACCAGCTCCTAATCTACTAACCAACCCGTGGGCACAGCAGACCAGCTCCTAATCTACTAACCAACCCGTGGGCACATCAGTCCAGCTCCTAATCTACTAACCAACCCGTGGGCACAGCAGTCCAGCTCCTAATCTACTAACCAACCCGTGGGCACAGCAGTCCAGCTCCTAATCTACTAACCAACCCGTGGGCACATCAGTCCAGCTCCTAATCTACTAACCAACCCGTGGGCACAGCAGTCCAGCTCCTAATCTACTAACCAACCCGTGGGCACAGCAGTCCAGCTCCTAATCTACTAACCAACCCGTGGGCACAGCAGTCCAGCTCCTAATCTACTAACCAACCCGTGGGCACAGCAGACCAGCTCCTAATCTACTAACCAACCTGTGGGCACAGCAGACCAGCTCCTAATCTACTAACCAACCTGTGGGCACAGCAGTCCAGCACCTAATCTACTAACCAACCTGTGGGCACAGCAGACCAGCTCCTAATCTACTAACCAACCTGTGGGCACAGCAGACCAGCTCCTAATCTACTAACCAAACTGTGGGCACAGCAGTCTAGCTCCTAATCTACTAACCAACTTGTGGGCACAGCAGACTAGCTCCTAATCTACTAACCAACCTGTGGGCATAGCAGACCAGCTCCTAATCTACTTACCAACCTGTGGGCACAGCAGTCCAGCACCTAATTTACTAACCAACCTGTGTTCACAGCAGTCCAGCTCCTAATCTAATAACCAACCTGTGGGCACAGCAGAGTGGCTCCTAATCTACTAACCAACTTGTTGAATCAGGATCTGGGTAGCAGGTTAGTTGGCAGCAGGGATTGTAGAATTGAATCCATGCCAAAGAGGGATCTGTGAGGAGAGAACCAGTTTACTTCATTGATCCATGAAGAAATAAATACATAATCACAGGCCTTGCTGCTTTTAATTTATTTATTTTTGTTTAAGAAGTCGTGCAAGAAACAGATCTTTCCGAGAGCACTGTGGGCTCAGCTGGCATTTCCAAGATCTGCCTCTCCTTATGATGTCAGAGAGCTGGGGTTGGCATCCAGCCTATATTTGTGTCTATGGAGGCACCAACAAGGTTGGTATTTTTTTATGTTGAAAAAGGTGGCAACCCTACAGAGAGCATGTGCGCTGATGTCACCCACTCCTACTAAGACGCCACCTCTCAGCTGTCCCGCTTTGGGAACAGATCATGTTACACCTCCCCTGTAATTAGAAAGTCATTTCAAAGGGGACTCGAAATTCTATGACATCAGGGAGGCGAGTGAGGAAACAGGATTTGGTCCGCATTTTACAAGCTACCGTCCGACAAAGTTCTGGCCTTAGCCATTACTGTGGAATCAACCTCTCTCTGTTGAGCAAAGTTGTTTCTAGTGCTAGGAATATAGATGGGGTGGGGTGGGGGGGGGGGGGGGGGGGGGTCAGTATCAGCCAGCTCTATGTTCTGTGATGAAATACAAAAAAGGAGGCAAGACAGTTGTTACAGCAACAACTATTAGTTTACATGCAATGTTTGGGAGATGGGAAGGGTTGGGGACAAACTGATAAGGTAGATCAGATTATTCTCCTTTACCTTGTGATGCAGTATATATAATACTCTTTATTCAGACACTGTAGTTGGAACTACCTCTTTTAAAACTACTATAAGAGTATCATTGGGCACTTTATAACCATAGCCATATAGTAATTAGCCATACAGCATCTTTGGATGGAGACTGTGCTCTCAACACCTGCAAAGATGGCTGGAGAAAGGATCACTGGCGTCTGTCAGAAGCATGTGTTATGGGAATGGTTGTGCATAAAATCACACTTTAAAAACACATTACAGGGAGTGCAGAATTATTAGGCAAGTTGTATTTTTGAGGATTAATTTTATTATTGAACAACAACCATGTTCTCAATGAACCCAAAAAACTCATTAATATCAAAGCTGAATATTTTTGGAAGTAGTTTTTAGTTTGTTTTTAGTTTTAGCTATTTTAGGGGGGATATCTGTGTGTGCAGGTGACTATTACTGTGCATAATTATTAGGCAACTTAACAAAAAACAAATATATACCCATTTCAATTATTTATTTTTACCAGTGAAACCAATATAACATCTCAACATTCACAAATATACATTTCTGACATTCAAAAACAAAACAAAAACAAATCAGTGACCAATATAGCCACCTTTCTTTGCAAGGACACTCAAAAGCCTGCCATCCATGGATTCTGTCAGTGTTTTGATCTGTTCACCATCAACATTGCGTGCAGCAGCAACCACAGCCTCCCAGACACTGTTCAGAGAGGTGTACTGTTTTCCTTCCTTGTAAATCTCACATTTGATGATGGACCACAGGTTCTCAATGGGGTTCAGATCAGGTGAACAAGGAGGCCATGTCATTAGATTTTCTTCTTTTATACCCTTTCTTGCCAGCCACGCTGTGGAGTACTTGGACGCGTGTGATGGAGCATTGTCCTGCATGAAAATCATGTTTTTCTTGAAGGATGCAGACTTCTTCCTGTACCACTGCTTGAAGAAGGTGTCTTCCAGGAACTGGCAGTAGGACTGGGAGTTGAGCTTGACTCCATCCTCAACCCGAAAAGGCCCCACAAGCTCATCTTTGATGATACCAGCCCAAACCAGTACTCCACCTCCACCTTGCTGGCGTCTGAGTCGGACTGGAGCTCTCTGCCCTTTACCAATCCAGCCACGGGCCCATCCATCTGGCCCATCAAGACTCACTCTCATTTCATCAGTCCATAAAACCTTAGAAAAATCAGTCTTGAGATATTTCTTGGCCCAGTCTTGACGTTTCAGCTTGTGTGTCTTGTTCAGTGGTGGTCGTCTTTCAGCCTTTCTTACCTTGGCCATGTCTCTGAGTATTGCACACCTTGTGCTTTTGGGCACTCCAGTGATGTTGCAGCTCTGAAATATGGCCAAACAAGTGGCATCGTGGCAGCTGCACGCTTGACTTTTCTCAGTTCATGGGCAGTTATTTTGCGCCTTGGTTTTTCCACACGCTTCTTGCGACCCTGTTGACTATTTTGAATGAAACGCTTGATTGTTCGATGATCACGCTTCAGAAGCTTTGCAATTTTAAGAGTGCTGCATCCCTCTGCAAGATATCTCACTATTTTTGACTTTTCTGAGCCTGTCAAGTCCTTCTTTTGACCCATTTTGCCAAAGGAAAGGAAGTTGCCTAATAATTATGCACACCTGATATAGGGTGTTGATGTCATTAGACCACACCCCTTCTCATTACAGAGATGCACATCACCTAATATGCTTAATTGGTAGTAGGCTTTCGAGCCTATACAGCTTGGAGTAAGACAACATGCATAAAGAGGATGATGTGGTCAAAATACTCATTTGCCTAATAATTCTGCACTCCCTGTAGTGTTGCCGGGTTTGCATTTGTACACCATCAGCCCAGCAGGAAACTTCTAAAAACAAGCAGAATTTAAATATTAAGACGCAGAGGCGGTAATTATTCATTTATCTACGAGTGGAAAATAGTTATAGCCTCGATAATAAAAAAAACAAATTAAAAAAAAATATTCAAACAAACCATATGAAGCCAATGATAATTTTAGCGCACCTGTGTTCAAGCATGAACTCCACTTAGAACCTAAGTCAAAAAGACTGATGGACGGTCTATGGTATAAAGTGACCATCTGACCTTCTTGCCAGAAGAGAATAATTAAGGTGAGACAGTGCCGCGGCCTGGAGACGGAGCGAGGCTCTCTAGAAGTGCTGTTTATTTTACGAGATGATGTGCAGCACTCATGTCATGCCTCAGACACGTCCCTTTAGAAAATATATATATATTTATTTTTTATTTTTATTGACGTCTGTCTTACGCTTTCAGAAATAGTCATGGTAGTCATCCTTTGGTTTATTAGTTCCAAAATAAGTTCTGTGTACACAGTAACCAGTCTCGAAGTACTGGAGACCGTTTTTCCAGAAGGATATTGATACTTTGGAGAGAGTTCAGAGAAGGGCTACTAAACTGGTTCATGGGTTGAAGGATAAAACTTACCAGGAAAGGTTAAAGCATCTTAACATGTATAGCTTGCAGGAAAGACGTAACAGGGGGGATATGATAGAAACATTTAAATACATAAAGGGAATCACAGTAAAGGAAGAGAGTATATTTAAAAGAAGAAAAACTACCACAACTAGAGGACATAGTCTTAAATTAGAGGGGCAACGATTTAAATGTAATATAAGGAAGTATTACTTTACTGAGAGGGTAGTGGATGCATGGAATAGCCTTCCAGAAGGAAGTGGTAGAGGTAAGCACAGTGAAGGAGTTTAAGCATGCATGGGATAGACACAAGGCTATCCTAGATATAAGACAAGGCCAGGGGACTAATAAAAGTATTTAGAGAATTGGGCAGACTAGATGGGCCGAATGGTTCTTATCTGCCGACACATTCTATGTGTTTATGTTTCTAAGGGTTTATGAAGGCTACTTGTGGCTTCTGCCAAACAAGCCATACTTTGCAAAAATCCCATGACCCCAAGCACCACAATGGATATTACTTTATTCAATGAACCACACAGAAAAAAGGACGAGCAAAAACCAAGCTGTATGAATGGGTTATTATTTTTCCTTTGCATACCATACATCCATGGAATTAATTAGCGACTAGGCATTCCAGGGAAGCCAGTCATGGGATAAGCCAGGGGGGCAATAATCATTTTAATTTACCTTGTTACCACTTTATCAGCCCACCTGATATCATCAGAGATAGACAGACAGAAAAGACAGATTTGTTCACAGATAAGAGATTGACAGGCATACATTGGATAGAAAGATTGAAAGTGTTACCGACCGAGGCATTTGAAAGTAAAAAATGATGCAGCCTCAGCCCACTGAGGGCAATTTCCCCCCTACACCCATTGCCACCCCTCTCCTGCTGCGAGTACCTGCCAGTCTATCCTCTTCCTAGGTCCCTTGGATATTGCACTTGTGCTTCTCTATTTGAATTACAAGTGAAAAAAAAAAAAAACTGTCTTTTTAACAAGATGTGTTTGTTCTTGTATCAGCAGATTACAACAATACAGGGAACTGTCCTATTGAGAGGCAGCAGTCAGAGTAATTGTTCCTTCCTGTATTTACTGATAAAAGGCTCAGTTAGGATTCCCTATTAGAGAGAGTAAAAGTATAACTATAGACTGAATGGTCACAGGGAGAGGTATTGTACTTATTATAAAAATATTTAACAAAAAATAAAAAATAAAAAAAAAGGAAAATAAAGATTGTGCAGGTAACATGCAGAGCGGATTGACTTTGGGAGTGCATAGGTTATAAAAATGCACAATAAATACTAAAAAGAAGAAAAAAAAAAAGATTATTGGATTCACGAATAATGAACCAATGACACCCGATGCCAATGATGGCTACCCTTGGCACTACAGGTATAACAAGCCAACAGGTAATCATGGGATATGTAGTTACCAAACTTATGCAGTGCCAAGGTTAGACATCAGTGAGCAGTTAATGTTGGGTTCCCTGTTCCCTTAAATCCCAGATTGTAGTGACCACATACACTAGCGATAGCTAACCTTAGCACTGCAGATACCATGCTGCTCAGTCAGTCGTAAGGCTGAATGAGCATCATGGTATATATCGTTCCCAAATATTTGCAGTGCCCAGGTTAGCCATCACTGGTCTATGCTGCCATTAAACTCTGGTACTTAAAGGAACAGTCAACGGTAAATGAGATTTGGATTCATGTGTATATTTGAGATGACAGAGATGCCAGAAAAGGGTTATACCTCCTCAGTGCTTGAGTTCTCTATGGGATGGTCTTACATACTTTTATGTAGTCCCCATGCATGCCATCTCAGAGTCCCATTGTGCCAAGGACACGGTGTTGGTCATTAAGAGGTTAATGATAACATGGCTACATATCCATTAATACGATTCATGGCTCGCCGATTATAGATCAGAAATGCAGGCAGATGGAAAACAGAAATGCCAAGAGGGGCATCTGGATCGTACAGACACCTAGAGACCTCGCCAAACGACATGCAGTCTTAATATACGCCAACTTAGCGGCTGCTTAGTATCAAGACCGCTTCCATTACTTCTCCAGTTAAATAAATGGCTTGATAGACACAATATATTGATCGGGTGCTGTCATTTCCTTGAAGTCATATGACTTCTGGTTACTTTTGCTCCTCCGAAGCTTTGGAAGGGCAGAACCAGGAGCACCATTCATTGATAGGTTTTAAATCAGGCAGAACAATTATGCCTGTTTAAAACATAAAATGTAATCGTACTTTTAGCTCCAATATATTTTGGGATATAATTTCCATTTAAAAATGTTTAATATTGTATTTGTAAGTCCAAAAAAAAAAAAAAGAAGATTGCAATACTCTATGTGATCTTATCTATTAAAGAAACTCCCCACAAATATAATTAAGTATAGTGTATTACCTATAGATCACTAGCTCTCAACTACATGGTTTTAAATCAGATCTGTAAATCACCATACAAATTACAATAAGGAGCTTATGCTGGGGAGACCTGTGTTTCTGCTGAGTCCTCCTTTTATGTTAAGCAGATCTCCGTCTATAATTAGGAGGGGGTTTTCCCTTGGGTGAGAATTATGGGATTAGAATGAGTAACAACGTGTAGAGATCATTTGCTATGAGTAAGGACATGGCTAATAAAATAGAATGAGTGTATATTACATATTCCCCTGCTGGCAGAGAGTATGAAGTCATTCCTGTGGGGCTGATAATAAGGATTGGAATGCTGGCTAGCAGCTCTAATCTCTCTCCAGACGGCTGTGTGATTGCATTGCTATATAGGAAAACACATCGTACGTAGAATCTCAGATAGGCTTGACCCATCCCAGGGGCCAGGCAGTCTTTCCTTCCATCATCTTTAGTCCTGGCTCCTAAATCTATTTTGATTGTGTTACAAAGAACTGTATGGAACTGGGCAGATTAGATGGGCTGAATAGTTATCTGCCCACACATTATATGGAAGTACCATTTCCCTAGATCGTATAAGTAGGGTGACACGGTTTGGCTCCTAAGTCTATAAAACCCTGTCCTATGTTTGATAAGAGTCATTTGGCCAATCGGGTCTGCCCATAATAATAATAAATAAAATAATAATAATATTAATAAAAATAAATAAAATAATAATATTAATAAAATAATAATATTAATAAAAAGGAAATCTCATACCCAGTTTATTTATTTATTCTTTGGGGTGGCCTTATGTACAGCCCAAGTAATCTTTATTTACTTTTTCCCTTTTACTGCACCCACTGGAAAGTTGTTCTGGGTATCTACTACGCTTTATTAAAACATTTTCTTACACTTTTAACTTAGCATGATCTTATACACCGCATCTTATTGCAACTGTTATTTTCTTCAATGTTATTTAACCATAGAAATACCTGGATGCATAAACACTACCAGTAAGCATGATCTATAAGTCTGCGTATGACCATTGTTTTAAATCATGTTTATTCATGCCAGGTTTCTATCAGGCATTACTAGGATGAAGCCCAACTGCCGTCTTTATAATTTGCGCTATACGTGTGCCTGCCTGTTTAATGGGCTTTCATACAAGTACCAAGATGCTGCAAGGAAGCCTTGGCAGCAGAGCTAACACACAGAATGTCAACTAGCATTGCATTGGTAGCTGAGCGGACAAGCATGAGTGCCAGCCACGGGCATAGTATATTCATTTTGTTGAAAAGTTAAAAAATAATAAATTCAGTGTCTTATCTAACAATGCACACGTCACATTAAAGAGCACACCACTTTGATTCTAGCATTCTTTCATATGCAGATCTAATTGTATTCCTTTCAATATGAAAAGGTTTTAAACGTCAATGAGTCAGAGAATCTCATTGGCCGACTCATTGATTCAATGGATCTTCAGAGAGATCTTGGTCATAACTATATTGTTTACAGCAAGTGGACATTTCTCCAATACTGTATTCGCAAGAGTCTAGTCTAGACTAGCTTAATAATGGGAAAAAAAAAAAATGGAGGTAGGGTCCTTTTTAGGAAGAAACCATGTGATGCTACTAACTAGAATGCCAACCACTTCCTTCACTACTCCACCCAAGACCAGAACAAATACAGATACCTAACGGAAAGCCACATCTGATCGGAGCATGTGGCGCCAACAACAGGTGCATTAAAGAGACAGCGTCTAAAAAAAAAAAAAAATGTATTTCATCGTCCAAAATGAAATATTGTCATTCGTCCTTACAGTGGAACCTGGCTCTCGGCGGTTTCAAGTGCTCCGCTCAATGCAGCCAGCTCTGTGTGCTGAGATGTAACACAACAAGGAAAAGGAAGGCTTTAGGTAAGACTGTTGCTACAGCAACAGCTATAACGTACATTTTATATGCAGTTTTTAGAAGATCCAAAAAGTGTTGAGGAAGGAAAAAAACAACTGGACACTTTTTTTTTTAATATGTTTTTACACACTGAAGGTAGCACCGCCCCTTTAAGCACTGACTAAACTCTTTCTTTAAAAATAAAAAAATATATATATATATTTTCCTTTCAACGCGGCTGAAGTTTATCGTGACTCCCTTACTCATAGCAGGAGTCACGGAGCAGAGGTCCATGACAGCAGAGGGAGATGGTCCGACATTTGCACCCCATACCAATCGATCAGTCTCCCCCCGGGTATGTGCAGTGCTGCCTGGCTGAGCAGAGCCATCTCCTTATCCCTTTGTCAGATACTTTCCCACAAGATGTTTGCTCCTACTAGGATATAAACATCATCCCATTACACGATTTTAATGGCATGTCATTTTTTTCCCTGTTTTAAAAATACATTTTATTTCAGGTAAATAATTCAATTTGACCAACTTTCAAAAACCCGTTGAATTGAGACACGAAGGGTAATTTAACGGATGAATTTACATTGGATCCGGCCTCCGCAGACAGTGAGGATCTCAATGAATCAACACATTATGGAGTACACACTGGATGCTAGAGGTGAAGACCTCCGCACTCATCAAGGGTTAAAAGTTAAATTTGCAAAGTCTAGTAAACAAGAAATTACAAATATGTCTGGTTAAGTCAATGTGCACTTTGTTTTTGTTTGTTTTGGTTTATGAACATACCAACGCACTGTGTTGTCCTTTGTACTATTCTGTTGACTGTTTCCAGTGTGATTTGATGCAGGCATTCTGCATAAATCACATTTCTAATATTTGACTCTAGCCCTCCCCCAGTAATTTCTCTGCATGTTTACTGCAGGTGCGGCAGCACTGATTATATAGACACCAAGCATATATAGAGTTTTGTTTAATTTAATCACTTAATGTGCTCCTGGAAAAGAATACATTGTGTGGACTGTAATAGACTTGCTCTTGTACACAGTAGGAGCTCTTAACAGTGCAACACATTATCTGATGACATCACTAGAGAGACAGGGAATTATTCTCTGGTTCCTGCAGCAAAGGACAAAAAAGCAAATTACTTTTCCTCAGCTAGTGTGGGCAGTCCTGTTTTCATCCCCCCCCCCCCCCCCTCCCTTAAAACCAGATTTGAAATTGCTAAAATAATGATGAAGCAGGAATTGGAAAAGGCTTGAACCTGATGGTCGCAAGTATTTATTATTATATTATTAACACCCACATCAATGTACAGATCATTACTGTTTATAAAGTACTGTACAATAGACAAACCAAACATACAAATGGTGGGTAAAATGTAGACATTCTGGAGTATTTTGCATAAAGACCAATTTTGGGATCTGACTGGACTAATCAGCATGCACTTTCCATTGGTTACCATGGTGACTCATTCCCTTTTAGAAAGTTACCCTAGAACGGTTCTTTGTAAATCAGTTTAACCTTGACAAAAAGGGGAGAACGTCCTTGTACAGTGGACAACATAGTGCAAGCAACACCTGCTAAACCTTGATAGAGGAAGACACGCACAAACATGCATTTAATATATGGAGTGTCTGTTACATCACTGGCTGGAAACTCCCAGGATTGATTTCACTGTGTGTACCATACATAACCCGTATCACAAAGCAGCTAGATTAGGATTATATTCAAATAATAATAAATCTATATATACCCCAGTGCCACAGCAAAGAGCAGAAACATTCCCTATGTTCAAAATTAAACAGGTGAAATAGGGGGCGTGTTACAGCCAAACAAAGGAGATTGACAAACAATGGCATCGTTTTATGTCTAATCCTCATATCTTTGGTCAGGTCTTTGCTCTTGTGCCTGTGTTGTATATAAAAAACTGTCACAATGGGTTTTTAGTCTAAATACAAAACTATTTATTTTAAATATAAAAAGGTTAAAGCATCTTAACAAGATGAGACTGGGGGAATATGATAGAAACATTTATATAAAAGGGAACCAACACAGTAAAAGGAGGAGAGTATATTTAAAAGAAGAAAAACTACCACAACTAGAGGACATAGTCATAAATTAGAGGGGCAACGATGTAAAAGTAATATCAGGAAGTGTTACTTTAGTGAGAGGGTAGTGGATGCATGGAATAGCCTTCCAGCGGAAGTGGTAGAGGTAAACAGTGAAGGAGTTTAAGCATGTGTAGGATAGACACAAGGCTATCTCAGAGATAAGACAAGACAAGGCCAAGGATTAATGAAACTATTTAGAAAATTGAGCAGACTAGATGGGCCGTATGGTTCTCACCTGCTGGTGATACATTCTATGTTGCTAAGTTGCTACGTTTTTATTCTCAAATTTGTGACTTTTCAGTGCAGATAATGCCACATTACGATTGGTGGATAATTTGGTTTTGCTAGGATTGGTGGAGAATTGTAGTCCAATAAAGATGATCTGACAAAACTGTAATTTTTTTTACATAAACTGCTACAAAAATTCTTAAACAATAATTATATCATTTATTTTGGTGCAATTGTAACATAGCATTTACTGTGCAATATCAAGAAATATTACTTTTCTAAGAAGGTAGTGGATGTATGGAATAGCCTTCAAGCGGAAGTGGTAGAGGTAAACACAGTCAAGGAGTTTAAGCATGCGTGGGATAGGGACAAGGCTATCCTAGCTATAAGACCGGGAGACGAATAAAATTTAGATAATTGGGCAGACTAGATGGACCGAATGGTTCTTATCTGCTGACACAATCTGTGTTTCTAATTGCGACCTTTTTTTTGGAGCATATCATTTTAATATATTGGGGTAGATGATAATTATGGCACAACCTTTATACATCACCCCTATGTGTCTTTTTTTTGCCAAATTAGAGTGACCAGATCTTCCAAGATTCAAGGGACAGCCATCGAGACCACGATTCATAGAAATGTTCCCTGGTCAGTGCTGGATGGGACAGATGGGAGTTGTTTTTGTAAGGGTAATCAGAATATAGTAGGCTCACCGGATGTTTTCCATTTTTGGATACTCAGTGATAGCATCTTCAAATCAGATCCATGGCATACAAGAACAGTGTCTCAGGATCCACCACTTGTGACATGTTTATTGCCGAGTGCACTTAGCCATAAGTACTTGATCACAAAAGGCTTAAATAGTGAATATATACAAAACACACACTAACAATCAATTAATCAGTTAGGGAGGGTATCCAGGGATCAGCCCTGCTCCTTGATAGCTATATTAAACCCCTCCCTGCACAAACATGACAAATGTGAGTAGAGAATACATTAAAAAGCAATAACATTGAAAATATAGATCGTAAATAAAAACGTAATCCCATGGATACCCCTGCTCATAAAGGGCTGAAAGCCCCCCGAAATTGCCCAGGATTAAGCTAGAATAATTGAATTCCTGGCATTTCATTTCTCCATCTTACAAATGGAATTACAAATAACAAAATAATAATATACGCTTTTTTTTTTATAAAAAGGATTTTGACTATTTCAGCTATAGCCAAAGACCTCCAGTTGACATTTTGGTGGGAGGACTGCGGCTGTTTCTATATTAACCGAGGTCCACCCGAATTAAATACATTGGCCAATTCCCGTGCTGATTAGAGATCACAGTGATCTCTGAGTAACCTGAATTTAAGAGCCATTCAGATCACCGAAGGGATCCGATGGGGCCCGAAACTCGGAGTTCTGATTTTCTTTGAGAAATCCTACAGATCAATGATCCTAGCAACAAAGTAATACAGATTAGTAATGACCGCACCATTAGATGCATGAATGAGACATCTGACCCCAAACTTGGTTACAAAGTCTAAGAAATCGCTGTTACACTGAAACAATTTCAAATAAAACACAGAATCTCAAATTCTGAATAAGGACCTTCAAAGATTTCAAGTCTAATGCACCACAAAGTTTAATCACCTCCCCCTTACAGATATTAGGGCAATAACTGTGCCCTGGAACATTTAGACGAATTACCCCCATTGCACTCTAAGAAGTGCCTGCATGAATGTCTCAGAATCAAGGGAAACAGGTGGTATGTATCTCTATAGCATTGAAGTATTCCCTGGTCCTTTGTTTTAGTGCTCTTCTAGTCTGACCAATATAATGCACTTTAAACATGTCTCCCACAGAGGAGAGCAACACTGAATTAACAGTAACAAATAAAGCCCCCAGGACTAACTGAAAGAGGGCTCAATGTATTATTCCTGGTAGGAGAATTTATAAATAAATGACTGTAAACACACACAAAAAACACAGTGCAGATATAATCTAAAATATGCTCTAAAATAAAAAAAATGTCTGTGGATTTAATTTTATATTTAATCAGTCAAAGGCTGCATTATACAAACACATAAGGTTCTGGTGGAATTTCAAACTTTGTTTTTTGGAGACAAACATTCTCCAAAGCAGAAGTTTGAAAATCCCAGTCTCAAATGTCCTGCAATTCATTCTTTATGGAGTAGACCCTATACAAATAAAAGGTACAGTGCAGACACATAATATCACCTATATTGGCTTTTGTAACACAAAAGGACTGTATCTCTTTTAGAATCACAAACACAAGCTGCAGTATAGAGAAGCAAGTTCCCCAAATAAATAAAACATATAGCAGGATCGTCATGGTGATAGTCACCATCCTGTATGTACAAATACAAAACATAATAAACTGTTGCCTTCATCTAATCCAGGGCCTGGAAAAAAATAACAGGAGCCAGGCCTTTCTAAAATCCTTAACTGTTTTACACAGACCTTAACGGAAGCCTGGCTCCTAAATGTAACCAGGCTGGCTCCTAAATGTAACCAGGCTGGCTCCTAAATGTAACCAGGCTGGCTCCTAAATGTAACCAGGCTGGCTCCTAAATGTAACCAGGCTGGCTCCTAAATGTAACCAGGCTGGCTCCTAAATGTAACCAGGCTGGCTCCTGAGTTGGCCTGCTTTGCCAAAAGGCTAAACATATTTGTTAATCATTGATCTAAACCTATGATTTATGTCCATTTCTGCATTGTGTCTCCATACTACATAACAATACAGGTTTTAGGCAAACCTGTTCGGTATCGGATTACAACTCCTATCATGCTCAACTAACCTGAGATGATGCGTGTTTAATCCCAACAGCCACTACGTGGTCACGTCATCCAAGTCTTTCTTAATGACAGGCTAATAATCCTAACCTGTTCGCGTGTTTTAATAAAATTAAATGACCACATCCAGCCATTATGGGGTGTTAATAAGATCCTCCAACTACAAACAGACATAAAAACAACATGATGGGGGTTATATTAACCCAGGGGTAAAGCTATACAAGGGGGGGGAACATGGGTTTCCATGGAAACTGCTCCACTTATAGAACTTTTCCCCTTATTTGCATGTCCCACAGAACACCCATTGAATCAGACGATTGTGGGAGATCTCCCAACAGGAACAGTGGGAAGGGATGCGAATATCCATAATCCAACCACCCACCTGTTCTGTTCACCTGTATGAGAGACTTAAAACTGCCAAAGCACTGGGTGGAGGGGGCATTACACCCCCCATCCCCCCCTGCTGGGAGTCAGTAACACCCCAGTAAAAGCTCTAGTAACCTGGGAGCTGATGTGGATCACAATCACAGGAGGAAGCTGGTGGGATGAATCCAGTTAACAATCACCCTGTCCACTGATGCAGTATTTTAATTAGTGGCCCACCCCACCTATCCTATGCAGAGCAACAGACTGCTGTGTACAGCTGCTGCAGAACTTCATGGCATATCCCATAATAACAGATCAATTCAAAAAGCAGCGCAGTGATGGACAGGTCAGGTTTCCAAGAGGTGCTGCAGCAGCTACTGCTCCCTTTTTTTTTTTTTTTTACCAACCCAACCAGGCCATGATGGCAGCTAATGAGGTTCATGTCTGCCCTGTGGTTAGGTATTGTTTGGGCTCTTATAGGCCGGTCATATACACATGTGCCACCTTTTAGTTGCGCCCCAGATCAGCCCCATTGTGTAGAAAGGGCAGGATTTGGAGTATTGAAAAGATGGTAAATACCAGGTTGCAGACTGGGCTGTGAATTAGATCTTGCAGCAGTGGGGGGGTGGGTAGTAGATGGCATCAGATGGGTGGAGGGGGTATTTACAGTCAGTAGCCAGGCAACTGAAACCATTATGGGTATTTACTGTCAGTAGCCAGGAGGCTCTAAATGTTACAGTCAGAACATACAGTTAGTAGGCACCAAGCTGAGGGGGTACTTACAGTCAGCAGGCAGGCTGTTGTTGATGCAGACCCCAGGTGGGGCTGGGCACCCTTCTCAGAGTTGGTGGCCCCCATGGCTAATCCAGGTCCTGTCAGCCAAGCTCATACCCCTGGGGTTCTGGGATGGGTTTCAGCAGTCTGGCTGGGTGATGGGGCAGGCTGGATACACAGTGGGTTAGATGGATGAGTGTCCATCTCTGATGCGCTGCAGCCGGCACCTTCTCCAGCCGCACAATGGGCTGTCACTGACAGTGACCTGGGAGAGCAGCCTGGGAACTCCGCCCTTCACTGACGTCACCCGGGAGCCCGACAGCCTCCTCCAGTGCAAGCACAACGCGCCCTCTACTGTTCTGCGCTAGGTATAGCAAGTCATTCCTCTCTGCACAGCAGCTTTCTGGAGTGTTAGACTACAACGCCCTTCATGCCTAGCCAGCCAGAAAGCGAATGGACTGCACAGCAGGATCACAGCACTACTAAAACCCTTTTACTTTAGAAAGTGCCAACATGGTTTACATTTTACCGTTATGGAAGGAATTAAAAATGGTCAAAAATTATCTATAAATTCAGGGTTATGCAGAAAAACTTCTGCACTTTAAAAGTGTTGGGAAATGTTGCCATTCAATATGTATAATAGCGATTGCGCTCTTCGCAAACGCCAATCGCATAGTTGCCAACATCGGCCATGTTTCCAGGGACACATATTTGTTCCACTTGCTGCAGAAAGAGCATGCAAAGTGCAGCCCGGCAGTATGTAGGATGGATATACGCACAGACACAATCCAATTCATTAATCAGGGTGGAGATCTTATTGGACACGGGCTTCCAACATGCGGCCTGCTGGCCAGAGAGGTGTGGCCCGCCAGAGAGTGGCAGCAATAGCCGCTCCAACAAAGTGTCAGAGCGTAAGGGGCGGAGCTTTATCCCCTAGCACAGGGGGAAAGTTCCGCCACTCGTACTCTGACCCAGTTGGAATTATTATCAAAGATTCATGGATAAAGCAACATACATTAACTTGGATCAGAAATACTCAATATGATGAAATATTGGCACCCTGGGCTGTGATCACAGACCACGTATTAGTGCCTCACAACCCTTCCCGGAGGACACAAGTAGATTAAAGTGAGGGATGAATGGGTAAGTATTAAAGGGTATGAATGTTCCTATGGACCCCTAATAGGGAAATAATTCCGGAGGACATGCAATAACCCCACCTGGACTGTACTTACCTGGGGGGGATAGTTCTGTTCCAACTCACAGAGAAAGAAGGGTGGGGGGGGGGGAGAGGGGAAAAATACATCAGATACACTCATTTATTACATTGTTTATTAACAGCTGATTAGTATTTATTTTCTATACAATGATAGAGAAGGAATAACATGTTGAGGTGTAAATCCCCCCCACCCCCCATTGTCCCTACTTTGTTATATTCTAACTTATATTAACAAATTGATTCATGAAATATCAAATATGCCCATGGCTTCCTTTCCTCTCTCTTATCATCTTCCTGCACTTTATATTTATGCTATTTATATTGTGATATACGGCATGTGGGCTAATGTTTTTAGTTTTCTTTAAGAAATGACGACATGTATAATGTGACATATGATACGCCTGTTTATGTCTTCGATGTTTGTTATTATCTTTTCTAAACTTAATAAAAAATAAAAAAAAATAAAAAAACAGTGGGATATGATTTATATATGTGTTTGTTTTAAATGACCAGGTTATCTACTTACATCTTATGTAAGTGGTAGTGTCCCTTTAAGGCCACATTATGTATTATTTCTTTTATAACCCTCCAAGTGTTTGTTAACAGTCACATACATTTATATCATCACTCCCTGTGCTCAGATAAGCCTACACAAGACAGTAATGAGTTAAAGGGACTGCATCACCTAACATGTTTTAAATTAAAGGGACACTAAACGTTTTTGTTTTTTTCCACTTGTGCTTCTAATCAGGGGCGTACCTAGGGCATTTGGCACCCGGGGCGGATCCCGAGTGTGGCACCCCCCCCCCCCCCCCCCCATAATAAAAATGTAAGAAAACACCCACAATTTTTTCAATGTTTGAAAATTGTACAATTATAGAGACCAGGAATATTGTGCCATTCAGAGCCCAGTAATATAGTGCCACTCAGAACCCAGTAATATTGTGCCAGTCAGAGCCCAGTAATAGTGTGCCACTCAGAACCCAGTAATGTGCCAGTCAGAGCCCAGGAATATAGTGCCACTCAGAACCCAGTAATGTGCCAGTCAGAGCCCAGTAATGTGCCAGTCAGAGCCCAGTAATAGTGTGCCACTCAGAACCCAGTAATATTGTGCCAGTCAGAGCCCAGTAATAGTGTGCCAGTCAGAGCCCAGTAATAGTGTGCCACTCAGAACCCAGTAATATTATGCCAGTCAGAGCCCAGGAATATAGTGCCACTCAGAACCCAGTAATGTGCCAGTCAGAGCCCAGTAATATTGTGCCACTCAGAACCCAGTAATATAGTGCCAGTCAGAGCCCAGTAATATTGTGCCAGTCAGAGCCCAGGAATATTGTGCCAGTCAGATACCAGGAATATTGTGCCAGTCAGAGCCCAGTATTATTGTGCCAGTCAGAGCTCAGGAATATAGTGCGAGTCAGTTCATTGGCTGATGAAGCCACAGGTGTCAGTCCCTTTAACAGGTTTAAGGGAGCTACCGGGTCAGGTAAATATTACTGTGCTTTTTGTACTGAAATATGAATAAATAAATCTTTAAACTAAGTATGCCTTGATAGCATTGAGGGAGCCATCTGCTCATTTGTGTATGCACCTCTACTAAGGCTTTCGTTCACTGACTGTGACTGTGAATGATATGAATGAATATGCATCATCTGAGGCAATATAAGACAATGACTAGCTTGCATTAAGATAAATATATTAGATCCCTTTAAACACAGCTTAGTTCAATAAACCCTCTTTTAAAAAAAAAAAAAAACCCTACAGTTGGGTGTTGGTGACACTCTCCGCCCCTACAGGCGTGCAGTTACACTGTGACTTCATCCTGATTGGACATTAAGCTGTGCCCACAGTTTCAACGGATGATTGGCTGGAGGCATTGTGCTGAATGTTAGATAAGTTCTACCATTCCCAGTGCTTAGTTTGGTCCCTAAAGATGCTGTAAGCCCAGTGCACATCAGGGGAATTGCTTAGATAAATAATGCATTCATGCTAATTTCAATTCCTTGGTCGCTGAAATGGATATTTAATATACTAATTTGTTGAAAATGTATTTCCCACTTAAAGGGCCACTAATGAATACTAACAAATGGTGGATGGGCAGGAGGGTGGAATAGATTAGGACCTAATTACATTACACTCAGGTTTAATATATTACAAAAACATTTTAGAATCAGACCTGCTGCAATACAATCTGCCTGTAGTAATGTATACAGTGTAACCCTGTGTGGGTACTGATATACAGTGTAACCCCGTGTAAGTACTGATATACAGTGTAACCCCGTGTGAGTGCTGATATACAGTGTAACCCCGTGTAAGTACTGATATACAGTGTAACCCCGTGTGAGTGCTGATATACAGTGTAACCCCGTGTGAGTGCTGATATACAGTGTTGCCCCGTGTGAGTACTGATATACAGTGTAACCCTGTGTGAGTACTGATATACAGTGTAACCCCGTTTGAGTACTGATATACAGTGTAACCCCGTGTGAGTACTGATATACAGTGTAACACCGTGTGAGTACTGATATACATTGTAACCCTGTGTGAATAATGATATACAGTGTAACCCCGTGTGAGTACTGATATACAGTGTAACCCTGTGTGAGTGCTGATATACAGTATAACCCCGTGTGAGTGCTGATATACATTGTAACCCCGTGTGAGTACTGATATACAGTGTAACCCTGTGTGAGTGCTGATATACAGTGTAACCCCGTGTGAGTACTGATATACAGTGTAACCCTGTGTGAGTGCTGATATACAGTGTAACCCTGTGTGAGTGCTGATATACAGTGTAACCCCGTGTGGGTACCGATATACAGTGTAACCCCGTGTGAGTACTGATATACAGTGTAACCCTGTGTGAGTACTGATATACAGTGTAACTCCGTGTGAGTACTGATACACAGTGTAACCCCGTGTGAGTACTGATATACATTGTAACCCCGTGTGAGTACTGATATAAAGTGTAACCCTGTGTGGGTGCTGATATACAGTGTAACCCTGTGTGGGTACTGATATACAGTGTAACCCTGTGTGGGTACTGATATACAATGTAACCCCGTGTGAGTACTGATATACAGTGTTGCCCCGTGGGAGTACTGATATACAGTGTAACCCCGTGGGAGTACTGATATACAGTGTAACCCTGTGTGAGTACTGATATACAGTGTTGCCCCGTGGGAGTACTGATATACAGTGTAACCTCATCTGAGTACTGATATTCAGTGTAACCCCGTGGGAGTACTGATATACAGTGTAACCCTGTGGGAGTACTGATATACAGTGTAACCTCATCTGAGTACTGATATTCAGTGTAACCCCGTGTGAGTGCTGATATACAGTGTAACCCCGTGTGAGTGCTGATATACAGTGTTGCCCCGTGGGAGTACTGATATACAGTGTAACTCCGTGTGAGTACTGATACACAGTGTAACCCCGTGTGAGTACTGATATACAGTGTAACCCTGTGGGAGTACTGATATACAGTGTAACTTCATCTGAGTACTGATATTTAGTGTAACCCCGTGTGAGTGCTGATATACAGTGTAACCCCGTGTGAGTGCTGATATACAGTGTAACCCCGTGTGAGTGCTGATATACAGTGTTGCCCCGTGGGAGTACTGATATACAGTGTAACTCCGTGTGAGTACTGATACAAAGTGTAACCCCGTGTGAGTACTGATATACAGTGTAACCCTGTGTGAGTGCTGATATACAGTGTTGCCCCGTGTGAGTACTGATATACAGTGTAACCCTGTGTGAGTACTGATATACAGTGTAACCCCGTGTGAGTACTGATATACAGTGTAACCCCATGTGAGTACTGATATACATTGTAACCCCGTGTGAGTACTGATATACAGTGTAACCCTGTGTGGGTGCTGATATACAGTGTTGCCCCGTGGGAGTACTGATATACAGTGTAACCTCATCTGAGTACTGATATTCAGTGTAACCCCGTGGGAGTACTGATATACAGTGTAACCCCGTGTGAGTACTGATATACAGTGTAACCCTGTGTGAGTGCTGATATACAGTGTTGCCCCGTGTGAGTGCTGATATACAGTGTTGCCCCGTGTGAGTACTGATATACAGTGTAACCCTGTGTGAGTGCTGATATACAGTGTAACCCCGTGTCAGTGCTGATATACAGTGTTGCCCCGTGGGAGTACTGATATACATTGTAACCCCGTGTGAGTGCTGATATACAGTGTAACCCCGTGTGAGTGCTGATATACAGTGTAACCCCGTGTGAGTACTGATATACAGTGTAACCCTGTGGGAGTACTGATATACAGTGTAACCTCATCTGAGTACTGATATTCAGTGTAACCCCGTGTGAGTGCTGATATACATTGTAACCCTGTGGGAGTACTGATATACATTGTAACCCCGTGTGAGTGCTGATATACAGTGTAACCCCGTGTGAGTACTGATATACAGTGTAACCTCATCTGAGTGCTGATATACAGTGTAACCCAGTGTGAGTGCTGATATACAGTGTTGCCCCGTGGGAGTACTGATATACAGCGTAACCCTGTGTGAGTGCTGATATACAGTGTTGCCCCGTGTGAGTGCTGATATACAGTGTTGCCCCGTGTGAGTGCTGATATACAGTGTTGCCCCGTGTGAGTGCTGATATACAGTGTTGCCCCGTGTGAGTGCTGATATACAGTGTTGCCCCGTGTGAGTACTGATATATAGTGTAACCCTGTGTGAGTACTGATATACAGTGTAACCCCGTGTGAGTACTGATATACAGTGTAACCCCGTGTGAGTACTGATATACAGTGTAACCCTGTGTGAGTACTGATATACAGTGTAACCCTGTGTGAGTGCTGATATACAGTGTAACCCCGTGTGAGTGCTGATATACAGTGTTGCCCCGTGGGAGTACTGATATACATTGTAACCCCGTGTGAGTGCTGATATACAGTGTAACCCCGTGTGAGTACTGATATACAGTGTAACCTCATCTGAGTACTGATATTCAGTGTAACCCAGTGGGAGTATTGATATACAGTGTAACCCCATGTGAGTGCTGATATATAGTGTAACCCCGTGAGAGTGCCGATATACAGTGTAACCCCGTGGGAGTGCCGATATACAGTGTAACCTTGTGGGAGTGCCGATATACAGTGTAACCCCGTGTGAGTACTGATATACAGTGTAACCCTGTGTGAGTACTGATATACAGTGTAACCCCGTGTGAGTACTAATATACAGTGTAACCCCGTGTGAGTACTGATATACAGTGTAACCCTGTGTGAGTACTGATATACAGTGTAACCCTGTGTGAGTGCTGATATACAGTGTAACCCCGTGTGAGTGCTGATATACAGTGTTGCCCCGTGTGAGTACTGATATACAGTGTAACCCTGTGTGAGTACTGATATACAGTGTAACCCCGTGTGAGTACTGATATACAGTGTAACCCCGTGTGAGTACTGATATACAGTGTAACCCTGTGTGAGTGCTGATATACAGTGTAACCCCGTGTCAGTGCTGATATACAGTGTTGCCCCGTGGGAGTACTGATATACATTGTAACCCCGTGTGAGTGCTGATATACAGTGTAACCCCGTGTGAGTGCTGATATACAGTGTAACCCTGTGTGAGTACTGATATACAGTGTAACCCTGTGGGAGTACTGATATACAGTGTAACCTCATCTGAGTACTGATATTCAGTGTAACCCCGTGTGAGTGCTGATATACATTGTAACCCTGTGGGAGTACTGATATACATTGTAACCCCGTGTGAGTGCTGATATACAGTGTAACCCCGTGTGAGTACTGATATACAGTGTAACCTCATCTGAGTGCTGATATACAGTGTAACCCCGTGTGAGTGCTGATATACAGTGTTGCCCCGTGGGAGTACTGATATACAGCGTAACCCTGTGTGAGTGCTGATATACAGTGTTGCCCCGTGTGAGTGCTGATATACAGTGTTGCCCCGTGTGAGTGCTGATATACAGTGTTGCCCCGTGTGAGTGCTGATATACAGTGTTGCCCCGTGTGAGTGCTGATATACAGTGTTGCCCCGTGTGAGTACTGATATACAGTGTTGCCCCGTGTGAGTACTGATATACAGTGTAACCCCGTGTGAGTACTGATATACAGTGTAACCCCGTGTGAGTACTGATATACAGTGTAACCCTGTGTGAGTACTGATATACAGTGTAACCCTGTGTGAGTGCTGATATACAGTGTAACCCCGTGTGAGTGCTGATATACAGTGTTGCCCCGTGGGAGTACTGATATACAGTGTAACCCCGTGTGAGTACTGATATACAGTGTAACCTCATCTGAGTACTGATATTCAGTGTAACCCAGTGGGAGTATTGATATACAGTGTAACCCCATGTGAGTGCTGATATATAGTGTAACCCCGTGAGAGTGCCGATATACAGTGTAACCCAATACTTTTGTCCATATAGTGTATATTTAGATGTTTGTGTATATAAGCCATAAATGTGTACAGTGCAAATATGATTGCAGGAGATGACACTGCCCAGGGTGAGCTCCATCCTCACAACTGCAAGCTCCAGAACCTATAGGCCTCAGGATGGTCAACAAATGTACCCCCTTCTAATACTCCGGAGAGCCAATAATACAGGACTATATTTCTTAGGTATGTCTTTTATGCCTTTACGCTAACCCAACCAAGTGATGCTGCCATGTGTAAATCCTTAAAGTTATATTTCTGCACCAAATTCCCACAGTCAAATAGAAAGCAGGGCTTGAATGTACAAATCCTGCTACAGGAACACAAACTAAACAGGTCTGTCCTTAACTGACGCCTCACTAGACTAGAAAAGAACTCATTCTGAGACTGGATGTGCTAGTCAGAGAGACCCTGGCCTTGTCTCTTCTCATGTGCTTCAAAACCTGAGACTCATGAATAAATCAATCAATATTGGCGGCCTGGAGATGGCTGCTTTCATTTTGTCATAATTAATTCTGTGATTTGCTTCAGCTTTCCTGTGATGTGTGCGAATGTCCATGTTTGTTTATAAATTGTATTTTCTAGGATTCCCTCCCAGCCGGGATTGTACTGAAGACAAAATGAAATGCTCATTCGAACCAACAAATATTTTTACATTGTTTTGTTACTTGTACCCTAGGCAGACACAGAGACACAGAGACACACAAAGACATAGAGACACAGAGACACAGAGACACAGAGACATAGAATGTGTCGGCAGATAAAAACCATTCGGTCCACCTAGTCTGCCCAATTTTCTAAAAACTTTTATTAGTCCCCCGTTCCCGGTCTTATAGCTAGGATAGCCTTGTGTCTATCCCATGCATGCTTAAACTCCTTCACTGTGTTTACCTCTACCACTTCCGCTGGAAGGCTATTCCATACATCCACTACCCTCTCAGTAAAGTAATACTTCCTGATATTACATTTAAATCGTTGCCCCTCTAATTTAAGACTATGTCCTCTAGTTGTGGTAGTTTTTCTTCTTTAAATATACTCTCTTCCTTTACTGTGTTGATTCCCTTTATGTATTTAAATGTTTCTATCATATCCCCCCTTGTCTTTCCTCCAAGCTATACATGTTAAGATGCTTTAACCTTTCCTGGTAAGTTTTATCCTTCAACCCATGAACCAGTTTAGTAGCCCTTCTCTGAACTCTCTCCAAAGTATCAATATCCTTCTGGAGATACGGTCTCCAGTACTGCGTACAATACTCCAAGTGAGGTCTCACCAGTGCTCTGTACAATGGCATGAGCACTTCCCTCTTTCTACTGCCAATATCTCTCCCTAGAGAACCAAGCATTCTGCTAATACCTCTCCCTATACAACCAAGCATTCTGCTAATACCTCTCCCTATACAACCAATCATTCTGCTAATACCTCTCACTATGCAACCAAGCATTCTGCTAACATTCTCCCTATACAACCAAGCATTCTGCTTATACCTCTCCCTATACAGCCAAGCATTCTGCTAATACCTCTCCCTATACAACCAAGCATTCTGCTAATACCTCTCCCTATACAACCAAGTATTCTGCTAATACCTCTCCCTATACAACAGGGCCGGACTGGGAACAAAAACCAGCCCTGGAAATATTTGCATTCCAGCCCTATAGCATTGCGGCAATAGATTATTGTTTAGAAAAGGGAAAAACATGCATTTTTAAGCACATTTGAAGGGTGTATTAGTTATAGATAAGACTGATATATACACCTGCACAGGGCAATACATAGCCACCAGTATGTACACAAGGTTACATGTATTGCCCTGTGCATGGGGTATATACCAGGGCAGTGTGTGAGATATAACTTTGTGTACATACTAAAGCATATATTACCCTGTGAAGGAGTATATATCAGTGCATGAGATATAACTTTGCGTACATGCTGGCTGTAAATATTGACTTATCTCAGCATCCAAATTGCACCGACCAGGGCCGGCCTTAGGGGTGTGCGACCTGTGCGAGTGCACAGGGCGCAACACCCCAGGGGGCGCCCGCCCGTCCGATAAAAAAGAAAAAAAAAAGTAAAAAAAAAAATAAATAAAGCCGGTAGAGGCACTGGGTGGGGGAGATCAAAAGATCCCCCCTCACCAGCCCTCTGCTCGGCATTCTCTGCTTGGTCCGGGGAGGGGGCGGAGCTAACCGGCACAGCGGTGTAGCTCCGCCCCCACCCCGGGAAGCAGAGCAGAGTCTGCTTCACGGGGAGCCCCGGGCAGCATGAGATAGTGCTGCTCGGCTCCCCATGCCTGCAATAAGCATGGGGAGCCCAAGCAGCACCTTCTCATGCTGCCCATGGCTCCCCGTAATGCAGACTGTGCTCTGCTTCCCAGGGTGGGGGCGGAGCTACACCGCTGTGCCGGTTAGCTCCGCCCCCTCCCTGGATCCACCTTTTCAGGCAAAGGTAAGGGGGGGGGGGGGAGAGACAGACAGAACAGGGGGTGGAGAGACAGACAGAACAGGGGGAGGGGAGACAGACAGAACAGGGTTTAGGGGGGGAGAGAGACAGACAGAACAGGGGTTAGGGGGGACAGACAGAACAGGGGTTAGGGGGGAGAGAGACAGACAGAACAGGGGGAGGGGAGAGAGAGACAGACAGAACAGGGGTTAGGGGGGAGAGAGACAGACAGAACAGGGGGAGGGGAGAGAGAGACAGACAGAACAGGGGTTAGGGGGGAGAGAGACAGACAGAACAGGGGGAGGGGAGAGAGAGACAGACAGAACAGGGGGAGGGGAGAGAGAGGCAGACAGAACAGGGGGAGGGGAGAGAGAGACAGACATAACAGGGGTTAGGGGGGAGAGAGACAGACAGAACAGGGGTTAGAGACAGAACAGGGGGAGGGGAGAGAGAGACAGACAGAACAGGGGGAGGGGAGAGAGAGACAGACAGAACAGGGGTTAGAGACAGAACAGGGGGAGGGGAGAGAGAGACAGACAGAACAGGGGGATGGGAGAGAGAGACAGACAGAACAGGGGCAGGGGGAGAGAGAGACAGAACAGGGGACGGGGGGAAAGAGACAGAACACAGGGAGAGAGAGAGAGAGACAGACATGGCAAGGAAGAGGAAAGGGACAAACATGGGAAGGGAGAGATACACAAACATAGGGGGGTGAAAGAGACGGGGGGGGGGGGGGGCGCCACGTGGGAAGCCCGCACAGGGCGCCGGAACACTTAAGGCCGGCCCTGGCACTGACATGGCGTGCCCCAGATTGAACTCATAGCACTTTCCCCAGCATCCAGAATTTTACCCAGCACTGATATTGCACTCACAGGACTTACCCTAGCACCCAGGAGGAAATACCCTAGCACGCAGATGGACACCCAATCAATGGTGCATGCAGGAAAGAAAAAGGTGCCAGTTATGACATACTGTGCAACAAATACAGTGTCTCACATGTACAGTCACACATATACACAGTCACATACACACACCGACACATACACACAATCACAGTTGTCATAACAGAGCTACAAATCAATAGAGCTGTCAAGAGCGATTCCCCTGCTCTTTTTATAGCCGGGAAGCACTCTTATATACCCATTTATTACACTCTGCCGCTCTCTCACACACCTGCACTCTGCCGCTCACTCACACACCTACACTGCCACACACGTACATGCACTGCCACTCACACACATACACTTCCACTCACTCTCAGTCCCACGTTTACACTCTGATATTCACTCACGTATGTATTTTCTCTCCCCACCCCTGTCATTTCTTTCCCTTTGTATGTTCTCCCCCCCCCCCCACCAGTCATCTCTTACCCCCTGTATATATTTTTTTCTTCCCCAGCCCTGTCATCTCTTACCCCCTGTATATATTTTTTTCTCCCCCCAGCCCTGTCATCTCTTACCCCATGTATATATATTTTTCTTCCCCCAGCCCTTTCATCTCTTACCCCCTGTATATATATTTTTCTTCCCCCAGCCCTGTCATCTCTTACCCCCTGTATATATATTTTTCTCCCCCCAGCCCTGTCATCTCTTACCCCCTGTATATATATTTTTCTCCCCCCAGCCCTGTCATCTCTTACCCCCGTATATATATTTTTCTCCCCCCAGCCCTGTCATCTCTTACCCCCTGTATATATTTTTTTCTCCCCCCCAGCCCTGTCATCTCTTACCCCCTGTATATATTTTTTTCTTCCCCAGCCCTGTCATCTCTTACCCCCGTATATATATTTTTCTCCCCCCAGCCCCGTCATCTCTTACCCCCTGTATATATTTTTTTCTTCCCCAGCCCTGTCATCTCTTACCCCCTGTATATATATGTTTCTTCCCCCAGCCCTGTCATCTCTTACCCCCTGTATATATATTTTTCTTCCCCCAGCCCTGTCATCTCTTACCCCCTGTATATATATTTTTCTCCCCCCAGCCCTGTCATCTCTTACCCCCTGTATATATTTTTTTCTTCCCCCAGCCCAGTCATCTCTTACCCCCTGTATATATATTTTTCTCCCCCCAGCCCTTTCATCTCTTACCCCCTGTATATATATTTTTCTTCCCCCAGCCCTGTCATCTCTTACCCCCTGTATATATATTTTTCTCCCCCACAGCCCTGTCATCTCTTACCCCCGTATATATATTTTTCTCCCCCCAGCCCTGTCATCTCTTACCCCCTGTATATATTTTTTTCTCCCCCCAGCCCTGTCATCTCTTACCCCCTGTATATATATTTTTCTTCCCCCCAGCCCTGTCATCTCTTACCCCCTGTATATATATTTTTCTTCCCCAGCCCTGTCATCTCTTACCCCCTGTATATATATTTTTCTTCCCCCCAGCCCTGTCATCTCTTACCCCTGTATATATTTTTTTCTTCCCCCAGCCCTGTCATCTCTTACCCCCGTATATATTTTTTTCTTCCCCCAGCCCTGTCATCTCTTACCCCGGTATATATTTTTTTCTTCCCCAGCCCTGTCATCTCTTACCCCTGTATATATATTTTTCTCCCCCCAGCCCTGTCATCTCTTACCCCCTGTATATATATTTTTCTCCCCCCAGCCCTGTCATCTCTTACCCCCTGTATATATATTTTTCTTCCCCAGCCCTGTCATCTCTTACCCCCTGTATATATATTTTTCTTCCCCCAGCCCTGTCATCTCTTACCCCATGTATATATATTTTTCTCCCCCCAGCCCTGTCATCTCTTACCCCCGTATATATATTTTTCTCCCCCCAGCCCTGTCATCTCTTATCCCCTGTATATATTTTTTTCTTCCCCAGCCCTGTCATCTCTTACCCCCTGTATATTTTTTTTTCTCCCCCCAGCCCTGTCATCTCTTACCCCCTGTATATATATTTTTCTCCCCCCAGCCCTTTCATCTCTTACCCCCTGTATATATATTTTTCTCCCCCCAGCCCTGTCATCTCTTACCCCCTGTATATATATTTTTCTTCCCCAGCCCTGTCATCTCTTACCCCCTGTATATATATTTTTCTTCCCCCAGCCCTGTCATCTCTTACCCCATGTATATATATTTTTCTCCCCCCAGCCCTGTCATCTCTTACCCCCGTATATATATTTTTCTCCCCCCTAGCCCTGTCATCTCTTACCCCCTGTATATATATTTTTCTCCCCCAGCCCTGTCATCTCTTACCCCCGTATATATATTTTTCTCCCCCCCAGCCCTGTCATCTCTTACCCCCTGTATATATATTTTTCTCCCCCCAGCCCTGTCATCTCTTACCCCCTGTATATATATTTTTCTCCCCCCCAGCCCTGTCATCTCTTACCCCCGTATATATATTTTTCTCCCCCCAGCCCTGTCATCTCTTACCCCCTGTATATATTTTTTTCTTCCCCCAGCCCTGTCATCTCTTACCCCCTGTATATATATTTTTCTTCCCCCCAGCCCTGTCATCTCTTACCCCCTGTATATATTTTTTTCTTCCCCCAGCCCAGTCATCTCTTACCCCCTGTATATATATTTTTCTCCCCCCAGCCCTTTCATCTCTTACCCCCTGTATATATATTTTTCTTCCCCCAGCCCTGTCATCTCTTACCCCCTGTATATATATTTTTCTCCCCCACAGCCCTGTCATCTCTTACCCCCGTATATATATTTTTCTCCCCCCAGCCCTGTCATCTCTTACCCCCTGTATATATTTTTTTCTTCCCCCAGCCCTGTCATCTCTTACCCCCTGTATATATATTTTTCTTCCCCCCAGCCCTGTCATCTCTTACCCCCTGTATATATATTTTTCTTCCCCAGCCCTGTCATCTCTTACCCCCTGTATATATATTTTTCTTCCCCCCAGCCCTGTCATCTCTTACCCCTGTATATATTTTTTTCTTCCCCCAGCCCTGTCATCTCTTACCCCCGTATATATTTTTTTCTTCCCCCAGCCCTGTCATCTCTTACCCCCGTATATATATTTTTCTTCCCCAGCCCTGTCATCTCTTACCCCTGTATATATATTTTTCTCCCCCCAGCCCTGTCATCTCTTACCCCCTGTATATATATTTTTCTCCCCCCAGCCCTGTCATCTCTTACCCCCTGTATATATATTTTTCTTCCCCAGCCCTGTCATCTCTTACCCCCTGTATATATATTTTTCTTCCCCCAGCCCTGTCATCTCTTACCCCCGTATATATATTTTTCTCCCCCCAGCCCTGTCATCTCTTATCCCCTGTATATATTTTTTTCTTCCCCAGCCCTGTCATCTCTTACCCCCTGTATATTTTTTTTTCTCCCCCCAGCCCTGTCATCTCTTACCCCCTGTATATATATTTTTCTCCCCCCAGCCCTTTCATCTCTTACCCCCTGTATATATATTTTTCTCCCCCCAGCCCTGTCATCTCTTACCCCCTGTATATATATTTTTCTTCCCCAGCCCTGTCATCTCTTACCCCCTGTATATATATTTTTCTTCCCCCAGCCCTGTCATCTCTTACCCCATGTATATATATTTTTCTCCCCCCAGCCCTGTCATCTCTTACCCCCGTATATATATTTTTCTCCCCCCTAGCCCTGTCATCTCTTACCCCCTGTATATATATTTTTCTCCCCCAGCCCTGTCATCTCTTACCCCCGTATATATATTTTTCTCCCCCCCAGCCCTGTCATCTCTTACCCCCTGTATATATATTTTTCTCCCCCCAGCCCTGTCATCTCTTACCCCCTGTATATATATTTTTCTCCCCCCCAGCCCTGTCATCTCTTACCCCCGTATATATATTTTTCTCCCCCCAGCCCTGTCATCTCTTACCCCCTGTATATATTTTTTTCTTCCCCCAGCCCTGTCATCTCTTACCCCCTGTATATATATTTTTCTTCCCCCCAGCCCTGTCATCTCTTACCCCCTGTATATATATTTTTCTTCCCCCAGCCCTGTCATCTCTTACCCCCTGTATATATATTTTTCTTCCCCCAGCCCTGTCATCTCTTACCCCCTGTATATATATTTTTCTTCCCCCAGCCCTGTCATCTCTTACCCCCTGTATATATATTTTTCTCCCCCCAGCCCTGTCATCTCTTACCCCCTGTATATATTTTTTTCTTCCCCCAGCCCTGTCATCTCTTACCCCCTGTATATATATTTTTCTCCCCCCAGCCCTGTCATCTCTTACCCCCTGTATATATATTTTTCTCCCCCCAGCCCTGTCATCTCTTACCCCCTGTATATATTTTTTTCTTCCCCCAGCCCTGTCATCTCTTACCCCCTGTATATATATTTTTCTTCCCCCCAGCCCTGTCATCTCTTACCCCCTGTATATATTTTTTTCTCCCCCCAGCCCTGGCATCTCTTACCCCCTGTATATATTTTTTTCTTCCCCCAGCCCTGTCATCTCTTACCCCCGTATATATTTTTTTCTTCCCCAGCCCTGTCATCTCTTACCCCTGTATATATATTTTTCTCCCCCCAGCCCTGTCATCTCTTACCCCCTGTATATATATTTTTCTCCCCCCAGCCCTGTCATCTCTTACCCCCTGTATATATTTTTTTCTTCCCCAGCCCTGTCATCTCTTACCCCCTGTATATATATTTTTCTTCCCCCAGCCCTGTCATCTCTTACCCCCTGTATATATTTTTTTCTTCCCCCAGCCCTGTCATCTCTTACCCCCTGTATATATATTTTTCTCCCCCCAGCCCTGTAATCTCTTACCCCCTGTATATATTTTTTCTTCCCCCAGCCCTGTCATCTCTTACCCCCTGTATATATTTTTTTCTTCCCCAGCCCTGTCATCTCTTACCCCCTGTATATATATTTTTCTCCTCCTACCCCTGTCATCTCTTACCCCCTGTATGTATATTTTTCTCCTCCTACCCCTGTCATCTCTTACCCCCTGTATATATATTTTTCTCCCCCCAGCCCTGTCATCTCTTACCCCCTGTATATATATTTTTCTCCCCCCAGCCCTGTCATCTCTTACCCCCGTATATATATTTTCTTCCCCCCAGCCCTGTCATCTCTTACCCCCTGTATATATATTTTTCTTCCCCCAGCCCTGTCATCTCTTACCCCCTGTATATATATTTTTCTCCCCCCAGCCCTGTCATCTCTTACCCACTGTATATATATTTTTCTCCCCCCAGCCCTGTCATCTCTTACCCCCTGTATATATTTTTTTCTTCCCCAGCCCTGTCATCTCTTACCCCCTGTATATATATTTTTCTCCCCCCAGCCCTGTCATCTCTTACCCCCTGTATATATTTTTCTCCCCCCAGCCCTGTCATCTCTTACCCCCTGTATATATATTTTTCTCCCCCCAGCCCTGTCATCTCTTACCCCCTGTATATATTTTTTTCTCCCCCCAGCCCTGTCATCTCTTACCCCCTGTATATATTTTTTTTCTCCCCCCAGCCCTGTCATCTCTTAACCCCTGTATATATATTTTTCTCCCCCCAGCCCTGTCATCTCTTACCCGCTGTATATATATTTTTCTCCCCCCACCCCTGTCATCTCTTACCCCATGTATATATATTTTTCTCCCCCCACCCCTGTCATCTCTTACCCCATGTATATATATTTTTCTCCCCCCAGCCCTGTCATCTCTTACCCCCTGTATATATATTTTTCTCCCCCCAGCCCTGTCATCACTTACCCCCTGTATATATATTTTTCTCCCCCCAGCCCTGTCATCTCTTACCCCCTGTATATATTTTTCTCCCCCCAGCCCTGTCATCTCTTACCCCCTGTATATATTTTTTTCTTCCCCCAGCCCTGTCATCTCTTACCCCCTGTATATATTTTTTTCTCCCCCAGCCCTGTCATCTCTTACCCCCTGTATATATTTTTTTCTCCCCCAGCCCTGTCATCTCTTACCCCCTGTATATATTTTTTTCTCCCCCCAGCCCTGTCATCTCTTACCCCCTGTATATATATTTTCTCCCCCCAGCCCTGTCATCTCTTACACCCTGTATATATATTTTTCTCCTCCAGCCCTGTCATCTCTTACCTCCTGTATATATATTTTTCTCCCCCCACCGTCATCTCTTACCCCCTGTATATATATTTTTCTCCCCCCAGCCCTGTCATCTCTTACCCCCTGTATATATGTTTTTCTCCCCCCAGCCCTGTCATCTCTTACCCCCTGTATATATATTTTTCTCCCCCCACCCCTGTCATCTCTTTCCCCCTGTATATATATTTTTCTCCCCCCAGCCCTGTCATCTCTTACCCCCTGTATATATATTTTTCTCCCCCCCAGCCCTGTCATCTCTTACCCCCTGTATATATATTTTTCTCCCCCCAGCCCCGTCATCTCTTACCCCCTGTATATATATTTTTCTTCCCCAGCCCTGCCATCTCTTACCCCCTGTATATATATTTTTCTTCCCCAGCCCTGTCATCTCTTACCCCCTGTATATATATTTTTCTTCCCCCAGCCCTGTCATCTCTTACCCCCTGTATATATATTTTTCTCCCCCCAGCCCTGTCATCTCTTACCCCCTGTATATATATTTTTCTCCCCCCAGCCCTGTCATCTCTTACCCCCTGTATATATATTTTTCTCCCCCCAGCCCTGTCATCTCTTACCCCCTGTATATATATTTTTCTCCCCCCAGCCCTGTCATCTCTTACCCCCTGTATATATATTTTTCTTCCCCAGCCCTGTCATCTCTTACCCCCTGTATATATATTTTTCTCCCCCCAGCCCTGTCATCTCTTACCCCCTGTATATATATTTTTCTTCCCCAGCCCTGTCATCTCTTACCCCCTGTATATATATTTTTCTTCCCCCAGCCCTGTCATCTCTTACCCCATGTATATATATTTTTCTCCCCCCCAGCCCTGTCATCTCTTACCCCCGTATATATATTTTTCTCCCCCCAGCCCTGTCATCTCTTATCCCCTGTATATATTTTTTTCTTCCCCAGCCCTGTCATCTCTTACCCCCTGTATATTTTTTTTTCTCCCCCCAGCCCTGTCATCTCTTACCCCCTGTATATATATTTTTCTCCCCCCAGCCCTGTCATCTCTTACCCCCTGTATATATATTTTTCTCCCCCCAGCCCTGTCATCTCTTACCCCCTGTATATATATTTTTCTCCCCCCAGCCCTTTCATCTCTTACCCCCTGTATATATTTTTTTCTCCCCCCAGCCTTGTCATCTCTTACCCCCTGTATATATGTTTTTCTCCCCCCAGCCCTGTCATCTCTTACCCCCTGTATATATGTTTTTCTCCCCCCAGCCCTGTCATCTCTTACCCCCGTATATATATTTTTCTCCCCCCAGCCCTGTCATCTCTTACCCCCTGTATATATTTTTTTCTCCCCCCAGCCCTGCCATCTCTTACCCCCTGTATATATATTTTTCTCCCCCCAGCCCTGCCATCTCTTACCCCCTGTATATATATTTTTCTCCCCCCAGCCCTGCCATCTCTTACCCCCTGTATATATTTTTTTCTCCCCCCAGCCCTGCCATCTCTTACCCCCTGTATATATATTTTTCTCCCCCCAGCCCTGCCATCTCTTACCCCCTGTATATATATTTTTCTCCCCCCAGCCCTGCCATCTCTTACCCCCTGTATATATATTTTTCTCCCCCCAGCCCTGCCATCTCTTACCCCCTGTATATATTTTTTTCTTCCCCAGCCCTGTCATCTCTTACCCCCTGTATATATATTTTTCTCCCCCCAGCCCTGTCATCTCTTACCCCCTGTATATATATTTTTCTCCCCCCAGCCCTTTCATCTCTTACCTCCTGTATATATATTTTTCTCCCCCCAGCCCTGTCATCTCTTACCCCCTGTATATATATTTTTCTCCCCCCAGCCCTGTCATCTCTTACCCCCTGTATATATATTTTTCTCCCCCCAGCCCTGTATCTCTTACCCCCTGTATATATATTTTTCTTCCCCAGCCCTGTCATCTCTTACCCCCTGTATATATATTTTTCTCCCCCCAGCCCTGTCATCTCTTACCCCCTGTATATATATTTTTCTTCCCCAGCCCTGTCATCTCTTACCCCCTGTATATATATTTTTCTTCAACCAGCCCTGTCATCTCTTACCCCATGTATATATATTTTTCTCCCCCCCAGCCCTGTCATCTCTTACCCCCGTATATATATTTTTCTCCCCCCAGCCCTGTCATCTCTTATCCCCTGTATATATTTTTTTCTTCCCCAGCCCTGTCATCTCTTACCCCCTGTATATATATTTTTCTCCCCCCAGCCCTGTCATCTCTTACCCCCTGTATATATATTTTTCTTCCCCAGCCCTGTCATCTCTTACCCCCTGTATATATATTTTTCTTCAACCAGCCCTGTCATCTCTTACCCCATGTATATATATTTTTCTCCCCCCCAGCCCTGTCATCTCTTACCCCCGTATATATATTTTTCTCCCCCCAGCCCTGTCATCTCTTATCCCCTGTATATATTTTTTTCTTCCCCAGCCCTGTCATCTCTTACCCCCTGTATATTTTTTTTTCTCCCCCCAGCCCTGTCATCTCTTACCCCCTGTATATATATTTTTCTCCCCCCAGCCCTGTCATCTCTTACCCCCTGTATATATATTTTTCTCCCCCCAGCCCTGTCATCTCTTACCCCCTGTATATATATTTTTCTCCCCCCAGCCCTTTCATCTCTTACCCCCTGTATATATTTTTTTCTCCCCCCAGCCTTGTCATCTCTTACCCCCTGTATATATGTTTTTCTCCCCCCAGCCCTGTCATCTCTTACCCCCTGTATATATGTTTTTCTCCCCCCAGCCCTGTCATCTCTTACCCCCGTATATATATTTTTCTCCCCCCAGCCCTGTCATCTCTTACCCCCTGTATATATTTTTTTCTCCCCCCAGCCCTGCCATCTCTTACCCCCTGTATATATATTTTTCTCCCCCCAGCCCTGCCATCTCTTACCCCCTGTATATATATTTTTCTCCCCCCAGCCCTGCCATCTCTTACCCCCTGTATATATTTTTTTCTCCCCCCAGCCCTGCCATCTCTTACCCCCTGTATATATATTTTTCTCCCCCCAGCCCTGCCATCTCTTACCCCCTGTATATATATTTTTCTCCCCCCAGCCCTGCCATCTCTTACCCCCTGTATATATATTTTTCTCCCCCCAGCCCTGCCATCTCTTACCCCCTGTATATATTTTTTTCTTCCCCAGCCCTGTCATCTCTTACCCCCTGTATATATATTTTTCTCCCCCCAGCCCTGTCATCTCTTACCCCCTGTATATATATTTTTCTCCCCCCAGCCCTGTCATCTCTTACCCCCTGTATATATATTTTTCTCCCCCCAGCCCTGTCATCTCTTACCCCCTGTATATATATTTTTCTTCCCCCAGCCCTGTCATCTCTTACCCCCTGTATATATATTTTTCTCCCCCCAGCCCTGTCATCTTTTACCCCCGTATATATATTTTTCTCCTCCAGCCCTGTCATCTCTTACCCACTGTATATATATTTTTCTCCCCCCAGCCCTGTCATCTCCTACCCCCTGTATATATATTTTTCTCCCCCCAGCCCTGTCATCTCTTACCCCCTGTATATATTTTTTCTCCCCCCAGCCCTGTCATCTCTTACCCCCTGTATATATTTTTTTCTCCCCCCAGCCCTGTCATCTCTTACCCCCTGTATATATATTTTTCTCCCCCCAGCCCTGTCATCTCTTACCCCCTGTATATATTTTTTTCTTCCCCAGCCCTGTCATCTCTTACCCCTGTATATATATTTTTCTCCCCCCCAGCCCTGTCATCTCTTACCCCCTGTATATATATTTTTCTTCCCCAGCCCTGTCATCTCTTACCCCCTGTATATATATTTTTCTTCCCCAGCCCTGTCATCTCTTACCCCCTGTATATATTTTTTTCTTCCCCAGCCCTGTCATCTCTTACCCCCTGTATATATATTTTTCTCCCCCCAGCCCTGTCATCTCTTACCCCCTGTATATATATTTTTCTTCCCCCAGCCCTGTCATCTCTTACCCCCTGTATATATATTTTTCTCCCCCCAGCCCTGTCATCTCTTACCCCCGTATATATATTTTTCTCCCCCCAGCCCTGTCATCTCTTACCCCCTGTATATATTTTTCTCCCCCCAGCCCTGTCATCTCTTACCCCCTGTATATATTTTTTTCTCCCCCCAGCCCTGTCATCTCTTACCCCCTGTATATATATTTTTCTCCCCCCAGCCCTGTCATCTCTTACCCCCTGTATATATTTTTTTCTTCCCCCAGCCCTGTCATCTCTTACCCCCTGTATATATATTTTTCTCCCCCCACCCCTGTCATCTCTTACCCCCTGTCATCTCTTACCCCCTGTATATATATTTTTCTCCCCCCAGCCCTGTCATCTCTTACCCCCTGTATATATATTTTTCTTCCCCCAGCCCTGTCATCTCTTACCCCCTGTATATATTTTTTTCTTCCCCCAGCCCTGTCATCTCTTACCCCTGTATATATATTTTTCTCCCCCCACCCCTGTCATCTCTTACCCCCTGTATATATATTTTTCTCCCCCCAGCCCTTTCATCTCTTACCCCCTGTATATATTTTTTTCTTCCCCAGCCCTGTCATCTCTTACCCCCTGTATATATTTTTTTCTTCCCCAGCCCTGTCATCTTTGTATTTTTTCCCCATTATATTTTATCTCCCTTCCCCTTCTCCCCAAACTCCCAAACACCCGTTATATCTTCTTACCTTCTATTTTACATCATGGGCTGTGGACGCACGTGGAGTTGTGCTCTGGCCGCAGCGTCATAGAGCAGCCGCGGCCGCAAGCCTTAAAAGCGGCTGCATAAAGTGGCCCCAGGACCGGCGGCCTACCGGGAAATGTCCCGGTATCCCGGTATCCCGGTAGGCCAGTCCGGCCCTGCTATACAACCAAGCATTCAGCTAGCATTTCCTGCTGCTCTATTGCATTGCATCAATTAGGAGAAAATGTGTGTTAAATGTATCTGCAGAGTCATCAGTTTATAACATCACCTGTGATGATAATCCAGTTTATACAACCATAAATCAAACTCTCCAAACATATAAAAATGATCAATAAATTACTAGCAATCAAAGTATAAGACTTTGTAAAACATTGTGTTTGTTGGTATAGCATAACTATAGCTATGCACAGGTTACCCTTCATTATCTAGATACATCAAATGCCACCTTGTAAGTGCCAGATATTTCATTTATTGCCAATGGCTCTCACTGGCAAATGCTATTCATTTCTTAGTTTGTGCTGCCTCCTAGTGGTCAAAGGAACATTTACAATCCAGTGGTAACATTTATTTCGACATACCTTTCTGTAACTGCAAAATATGTCATAAATGATAAAAATAGTCGTTTGAAACCAAAAATGGAAAAGAGAAGGAAGACTAGAAGGGTAGGATTGTTCAATATAAGCCCAAAGGTACTAATATGCACAGATATTTGTGTTGGTGAACATCTATTAAAAAGTCATAATTAGGTAGGTATTTGATATAATTGCAGTAAATGACATCACTTTTTTAAATAAAAAGTGCAAAGAATACATACAAATTCAAACAAATAAAAAAGTGCAGGTCTATACTGGAACAATGTTGATCTCTGTTTTTGCATCCTTAGATGATAACCTGACGCGTTTCACTCCGAAGACTTTTTCAGATGTAAAGTATTAATTAATACAGTTTGTAATTAGGAAATCAATATGCCAAGCGCTGTCTTTTTTTACTTGTAGGTTCTTACATAGATTACATATACTGGGACTTACCAGACATTCATCCTTGGAATGACATTCTCTCCTTAAGAATATTGTGAGCATAACTGGTATAGTACTTTGGATAGTGTGAGTATAACTGGTATAGTACTTTGGATAGTATGAGTATAACTGGTATAGTACTTTGGATAGTGTGAGTATAACTGGTATAGTACTTTGGATAGTATGAGTATAACTGGTATAGTACTTTGGATAGTGTGAGGATACACTGGTATAGCACTTTGGATAGTGTGAGGATACACTGGTATAGCACTTTGGATAGTGTGAGGATAACTGGTATAGTACTTTGGATAGTGTGAGTATAACTGGTATAGTACTTTGGATAGTGTGAGGATACACTGGTATAGCACTTTGGATAGCGTGAGGATACACTGGTATAGCACTTTGGATAGCGTGAGGATACACTGGTATAGCACTTTGGATAGCGTGAGGATACACTGGTATAGCACTTTGGATAGCGTGAGGATACACTGGTATAGCACTTTGGATAGCGTGAGGATACACTGGTATAGCACTTTGGATAGCGTGAGGATACACTGGTATAGCACTTTGGATAGCGTGAGGATACACTGGTATAGCACTTTGGATAGCGTGAGGATACACTGGTATAGCACTTTGGATAGCGTGAGGATACACTGGTATAGCACTTTGGATAGTGTGAGGATAACTGATATAGTACTTTGGATAGTGTGAGTATAACTGGTATAGTACTTTGGATAGTGTGAGGATAACTGATATAGTACTTTGGATAGTGTGAGGATAACTGATTTAGTACTTTGGATAGTATGAGGATAACTGGTATAGTACTTTGGATAGTATGAGGATAACTGGTATAGTACTTTGGATAGTATGAGGATAACTGGTATAGTACTTTGGATAGTGTGAGGATAATTGGTATAGTACTTTGGATAGTGTGAGGATAACTGGTATAGTACTTTGGATAGTATGAGGATAACTGGTATAGTACTTTGGATAGTGTGAGGATAACTGGTATAGTACTTTGGATAGTGTGAGGATAATTGGTATGGTACTTTGGATAGTGTGAGGATAACTGGTATAGTACTTTGGATAGTTTGAGGATAACTGATATAGTACTTTGGATAGTATGAGGATAACTGGTATGGTACTTTGGATAGTGTGAGGATAATTGGTATGGTACTTTGGATAGTGTGAGGATAACTGGTATAGTACTTTGGATAGTATGAGGATAACTGATATAGTACTTTGGATAGTGTGAGGATAATTGGTAAAGTACTTTGGATAGTGTGAGGATAATTGGTATGGTACTTTGGATAGTGTGAGGATAACTGATATAGTACTTTGGATAGTATGAGGATAACTGGTATAGTACTTTGGATAGTATGAGGATAACTGGTATAGTACTTTGGATAGTATGAGGATAACTGGTATAGTACTTTGGATAGTGTGAGGATAACTGGTATAGTACTTTGGATAGTATGAGGATAACTGATATAGTACTTTGCATAGTATTAGGATAACTGGTATAGTACTTTGGATAGTGTGAGGATAATTGGTATGGTACTTTGGATAGTGTGAGGATAACTGGTATGGTACTTTGGATAGTGTGAGGATAATTGGTATGGTACTTTGGATAGTGTGAGGATAACTGGTATAGTACTTTGGATAGTATGAGGATAACTGATATAGTACTTTGGATAGTGTGAGGATAATTGGTAAAGTACTTTGGATAGTGTGAGGATAATTGGTATGGTACTTTGGATAGTGTGAGGATAACTGATATAGTACTTTGGATAGTATGAGGATAACTGGTATAGTACTTTGGATAGTATGAGGATAACTGGTATAGTACTTTGGATAGTATGAGGATAACTGGTATAGTACTTTGGATAGTGTGAGGATAACTGGTATAGTACTTTGGATAGTATGAGGATAACTGATATAGTACTTTGCATAGTATTAGGATAACTGGTATAGTACTTTGGATAGTGTGAGGATAATTGGTATGGTACTTTGGATAGTGTGAGGATAACTGGTATAGTACTTTGGATAGTGTGAGTATAACTGGTATAGTACTTTGGATAGTGTGAGGATAACTGATATAGTACTTTGGATAGTGTGAGGATAACTGATTTAGTACTTTGGATAGTATGAGGATAACTGGTATAGTACTTTGGATAGTATGAGGATAACTGGTATAGTACTTTGGATAGTATGAGGATAACTGGTATAGTACTTTGGATAGTGTGAGGATAATTGGTATAGTACTTTGGATAGTGTGAGGATAACTGGTATAGTACTTTGGATAGTATGAGGATAACTGGTATAGTACTTTGGATAGTGTGAGGATAACTGGTATAGTACTTTGGATAGTGTGAGGATAATTGGTATGGTACTTTGGATAGTGTGAGGATAACTGGTATAGTACTTTGGATAGTGTGAGGATAACTGGTATAGTACTTTGGATAGTTTGAGGATAACTGATATAGTACTTTGGATAGTATGAGGATAACTGGTATGGTACTTTGGATAGTGTGAGGATAATTGGTATGGTACTTTGGATAGTATGAGGATAACTGATATAGTACTTTGGATAGTGTGAGGATAATTGGTAAAGTACTTTGGATAGTGTGAGGATAATTGGTATGGTACTTTGGATAGTGTGAGGATAACTGATATAGTACTTTGGATAGTATGAGGATAACTGGTATAGTACTTTGGATAGTATGAGGATAACTGGTATAGTACTTTGGATAGTATGAGGATAACTGGTATAGTACTTTGGATAGTGTGAGGATAACTGGTATAGTACTTTGGATAGTATGAGGATAACTGATATAGTACTTTGCATAGTATTAGGATAACTGGTATAGTACTTTGGATAGTGTGAGGATAATTGGTATGGTACTTTGGATAGTGTGAGGATAACTGGTATAGTACTTTGGATAGTATGAGGATAACTGGTATAGTACTTTGGATAGTATGAGGATAACTGGTATAGTACTTTGGATAGTGTGAGGATAATTGGTATGGTACTTTGGATAGTGTGAGGATAAATGGTATAGTACTTTGGATAGTGTGAGGATAACTGGTATAGTACTTTGGATAGTATGAGGATAACTGATATAGTACTTTGCATAGTATTAGGATAACTGGTATAGTACTTTGGATAGTGTGAGTATAACTGGTATAGTACTTTGGATAGTGTGAGGATAACTGATATAGTACTTTGGATAGTGTGAGGATAACTGATTTAGTACTTTGGATAGTATGAGGATAACTGGTATAGTACTTTGGATAGTATGAGGATAACTGGTATAGTACTTTGGATAGTATGAGGATAACTGGTATAGTACTTTGGATAGTATGAGGATAATTGGTATAGTACTTTGGATAGTGTGAGGATAACTGGTATAGTACTTTGGATAGTGTGAGGATAACTGGTATAGTACTTTGGATAGTGTGAGGATAACTGGTATAGTACTTTGGATAGTGTGAGGATAACTGGTATAGTACTTTGGATAGTGTGAGGATAATTGGTATGGTACTTTGGATAGTGTGAGGATAACTGGTATAGTACTTTGGATAGTGTGAGGATAACTGGTATAGTACTTTGGATAGTTTGAGGATAACTGATATAGTACTTTGGATAGTATGAGGATAACTGGTATAGTACTTTGGATAGTGTGAGGATAATTGGTATGGTACTTTGGATAGTGTGAGGATAACTGGTATAGTACTTTGGATAGTATGAGGATAACTGATATAGTACTTTGGATAGTGTGAGGATAATTGGTAAAGTACTTTGGATAGTGTGAGGATAATTGGTATGGTACTTTGGATATTGTGAGGATAACTGGTATAGTACTTTGGATAGTATGAGGATAACTGGTATAGTACTTTGGATAGTATGAGGATAACTGGTATAGTACTTTGGATAGTATGAGGATAACTGGTATAGTACTTTGGATAGTGTGAGGATAACTGGTATAGTACTTTGGATAGTATGAGGATAACTGATATAGTACTTTGCATAGTATTAGGATAACTGGTATAGTACTTTGGATAGTGTGAGGATAATTGGTATGGTACTTTGGATAGTGTGAGGATAACTGGTATAGTACTTTGGATAGTATGAGGATAACTGGTATAGTACTTTGGATAGTATGAGGATAACTGGTATAGTACTTTGGATAGTGTGAGGATAATTGGTATGGTACTTTGGATAGTGTGAGGATAAATGGTATAGTACTTTGGAAAGTGTGAGGATAACTGGTATAGTACTTTGGATAGTATGAGGATAACTGATATAGTACTTTGCATAGTATTAGGATAACTGGTATAGTACTTTGGATAGTGTGAGGATAACTGGTATAGTACTTTGGATAGTATGAGGATAACTGATATAGTACTTTGGATAGTGTGAGGATAACTAGTATAGTACTTTGGATAGCATGAGGATAACTGGTATAGTACTTTGGATAGTGTGAGGATAACTGGTATAGTACTTTGGATAGTATGAGGATAACTGGTATAGTACTTTGGATAGTGTGAGGATAATTGGTATGGTACTTTGGATAGTGTGAGGATAAATGGTATAGTACTTTGGATAGTATGAGGATAACTGGTATAGTACTTAGGATAGTGTGAGGATAACTGGTATAGTACTTTGGATAGTGTGAGGATAACTGATATAGTACTTTGGATAGTATGAGGATAACTGATATAGTACTTTGGATAGTGTGAGGATAACTAGTATAGTACTTTGGATAGCATGAGGATAACTGGTATAGTACTTTGGATAGTGTGAGGATAACTGGTATAGTACTTTGGATAGTATGAGGATAACTGGTATAGTACTTTGGATAGTGTGAGGATAATTGGTATGGTACTTTGGATAGTGTGAGGATAAATGGTATAGTACTTTGGATAGTATGAGGATAAATGGTATAGTACTTTGGATAGTATGAGGATAACTGGTATAGTACTTAGGATAGTGTGAGGATAACTGGTATAGTACTTTGGATAGTGTGATGATAACTGATATAGTACTTTGGATAGTATGAGGATAACTGGTATAGTACTTTGGATAGTATGAGGATAACTGATATAGTACTTTGGATAGTGTGAGGATAACTAGTATAGTACTTTGGATAGCATGAGGATAACTGGTATAGTACTTTGGATAGTGTGAGGATAACTGATATAGTACTTTGATTAGTATGAGGATAACTGGTATAGTATTTTGGATAGTGTGAGGATAATTGGTATGGTACTTTGGATAGTGTGAGGATAACTGGTATAGCACTTTGGATAGTATGAGGATAACTGATATAGTACTTTGGATAGTGTGAGGATAACTGATATAGTACTTTGGATAGTATGAGGATAACTGATATAGTACTTTGGATAGTATGAGGATAACTGGTATAGTACTTTGGATAGTATGAGGATAACTGGTATAGTACTTTGGATAGTATGAGGATAACTGGTATAGTACTTTGGATAGTATGAGGATAACTGGTATAGTACTTTGGATAGTGTGAGGATACACTGGTATAGTACTTTGGATAGTGTGAGGATAACTGGTATAGTACTTTGGATAGTGTGAGGATAACTGATATAGGACTTTGGATAGTGTGAGGATAACTGGTATAGTACTTTTGATAGTATGAGGATAACCGGTATAGTACTTTGGATAGTGTGAGTATAACTGGTATAGTACTTTGGATAGTATGAGGATAACTGGTATAGTACTTTGGATAGTGTGAGGATAACTGGTATAGTACTTTGGATAGTATGAGAATAACTGGTATAGTACTTTGGATAGTATGAGGATAAACCGGTATAGTAGTTGCCATGCATCCATTGGAACAGGGCAGCCTGGTCATGTTGGTGACAGCCTCTCTCTGCTAGCACAGAGACAAACCTGAAAAATGTCCAAAACACACCAAACCGAAGTGGTAGCCTTAACCCCTTAGTGACAAGACATTTTCACCTTGTCTTTCCCTTGGTGACAATGGCTGTTTTTACATTTCTGGGGTGTTTGTGTTTAGCTGCAATTTTATTCTTTCTCACATACAATACCCACACAAATTATATGTTGTTTTTATCGTCTTAAGAAGGGCTTTCATTAGATACCATTATGTTCATCATATCTTATAATTTACTACAAAATAAATCATAAAATATGATGAAAAATTAAAAAAAAAACACTTTTTCTAACTTTGACCTAAAATATAATTTACACAAATAAAATCATTAAAAGAGGATAACTGGTAAAGTACTTTGGATAGTGTGAGGATAATTGGTATGGTACTTTGGATAGTGTGAGGATAACTGGTATAGTACTTTGGATAGTATGAGGATAACTGGTATAGTACTTTGGATAGTATGAGGATAACTGGTATAGTACTTTGGATAGTATGAGGATAACTGGTATAGTACTTTGGATAGTATGAGGATAACTGATATAGTACTTTGCATAGTATTAGGATAACTGGTATAGTACTTTGGATAGTGTGAGGATAATTGGTATGGTACTTTGGATAGTGTGAGGATAACCGGTATAGTACTTTGGATAGTATGAGGATAACTGGTATAGTACTTTGGATAGTATGAGGATAACTGGTATAGTACTTTGGATAGTGTGAGGATAATTGGTATGGTACTTTGGATAGTGTGAGGATAAATGGTATAGTACTTTGGAAAGTGTGAGGATAACTGGTATAGTACTTTGGATAGTATGAGGATAACTGATATAGTACTTTGCATAGTATTAGGATAACTGGTATAGTACTTTGGATAGTGTGAGGATAACTGGTATAGTACTTTGGATAGTATGAGGATAACTGATATAGTACTTTGGATAGTGTGAGGATAACTAGTATAGTACTTTGGATAGCATGAGGATAACTGGTATAGTACTTTGGATAGTGTGAGGATAACTGGTATAGTACTTTGGATAGTATGAGGATAACTGGTATAGTACTTTGGATAGTGTGAGGATAATTGGTATGGTACTTTGGATAGTGTGAGGATAAATGGTATAGTACTTTGGATAGTATGAGGATAACTGGTATAGTACTTAGGATAGTGTGAGGATAACTGGTATAGTACTTTGGATAGTGTGAGGATAACTGATATAGTACTTTGGATAGTATGAGGATAACTGATATAGTACTTTGGATAGTGTGAGGATAACTAGTATAGTACTTTGGATAGCATGAGTATAACTGGTATAGTACTTTGGATAGTGTGAGGATAACTGGTATAGTACTTTGGATAGTATGAGGATAACTGGTATAGTACTTTGGATAGTATGAGGATAAACCGGTATAGTAGTTGCCATGCATCCATTGGAACAGGGCAGCCTGGTCATGTTGGTGACAGCCTCTCTCTGCTAGCACAGAGACAAACCTGAAAAATGTCCAAAACTCACCAAACCGAAGTGGTAGCCTTAACCCCTTAGTGACAAGACATTTTCACCTTGTCTTTCCCTTGGTGACAATGGCTGTTTTTACATTTCTGGGGTGTTTGTGTTTAGCTGCAATTTTATTCTTTCTCACATACAGTACCCACACAAATTATATGTTTTTTTTATCGTCATAAGAAGGGCTTTCATTAGATACCATTATGTTCATCATATCTTATAATTTACTACAAAATAAATCATAAAATATGATGAAAAATTTAAAAAAAAACTCTTTTTCTAACTTTGACCTAAAATATAATTTACACAAATAAAATCATTAAAAGAGGATAACTGGTAAAGTACTTTGGATAGTGTGAGGATAATTGGTATGGTACTTTGGATAGTGTGAGGATAACTGGTATAGTACTTTGTATAGTATGAGGATAACTGGTATAGTACTTTGGATAGTATGAGGATAACTGGTATAGTACTTTGGATAGTATGAGGATAACTGGTATAGTACTTTGGATAGTGTGAGGATAACTGGTATAGTACTTTGGATAGTATGAGGATAACTGATATAGTACTTTGCATAGTATTAGGATAACTGGTATAGTACTTTGGATAGTGTGAGGATAATTGGTATGGTACTTTGGATAGTGTGAGGATAACTGGTATAGTACTTTGGATAGTATGAGGATAACTGGTATAGTACTTTGGATAGTATGAGGATAACTGGTATAGTACTTTGGATAGTGTGAGGATAATTGGTATGGTACTTTGGATAGTGTGAGGATAAATGGTATAGTACTTTGGAAAGTGTGAGGATAACTGGTATAGTACTTTGGATAGTATGAGGATAACTGATATAGTACTTTGCATAGTATTAGGATAACTGGTATAGTACTTTGGATAGTGTGAGGATAACTGGTATAGTACTTTGGATAGTATGAGGATAACTGATATAGTACTTTGGATAGTGTGAGAATAACTAGTATAGTACTTTGGATAGCATGAGGATAACTGGTATAGTACTTTGGATAGTGTGAGGATAACTGGTATAGTACTTTGGATAGTATGAGGATAACTGGTATAGTACTTTGGATAGTGTGAGGATAATTGGTATGGTACTTTGGATAGTGTGAGGATAAATGGTATAGTACTTTGGATAGTATGAGGATAACTGGTATAGTACTTAGGATAGTGTGAGGATAACTGGTATAGTACTTTGGATAGTGTGAGGATAACTGATATAGTACTTTGGATAGTATGAGGATAACTGATATAGTACTTTGGATAGTGTGAGGATAACTAGTATAGTACTTTGGATAGCATGAGGATAACTGGTATAGTACTTTGGATAGTGTGAGGATAACTGGTATAGTACTTTGGATAGTATGAGGATAACTGGTATAGTACTTTGGATAGTGTGAGGATAATTGGTATGGTACTTTGGATAGTGTGAGGATAAATGGTATAGTACTTTGGATAGTATGAGGATAACTGGTATAGTACTTAGGATAGTGTGAGGATAACTGGTATAGTACTTTGGATAGTGTGAGGATAACTGATATAGTACTTTGGATAGTATGAGGATAACTGGTATAGTACTTTGGATAGTATGAGGATAACTGATATAGTACTTTGGATAGTGTGAGAATAACTAGTATAGTACTTTGGATAGCATGAGGATAACTGGTATAGTACTTTGGATAGTGTGAGGATAATTGGTATGGTACTTTGGATAGTGTGAGGATAAATGGTATAGTACTTTGGATAGTATGAGGATAACTGGTATAGTACTTAGGATAGTGTGAGGATAACTGGTATAGTACTTTGGATAGTGTGAGGATAACTGATATAGTACTTTGGATAGTATGAGGATAACTGATATAGTACTTTGGATAGTGTGAGGATAACTAGTATAGTACTTTGGATAGCATGAGGATAACTGGTATAGTACTTTGGATAGTGTGAGGATAACTGGTATAGTACTTTGGATAGTATGAGGATAACTGGTATAGTACTTTGGATAGTGTGAGGATAATTGGTATGGTACTTTGGATAGTGTGAGGATAAATGGTATAGTACTTTGGATAGTATGAGGATAAATGGTATAGTACTTTGGATAGTATGAGGATAACTGGTATAGTACTTAGGATAGTGTGAGGATAACTGGTATAGTACTTTGGATAGTGTGATGATAACTGATATAGTACTTTGGATAGTATGAGGATAACTGGTATAGTACTTTGGATAGTATGAGGATAACTGATATAGTACTTTGGATAGTGTGAGGATAACTAGTATAGTACTTTGGATAGCATGAGGATAACTGGTATAGTACTTTGGATAGTGTGAGGATAACTGATATAGTACTTTGATTAGTATGAGGATAACTGGTATAGTATTTTGGATAGTGTGAGGATAATTGGTATGGTACTTTGGATAGTGTGAGGATAACTGGTATAGCACTTTGGATAGTATGAGGATAACTGATATAGTACTTTGGATAGTGTGAGGATAACTGATATAGTACTTTGGATAGTATGAGGATAACTGATATAGTACTTTGGATAGTATGAGGATAACTGGTATAGTACTTTGGATAGTATGAGGATAACTGGTATAGTACTTTGGATAGTATGAGGATAACTGGTATAGTACTTTGGATAGTATGAGGATAACTGGTATAGTACTTTGGATAGTGTGAGGATACACTGGTATAGTACTTTGGATAGTGTGAGGATAACTGGTATAGTACTTTGGATAGTGTGAGGATAACTGATATAGGACTTTGGATAGTGTGAGGATAACTGGTATAGTACTTTTGATAGTATGAGGATAACCGGTATAGTACTTTGGATAGTGTGAGTATAACTGGTATAGTACTTTGGATAGTATGAGGATAACTGGTATAGTACTTTGGATAGTGTGAGGATAACTGGTATAGTACTTTGGATAGTATGAGAATAACTGGTATAGTACTTTGGATAGTATGAGGATAAACCGGTATAGTAGTTGCCATGCATCCATTGGAACAGGGCAGCCTGGTCATGTTGGTGACAGCCTCTCTCTGCTAGCACAGAGACAAACCTGAAAAATGTCCAAAACACACCAAACCGAAGTGGTAGCCTTAACCCCTTAGTGACAAGACATTTTCACCTTGTCTTTCCCTTGGTGACAATGGCTGTTTTTACATTTCTGGGGTGTTTGTGTTTAGCTGCAATTTTATTCTTTCTCACATACAATACCCACACAAATTATATGTTGTTTTTATCGTCTTAAGAAGGGCTTTCATTAGATACCATTATGTTCATCATATCTTATAATTTACTACAAAATAAATCATAAAATATGATGAAAAATTAAAAAAAAAACACTTTTTCTAACTTTGACCTAAAATATAATTTACACAAATAAAATCATTAAAAGAGGATAACTGGTAAAGTACTTTGGATAGTGTGAGGATAATTGGTATGGTACTTTGGATAGTGTGAGGATAACTGGTATAGTACTTTGGATAGTATGAGGATAACTGGTATAGTACTTTGGATAGTATGAGGATAACTGGTATAGTACTTTGGATAGTATGAGGATAACTGGTATAGTACTTTGGATAGTATGAGGATAACTGATATAGTACTTTGCATAGTATTAGGATAACTGGTATAGTACTTTGGATAGTGTGAGGATAATTGGTATGGTACTTTGGATAGTGTGAGGATAACCGGTATAGTACTTTGGATAGTATGAGGATAACTGGTATAGTACTTTGGATAGTATGAGGATAACTGGTATAGTACTTTGGATAGTGTGAGGATAATTGGTATGGTACTTTGGATAGTGTGAGGATAAATGGTATAGTACTTTGGAAAGTGTGAGGATAACTGGTATAGTACTTTGGATAGTATGAGGATAACTGATATAGTACTTTGCATAGTATTAGGATAACTGGTATAGTACTTTGGATAGTGTGAGGATAACTGGTATAGTACTTTGGATAGTATGAGGATAACTGATATAGTACTTTGGATAGTGTGAGGATAACTAGTATAGTACTTTGGATAGCATGAGGATAACTGGTATAGTACTTTGGATAGTGTGAGGATAACTGGTATAGTACTTTGGATAGTATGAGGATAACTGGTATAGTACTTTGGATAGTGTGAGGATAATTGGTATGGTACTTTGGATAGTGTGAGGATAAATGGTATAGTACTTTGGATAGTATGAGGATAACTGGTATAGTACTTAGGATAGTGTGAGGATAACTGGTATAGTACTTTGGATAGTGTGAGGATAACTGATATAGTACTTTGGATAGTATGAGGATAACTGATATAGTACTTTGGATAGTGTGAGGATAACTAGTATAGTACTTTGGATAGCATGAGTATAACTGGTATAGTACTTTGGATAGTGTGAGGATAACTGGTATAGTACTTTGGATAGTATGAGGATAACTGGTATAGTACTTTGGATAGTATGAGGATAAACCGGTATAGTAGTTGCCATGCATCCATTGGAACAGGGCAGCCTGGTCATGTTGGTGACAGCCTCTCTCTGCTAGCACAGAGACAAACCTGAAAAATGTCCAAAACTCACCAAACCGAAGTGGTAGCCTTAACCCCTTAGTGACAAGACATTTTCACCTTGTCTTTCCCTTGGTGACAATGGCTGTTTTTACATTTCTGGGGTGTTTGTGTTTAGCTGCAATTTTATTCTTTCTCACATACAGTACCCACACAAATTATATGTTTTTTTTATCGTCATAAGAAGGGCTTTCATTAGATACCATTATGTTCATCATATCTTATAATTTACTACAAAATAAATCATAAAATATGATGAAAAATTTAAAAAAAAACTCTTTTTCTAACTTTGACCTAAAATATAATTTACACAAATAAAATCATTAAAAGAGGATAACTGGTAAAGTACTTTGGATAGTGTGAGGATAATTGGTATGGTACTTTGGATAGTGTGAGGATAACTGGTATAGTACTTTGTATAGTATGAGGATAACTGGTATAGTACTTTGGATAGTATGAGGATAACTGGTATAGTACTTTGGATAGTATGAGGATAACTGGTATAGTACTTTGGATAGTGTGAGGATAACTGGTATAGTACTTTGGATAGTATGAGGATAACTGATATAGTACTTTGCATAGTATTAGGATAACTGGTATAGTACTTTGGATAGTGTGAGGATAATTGGTATGGTACTTTGGATAGTGTGAGGATAACTGGTATAGTACTTTGGATAGTATGAGGATAACTGGTATAGTACTTTGGATAGTATGAGGATAACTGGTATAGTACTTTGGATAGTGTGAGGATAATTGGTATGGTACTTTGGATAGTGTGAGGATAAATGGTATAGTACTTTGGAAAGTGTGAGGATAACTGGTATAGTACTTTGGATAGTATGAGGATAACTGATATAGTACTTTGCATAGTATTAGGATAACTGGTATAGTACTTTGGATAGTGTGAGGATAACTGGTATAGTACTTTGGATAGTATGAGGATAACTGATATAGTACTTTGGATAGTGTGAGAATAACTAGTATAGTACTTTGGATAGCATGAGGATAACTGGTATAGTACTTTGGATAGTGTGAGGATAACTGGTATAGTACTTTGGATAGTATGAGGATAACTGGTATAGTACTTTGGATAGTGTGAGGATAATTGGTATGGTACTTTGGATAGTGTGAGGATAAATGGTATAGTACTTTGGATAGTATGAGGATAACTGGTATAGTACTTAGGATAGTGTGAGGATAACTGGTATAGTACTTTGGATAGTGTGAGGATAACTGATATAGTACTTTGGATAGTATGAGGATAACTGATATAGTACTTTGGATAGTGTGAGGATAACTAGTATAGTACTTTGGATAGCATGAGGATAACTGGTATAGTACTTTGGATAGTGTGAGGATAACTGGTATAGTACTTTGGATAGTATGAGGATAACTGGTATAGTACTTTGGATAGTGTGAGGATAATTGGTATGGTACTTTGGATAGTGTGAGGATAAATGGTATAGTACTTTGGATAGTATGAGGATAACTGGTATAGTACTTAGGATAGTGTGAGGATAACTGGTATAGTACTTTGGATAGTGTGAGGATAACTGATATAGTACTTTGGATAGTATGAGGATAACTGGTATAGTACTTTGGATAGTATGAGGATAACTGATATAGTACTTTGGATAGTGTGAGAATAACTAGTATAGTACTTTGGATAGCATGAGGATAACTGGTATAGTACTTTGGATAGTGTGAGGATAATTGGTATGGTACTTTGGATAGTGTGAGGATAAATGGTATAGTACTTTGGATAGTATGAGGATAACTGGTATAGTACTTAGGATAGTGTGAGGATAACTGGTATAGTACTTTGGATAGTGTGAGGATAACTGATATAGTACTTTGGATAGTATGAGGATAACTGATATAGTACTTTGGATAGTGTGAGGATAACTAGTATAGTACTTTGGATAGCATGAGGATAACTGGTATAGTACTTTGGATAGTGTGAGGATAACTGGTATAGTACTTTGGATAGTATGAGGATAACTGGTATAGTACTTTGGATAGTGTGAGGATAATTGGTATGGTACTTTGGATAGTGTGAGGATAAATGGTATAGTACTTTGGATAGTATGAGGATAAATGGTATAGTACTTTGGATAGTATGAGGATAACTGGTATAGTACTTAGGATAGTGTGAGGATAACTGGTATAGTACTTTGGATAGTGTGATGATAACTGATATAGTACTTTGGATAGTATGAGGATAACTGGTATAGTACTTTGGATAGTATGAGGATAACTGATATAGTACTTTGGATAGTGTGAGGATAACTAGTATAGTACTTTGGATAGCATGAGGATAACTGGTATAGTACTTTGGATAGTGTGAGGATAACTGATATAGTACTTTGATTAGTATGAGGATAACTGGTATAGTATTTTGGATAGTGTGAGGATAATTGGTATGGTACTTTGGATAGTGTGAGGATAACTGGTATAGCACTTTGGATAGTATGAGGATAACTGATATAGTACTTTGGATAGTGTGAGGATAACTGATATAGTACTTTGGATAGTATGAGGATAACTGATATAGTACTTTGGATAGTATGAGGATAACTGGTATAGTACTTTGGATAGTATGAGGATAACTGGTATAGTACTTTGGATAGTATGAGGATAACTGGTATAGTACTTTGGATAGTATGAGGATAACTGGTATAGTACTTTGGATAGTGTGAGGATACACTGGTATAGTACTTTGGATAGTGTGAGGATAACTGGTATAGTACTTTGGATAGTGTGAGGATAACTGATATAGGACTTTGGATAGTGTGAGGATAACTGGTATAGTACTTTTGATAGTATGAGGATAACCGGTATAGTACTTTGGATAGTGTGAGTATAACTGGTATAGTACTTTGGATAGTATGAGGATAACTGGTATAGTACTTTGGATAGTGTGAGGATAACTGGTATAGTACTTTGGATAGTATGAGAATAACTGGTATAGTACTTTGGATAGTATGAGGATAAACCGGTATAGTAGTTGCCATGCATCCATTGGAACAGGGCAGCCTGGTCATGTTGGTGACAGCCTCTCTCTGCTAGCACAGAGACAAACCTGAAAAATGTCCAAAACACACCAAACCGAAGTGGTAGCCTTAACCCCTTAGTGACAAGACATTTTCACCTTGTCTTTCCCTTGGTGACAATGGCTGTTTTTACATTTCTGGGGTGTTTGTGTTTAGCTGCAATTTTATTCTTTCTCACATACAATACCCACACAAATTATATGTTGTTTTTATCGTCTTAAGAAGGGCTTTCATTAGATACCATTATGTTCATCATATCTTATAATTTACTACAAAATAAATCATAAAATATGATGAAAAATTAAAAAAAAAACACTTTTTCTAACTTTGACCTAAAATATAATTTACACAAATAAAATCATTAAAAGAGGATAACTGGTAAAGTACTTTGGATAGTGTGAGGATAATTGGTATGGTACTTTGGATAGTGTGAGGATAACTGGTATAGTACTTTGGATAGTATGAGGATAACTGGTATAGTACTTTGGATAGTATGAGGATAACTGGTATAGTACTTTGGATAGTATGAGGATAACTGGTATAGTACTTTGGATAGTATGAGGATAACTGATATAGTACTTTGCATAGTATTAGGATAACTGGTATAGTACTTTGGATAGTGTGAGGATAATTGGTATGGTACTTTGGATAGTGTGAGGATAACCGGTATAGTACTTTGGATAGTATGAGGATAACTGGTATAGTACTTTGGATAGTATGAGGATAACTGGTATAGTACTTTGGATAGTGTGAGGATAATTGGTATGGTACTTTGGATAGTGTGAGGATAAATGGTATAGTACTTTGGAAAGTGTGAGGATAACTGGTATAGTACTTTGGATAGTATGAGGATAACTGATATAGTACTTTGCATAGTATTAGGATAACTGGTATAGTACTTTGGATAGTGTGAGGATAACTGGTATAGTACTTTGGATAGTATGAGGATAACTGATATAGTACTTTGGATAGTGTGAGGATAACTAGTATAGTACTTTGGATAGCATGAGGATAACTGGTATAGTACTTTGGATAGTGTGAGGATAACTGGTATAGTACTTTGGATAGTATGAGGATAACTGGTATAGTACTTTGGATAGTGTGAGGATAATTGGTATGGTACTTTGGATAGTGTGAGGATAAATGGTATAGTACTTTGGATAGTATGAGGATAACTGGTATAGTACTTAGGATAGTGTGAGGATAACTGGTATAGTACTTTGGATAGTGTGAGGATAACTGATATAGTACTTTGGATAGTATGAGGATAACTGATATAGTACTTTGGATAGTGTGAGGATAACTAGTATAGTACTTTGGATAGCATGAGTATAACTGGTATAGTACTTTGGATAGTGTGAGGATAACTGGTATAGTACTTTGGATAGTATGAGGATAACTGGTATAGTACTTTGGATAGTATGAGGATAAACCGGTATAGTAGTTGCCATGCATCCATTGGAACAGGGCAGCCTGGTCATGTTGGTGACAGCCTCTCTCTGCTAGCACAGAGACAAACCTGAAAAATGTCCAAAACTCACCAAACCGAAGTGGTAGCCTTAACCCCTTAGTGACAAGACATTTTCACCTTGTCTTTCCCTTGGTGACAATGGCTGTTTTTACATTTCTGGGGTGTTTGTGTTTAGCTGCAATTTTATTCTTTCTCACATACAGTACCCACACAAATTATATGTTTTTTTTATCGTCATAAGAAGGGCTTTCATTAGATACCATTATGTTCATCATATCTTATAATTTACTACAAAATAAATCATAAAATATGATGAAAAATTTAAAAAAAAACTCTTTTTCTAACTTTGACCTAAAATATAATTTACACAAATAAAATCATTAAAAGAGGATAACTGGTAAAGTACTTTGGATAGTGTGAGGATAATTGGTATGGTACTTTGGATAGTGTGAGGATAACTGGTATAGTACTTTGGATAGTATGAGGATAACTGGTATAGTACTTTGGATAGTATGAGGATAACTGGTATAGTACTTTGGATAGTATGAGGATAACTGGTATAGTACTTTGGATAGTGTGAGGATAACTGGTATAGTACTTTGGATAGTATGAGGATAACTGATATAGTACTTTGCATAGTATTAGGATAACTGGTATAGTACTTTGGATAGTGTGAGGATAATTGGTATGGTACTTTGGATAGTGTGAGGATAACTGGTATAGTACTTTGGATAGTATGAGGATAACTGGTATAGTACTTTGGATAGTATGAGGATAACTGGTATAGTACTTTGGATAGTGTGAGGATAATTGGTATGGTACTTTGGATAGTGTGAGGATAAATGGTATAGTACTTTGGAAAGTGTGAGGATAACTGGTATAGTACTTTGGATAGTATGAGGATAACTGATATAGTACTTTGCATAGTATTAGGATAACTGGTATAGTACTTTGGATAGTGTGAGGATAACTGGTATAGTACTTTGGATAGTATGAGGATAACTGATATAGTACTTTGGATAGTGTGAGAATAACTAGTATAGTACTTTGGATAGCATGAGGATAACTGGTATAGTACTTTGGATAGTGTGAGGATAACTGGTATAGTACTTTGGATAGTATGAGGATAACTGGTATAGTACTTTGGATAGTGTGAGGATAATTGGTATGGTACTTTGGATAGTGTGAGGATAAATGGTATAGTACTTTGGATAGTATGAGGATAACTGGTATAGTACTTAGGATAGTGTGAGGATAACTGGTATAGTACTTTGGATAGTGTGAGGATAACTGATATAGTACTTTGGATAGTATGAGGATAACTGATATAGTACTTTGGATAGTGTGAGGATAACTAGTATAGTACTTTGGATAGCATGAGGATAACTGGTATAGTACTTTGGATAGTGTGAGGATAACTGGTATAGTACTTTGGATAGTATGAGGATAACTGGTATAGTACTTTGGATAGTGTGAGGATAATTGGTATGGTACTTTGGATAGTGTGAGGATAAATGGTATAGTACTTTGGATAGTATGAGGATAACTGGTATAGTACTTAGGATAGTGTGAGGATAACTGGTATAGTACTTTGGATAGTGTGAGGATAACTGATATAGTACTTTGGATAGTATGAGGATAACTGGTATAGTACTTTGGATAGTATGAGGATAACTGATATAGTACTTTGGATAGTGTGAGGATAACTAGTATAGTACTTTGGATAGCATGAGGATAACTGGTATAGTACTTAGGATAGTGTGAGGATAACTGGTATAGTACTTTGGATAGTGTGAGGATAACTGATATAGTACTTTGGATAGTATGAGGATAACTGGTATAGTACTTTGGATAGTATGAGGATAACTGATATAGTACTTTGGATAGTGTGAGGATAACTAGTATAGTACTTTGGATAGCATGAGGATAACTGGTATAGTACTTTGGATAGTGTGAGGATAACTGATATAGTACTTTGATTAGTATGAGGATAACTGGTATAGTATTTTGGATAGTGTGAGGATAATTGGTATGGTACTTTGGATAGTGTGAGGATAACTGGTATAGCACTTTGGATAGTATGAGGATAACTGATATAGTACTTTGGATAGTGTGAGGATAACTGATATAGTACTTTGGATAGTATGAGGATAACTGATATAGTACTTTGGATAGTATGAGGATAACTGGTATAGTACTTTGGATAGTATGAGGATAACTGGTATAGTACTTTGGATAGTATGAGGATAACTGGTATAGTACTTTGGATAGTATGAGGATAACTGGTATAGTACTTTGGATAGTGTGAGGATACACTGGTATAGTACTTTGGATAGTGTGAGGATAACTGGTATAGTACTTTGGATAGTGTGAGGATAACTGATATAGGACTTTGGATAGTGTGAGGATAACTGGTATAGTACTTTTGATAGTATGAGGATAACCGGTATAGTACTTTGGATAGTGTGAGTATAACTGGTATAGTACTTTGGATAGTATGAGGATAACTGGTATAGTACTTTGGATAGTGTGAGGATAACTGGTATAGTACTTTGGATAGTATGAGGATAACTGGTATAGTACTTTGGATAGTATGAGGATAAACCGGTATAGTAGTTGCCATGCATCCATTGGAACAGGGCAGCCTGGTCATGTTGGTGACAGCCTCTCTCTGCTAGCACAGAGACAAACCTGAAAAATGTCCAAAACACACCAAACCGAAGTGGTAGCCTTAACCCCTTAGTGACAAGACATTTTCACCTTGTCTTTCCCTTGGTGACAATGGCTGTTTTTACATTTCTGGGGTGTTTGTGTTTAGCTGCAATTTTATTCTTTCTCACATACAGTACCCACACAAATTATATGTTGTTTTTATCGTAATAAGAAGGGCTTTCATTAGATACCATTATGTTCATCATATCTTATAATTTACTACAAAATAAATCATAAAATATGATGAAAAATTTAAAAAAAAACACTTTTTCTAACTTTGACCTAAAATATAATTTACACAAATAAAATCATTAAAAAAGACCCCATCTAAATAGTTTCTAGATGTTGTCCCGAGTTCATAAATATGCATGTTTCCATATGTTTCGGTATTTTTTTGCGAGTTATGGGGCAAAAACCAAAAATAGTGTTGTTTGTTTTTTTCCCATATTGACCTTTTGACCCCAACCCGAACCCGACATTTAACCCTAACACTAAATTTAACCCCAACTCTAATACTTATTATATCCCTTAATATGTTTTGATTTTAATTTAATTTTAACCCTATCCCTTATGCTAAAAATTATTTAATTTTAACCCTTTAGGCTAATCTAACTATATAACCAGTTTTTAATTAATTAAATATTTATTTTACATTTTTTCCATTGCTATGCTACTTAACTACCACTAGGGGCAGTCAAGTAGCGACAGAAGTGAAGTTACTTTCACTTCTGAAGCTCAGACCGGCAGAGGGCATAGCCATATTGATGGAGCAGCATTGTGGGGCGATCGTGGGTGCCCCAGAGCAGAAATTTCAGTGCTTGCTATTGCCTCGACATCGAGACCAGCACCGTTAAAGCGGTTAACACGATCGTTGATCGCGAAAACCGCTTGATTCACCGCAGGACGTCCCAGGCACGTCCTTTGTCGCAAAGGGGTTAAAAGGCCCATTGTAGACTGGCAAAGAGTTGTTGTAAATGGAACATCCTCAAAATGGACCATGGTGTTAAGTAGAGTACCCCAGGGGTCTATTTTAGGCTGTCTTCTTTTAAATTTGTTTATTAATGATCTCCCAAATAGTGTTGAGAGCCTTGTCTGTGTTTGCTGATGACACAAAAGTAGGTAAGGTAACCTTGATGTTTTTTATTTGCAGGAAGTGGGGAACTGGGCAATCAAGTGGTAAATGAGGTTCAGTATAGACAAATGTAAATTTATGCATTATGGGAAAAATAATAACAATGCAACATTTACTTTAAATGGTATTTCCCAGGGAAAAACAACTAATTTAAAGAATTTTGAAATAATTGTAGATAACAGACTTAACAACAGTGCTCAATGCCATTCAGCAGCTGCACGGGCTAATAAGATATTGGCATATATAAAACAGGGTATTGATTCCCGGGAGGAGGATATCATCTTGCCTCTTTACAAATCAATGGTAAGACCTCACCTTGAATATGCAGTACAATTCTGGGCACCAGTCCTTAAAAAAGGATATTATGGAACTAGAAAAAGTACAAAGGAGAGCTACAAAATAATAATAATAATAATAATAATAATAATAAGGGGATTGGAGGATCTAATTTATGAAGAGAGAAAATTGCATTTATATTTGTTTGTAAAAAGGCATCTCAGAGGGGATATGATAACATTATATAAATATGTGCAGGGCCAATATAAAGAGCCCTTCAGGGACCTGTTCATTAACAGAAATGTACAAAGAACAAGAGGTCACCCCCTGAGACTGGAAGAGCAAAGATTTCATAGACAGCAAAGGAAGGGATTCTTTAAAGTAAGGATAGATATGGAACTCCATGCCTAGAGTGGTGGTGCTATCAAATAAAATAGATGCCTTCAAAAAGAGTCTAGATATACATTTAGGAAAGCAGGATGTACAGGTCTATTAATAACAGAATAAATATTCCTATATTAGAGCTTATTGATCCAAGGAGAAATCGGATTGCCTTTTGTAATACAGAAGGAATTTATCCCCCTAAGTGGCAAATTTGAAATACCTTCCTTAGGGATTTTTGCATTATTTTGGATCAAAAGCAGAAATGATAGGTAGACTGATTGCACTTGATGGACTTAGGCCTTTTTCATCCTAAATTACTAGGTTGTTATGTTATATCCTATGTGAGATTTCTGACACTGAAAAAAATATCAAAAAGAATCCGAAATCCTACCTAAAAAAAAAGTGAAACGCCCAAGCCAAAAGTTGCCTCCTGGCTGTGAGAACCTTATAGCATGGATTCTTACACAGCTGTTACTCCCCAATTCCTCCAGTACCACAATAATAAAGGGACTAAGAAAAAGAAGTCAATTTTTTTTTAAAGTTTTTTTTCTTACTGTTCTCTCCCTCTCCTATGTTTCCTCCTGCTTCTTCAAGCACCTTATGTTTCTCATGTTCTCCATTCCCTCGAGATTGTAAGCTTGTGAGCAGCGCCCTCTACCTCATGCTTTAGTCTAAATTGGTTTGTATAATTGTGTCTGTATCTCTCTTGCATGCTCTGTACCTGTCAGGCCTGTCCTGGGTGCGTAGCACAGAGAACTACAAATGGATAAGTCAAATGAGTAGTCAGAAGGCAGTCAGTGCAGGCAGTGTAGGTTCACAGATGATAATACCTGCCAAGGTTCAGGAATAAAGCAAGTAGGAGACTCTGGTAAGGGAAATCCAAGGGTCAAATGCCAGTAAATACAGTAATAAATCACAATAGGAAATGGGACTGCAACAAGTATCCCAACTTAACTAGTAAGCATTACCTGGAGGGTGGGCAGGGAATTTATAGAGCTGCCAATCAAACCCCTTGACACCTGGGATCTGCCCCCTCTCTTCTCTGAGCATAAAGAACCTGGGGGAGAGGAGGTAGCCTCCAGGCACCGTTGCGCTAGCTACACAGGGATGGCCGGGGATGCGGCCTACCTCATGGTTCTGCTACCAAAAACGGGAGGCTGAAGGAGTGCCATGAACCACCTGGGCAAGGTAGGAGAGGGTCCCTGGACCCTACTGTACCAAAGTGCTGCGTAAATTGCTGGCGCTATGTTAATAAATGGCACTGTGATGTAAAATAAAGCGACTGATAAAGTTTGTTTTATTTTGGTAATGTATGTGTTAAACTGCAAGTTCGCCGACCCATTCAGAGACTGACTGAGGCCCAATATTGTCCAGCGGTCAAGCACAGTATAATAATGTGGCTGATTTCATGTAAATTCCCATGTTTTGCACAAGTTAGGTGAATGTACGGCGAGATATCACGCGTCCATATTACACCACTCAATAGAAACTAACGTGCAAATACAGGAAGACTTCACAGCTCGGTCAGCACGAGTTCCTTCCATTAATAGAAATCCACATTTCAAACATGACTTAAAGGGCTGCCTGGCTACAAACCTGGCTTTTATTAATTTCCTGTGTGAAGTTTCTGGAAGGAAAATATACTTACAGGACTTTTATCTTTTAAGTATGTGCATTGCAGTGGAGTGTGTATTGCAGTGGAGACTGGAGTGTGCGTTGCAGTGGAATGTGCGTTGCAGTGGAATGTGCGTTGCAGTGGAATATGTATTGCTGTGGAGCGTGTGTTGCTGTGGAGTGTGCATTGCAGTGGAATGTGCGTTGCAGTGGAATGTGCGTTGCAGTGGAGTGTGCATTGCAGTGGAATGTGTATCGAGGATCACTCTCTAGCTAGGATCCCAACCAAGTTATTGGCTGTCAATTGCATGAATGTTCATTTTATAATTCGATACGTGACTATATTTTTTAAATTCATTCATCAAAGCATCCAGAGACAGTCTGGGATTTAATAATGTGATGAGTATCTCATCCACGTATAATGAGATTTTCATTTCGCAGTTTAGTTCATTCAGCCCTCAAGACATTATGATTATTTCTAATTGTTATTGCCAATGGCTCAATAGATAAGATATATAACAATGACAAAAGCGGGCATCCTTGCCTTGTACCATTTCCTAGTTTAAACCATTCAGAGCACATATTCTGCCCCACTGTTCTTACTGATGGGTTTTAATACATAGACATGATAGCTTCAAACATCCAGCCCTGAATGCTAAAGGATAATAGGACTTTTTTCAAAAAGTTCCAACTGACCCTATCAAATGCCATTTCAGCATCAACAGCCATGGTCAGTAGAGGCGTTCCCTTTCTTTGAGCAACGTCCATAATGTTTATTATCCTTGTGTTATAGCATGATGCTCTGCCGGGGATAAAGCCTATTTGATTCGAATGTATTATCCACTTAAGGACCTTTTTCAGCCAGGCCGCGAGAATTGATGCGAAAAACGTAACATCTGTATTGATTAAATATATAGGTCTATAGCTGGCCACATCGGTTGGGGGTTTATCCTGTTTTAGGAGGGGCAAAATATTTGCTCTTGTCAACTCGTCCGGAAAGGCACCTAACTGGACACAGCTATGGAAAGTCTTGGCTAAACGGGGACTCAGTTGAGAATTTTAGTTCTGTCTAGGTCACTATTAATTTGGTCTAGAGAGTTGTTCAACTGCTCATAATACTTATTGAAATGTTTACCAATCTCTTTAGGGGCCAAGTAGGTTATATCTTTGTCTATTAGCTTTATAATTCGACTTGCTGCCTTTTTTTTTTCTAAGCCTATCGGCGCCGGAGCTTTTACTATCTGGATTTGTTTTTTTATAAGTTTATGAAGTCTAGAGTTCAGCTTGCCCCTGCAGTGCTGCTTCAGAAACTGCTCCATGGGGGTTGGCTCCTCCCAAATTATACTCAAGGTAAAAAAAATTATCCTGAGGTAGTTGAACACCTCCCTGGAGGCAAGACTAAACTGAGTTTGCAGATATGAAAAGGAAAAAATAGCCCCCTTAACCAATATATCTGAGAATTCCATAATACCACGGTTTTGCCACCCTTGAGTATTTATATAGTTTATGTGGTATTTTCTACTTTTATATTGGATTTATACTGGTATTTTATACTGGAGTAGAGCTTGGCACTTTTCCTAATGCTTTTTACAACAAAGATTAAATGTTTTGAGAACTGGGTTTTCAGGATTTAAAGCCTTCAGACTATTCCCATCGCACCACAAGATATGGAAAAATTATCACAAAACGAGCCATCATACTGACCAGACATAGTTTTTGGATATCCGTAAAGGAGATCACACCATCTTACGGTCTCCGCTGCAGAATTTCCAGACCTATTCTGGGTCTCTTGTCTTGCCAGATATGATCCGAGACCTGTCTCTGGAACCCGTGTATCATCGGGGGGTCTACCGTGAGCAGGATATTCCTGAATAGGTAAGAGAGTTTACGGAGCAAATACCACCGCTACTCTCCCCATCCAGGAAAGTTCCATGCCCTTCCAAGCTGTAAGACTCCTCCCAAATTCCTTGGCGAGTTCTAAGTAGCTCAGTCTGGTAATTTTACTTAAATCCAAACAGAGTGTCACTCCCAATTATTCCTTCTTTATTCTGATCAATATGCTTTATATCAGGGGTCCTCAAACTACGGCCCGCGGGCCACATGCGGCCCGCCGAGGACATTTATGTGGCCCGCGGGGGGGTGCTGCCGGCACCCCCCCTTTCGCGCTGTTTACTTTCTTTTTCTTTCTTTCTGGCAGCCGCAAAGGATGCGGCTGCAGGAAAACGAAAAAAAAAATAAATTCACCTCGACCGGATGTGACGTTACGTCACATCCGGATCCGGTAACTGTTTCCCTCCTCCGCAGGAGGACACAGCGCGAGACGTCCGGGGACACAGCAGCTGGAGGTAAGTGATGGGGAAGCGGGGGAGGAGGGAGATATAACGAGCACTATTCCTGGGCATCGGACTGGCACAATATTCCTGGGCTCTGACTGGCATAATATTACTGGGCATCTGAATGCCAAAATATTTCTGGGCTCTGACTGGCATAATATTACTGGGCATCTGAATGGCAAAATATTCCTGGGCTCTGAATGGCATAATATTCCTGGGCAACTGACTGGCATAATATTCCTAGGCATCTGACTGGCATAATGTTCCTGGGCTCTGACTGGCATCATATTCCTGGGCTCTGACTGGCATAATATTCCTGGGCATCTGACTGGCATAATATTCCTGGGCATCTGACTGGCATAATATTCCTGGGCTGTGACTGGCATAATATTCCTGGGCATCTGACTGGCACAATATTACTGGGCATCTGACTGGCATAATATTCCTGGGCATCTGACTGGCATAATATTCCTGGGCTCTGACTGGCATAATATTACTGGGCATCTGAATGGCAAAATATTCCTGGGCTCTGAGTGGCATAATATTCCTGGGCATCTGACTGGCACAATATTCCTGGGCATCTGACTGGCATAATATTACTGGGCTCTGAATGGCATAATATTCCTGGGCATCTGACTGGCATCATATTCCTGGGCTGTGACTGGCATAATGTTCCTGGGCTCTGACTGGCATCATATTCCTGGGCTGTGACTGGCATAATATTCCTGGGCATCTGACTGGCACAATATTACTGGGCATCTGACTGGCATAATATTCCTGGGCATCTGACTGGCATAATATTCCTGGGCTCTGACTGGCATAATATTACTGGGCATCTGAATGGCAAAATATTCCTGGGCTCTGAGTGGCATAATATTCCTGGGCATCTGACTGGCACAATATTCCTGGGCATCTGACTGGCATAATATTACTGGGCTCTGAATGGCATAATATTCCTGGGCATCTGACTGGCATAATATTCCTAGGCATCTGACTGGCATAATGTTCCTGGGCTCTGACTGGCATCATATTCCTGGGCTCTGACTGGCATAATATTCCTGGGCATCTGACTGGCATAATATTCCTGGGCATCTGACTGGCATAATATTCCTGGGCTGTGACTGGCATAATATTCCTGGGCATCTGACTGGCACAATATTACTGGGCATCTGACTGGCATAATATTACTGGGCATCTGACTGGCATAATATTACTGGGCATCTGAATGGCAAAATATTCCTGGGCTCTGACTGGCATAATATTCCTGGGCTCTGACTGGCATAATATTCCAGGGCATCTGACTGGCATAATATTCCTGGGCTCTGACTGGCACAATATTCCTGGGCATCTGACTGTCATAATATTACTGGGCATCTGAATGGCAAAATATTCCTGGGCTCTGACTGGCATAATATTCCTTGGCCCTGACTGGCATAATATTCATGGGCATCTGAATGGCAAAATATTCCTGGGCTCTGACTGGCATAATATTCATGGGCATCTGACTGGCACAATATTACTGGGATTCTGACTGGCATAATATTACTGGGCATCTGAATGGCAAAATGTTCCTGGGCTCTGACTGGCATCATATTCCTGGGCTCTGACTGGCATCATATTCCTGGGCATTTGACTGTCATAATATTCCTAGGCATCTGACTGGCATAATATTCCTGGGCATCTGACTGGCATAATATTACTGGGCATCTGACTGGCATAATATTACTGGGCATCTGACTGGCATAATATTACTGGGCTCTGACTGGCACACTATTCCCATTGAAATACTGGTAAGTTTGTTGATTTAACTTTACTTTATTTTAAATATTGTATTTGTTCTCGTTTTGTTCAAAATAAGATATATGCAGTGTGCATAGGAATTTGTTCATAGTTTTTATTTTTACTATAGTCCGGCCCTTCAACGGTCTGAGGGACAGTGAACTGGCCCCCTGTTTAAAAAGTTTGAGGACCCCTGCTTTATATCTATAAGCTGCTCACTCTCCTTATTTTGATCATTGTGGTAGATGATAAGCCCAGTCTATGACCTTGATAAACCTGATGTGTCTTCCAAACTGCTAGTATAGATAGAGTCATGAAATAAATCAGGAAACAGACAGGGATACATTTATATATATATATATATATATATATATATATATATATTTTATTTTTTTTGCAGCCATAAGCAGATGTGCAATTTAAATACTGCTGCAATTTTTATATTATTTTTAAAATCCGGTTGATCCAGAGGAAGGCAAAGAAAACCCCAGTGAAACATTAGCCAATTTTGTCTCATGTGAAAAAAAAAATTCCTTCCTGACACCAAATATAGCGATCGGTTTTGTCTCTGGATCATCCACTTGGTGTATATAACTGCACATTACTGGAGACAAAACATGTACACATACAATCATCCCCGGTTAGAGAGCTTACAATCTAATGAGGATAGACTTAAGAATAAGGAGGTCCCTGCCCTGCAGAGCGACTCACCTGCCCTAACCAGCTCTGCTGAGCTTACAATCTAATGGAAGGGATACTATACAAAGATCTATCCCCACAAAGCTTACAATCTAATAAGAATATAATACAGAGTAAGGAGGTCCCTGCCCTGCAGAGCGACTCACCTGCCCTAACCAGCTCTGCTGAGCTTACAATCTAATGTACAGTATACAATACAGATATATATCCCCACAAAGCTTACAATCTAATAAGAATACAATACAGAGTAAGGAGGTCCCTGCCCTGCAGAGCGACTCACCTGCCCTAACCAGCTCTGCTGAGCTTACAATCTAATGTACAGTATACAATACAGATATATATCCCCACAAAGCTTACAATCTAATAAGAATATAATACAGAGTAAGGAGGTCCCTGCCCTGCAGAGCGACTCACCTGCCCTAACCAGCTCTGCTGAGCTTACAATCTAATGTACAGTATACAATACAGATATATATCCCCACAAAGCTTACAATCCAGTGGCGTAGCGTGGGGGGTGCAGGGGGGGCCGGCCGCACCGGGCGCAATATCTGGGGGGGCGCACTAGCCCTATGCGGCCGCCAGGGCCGTCTTTAACGCGGGGCAAACGGGGCAGCTGCCCTGGGCCCATTTACTCCTGGGGGGCCCCAAGGCAGCTGTCCCGTGGGCCCCCAGCCCCTGCTGCCGCGTTCACAGCGCATTGCGCTTGTGAACGCTTTTTTCCGGCAAGCCGCATCCGATGGATGCGACGGCCGAAAAAAAAAAAAAAAAAACTGACGCCGGATGTGACGTCGCGTCACATCCGGTGTCTGCTTCCCTCCTCCGTGCAAGAGGGAAGACTGCACTGAGGAGACATCCGGCGGGGGACACGGAGCCGCTTCATGTAAGTACGGGGGGGGGGGGGGGGGGGCTGGCTGGCACAATATTCCTGGTATCTGACTGGCACTATATTACTGGGTATCTGAATGGCACAATATTACTGGGCATCTGATTGGCACTATATTACTGGGTATCTGATTGGCACTATATTACTGGGTATCTGATTGGCACTATATTACTGGGCATCTGATTGGCACAATATTACTGGGTATCTGATTGGCACTATATTACTGGGTATCTGATTGGCACTATATTACTGGGCATCTGACTGGCACTATATTACTTGGCATCTGATTGGCACTATATTACTGGGCATCTGACTGGCACTATATTACTGGGCATCTGACTGGCACTATATTACTGGGCATCTGATTGGCACTATATTACTGGGTATCTGATTGGCACTATATTACTGGGTATCTGATTGGCACAATATTACTTGGCATCTGATTGGCACTATATTACTGGGCATCTGATTGGCACTATATTACTGGGTATCTGATTGGCACTATATTACTTGGCATCTGACTGGCACTATATTACTGGGTATCTGATTGGCACTATATTACTGGGTATCTGATTGGCACTATATTACTGGGCATCTGATTGGCACTATATTACTGGGTATCTGATTGGCACTATATTACTGGGTATCTGACTGGCACTATATTACTGGGCATCTGACTGGCACTATATTACTGGGCATCTGATTGGCACTATATTACTGGGTATCTGATTGGCACAATATTACTTGGCATCTGATTGGCACTATATTACTGGCCATCTGATTGGCACTATATTACTGGGTATCTGATTGGCACTATATTACTTGGCATCTGATTGGCACTATATTACTGGGCATCTGATTGGCACTATATTACTGGGCATCTGATTGGCACTATATTACTGGGTATCTGACTGGCACTATATTACTTGGCATCTGACTGGCACTATATTACTGGGCATCTGATTGGCACTATATTACTGGGTATCTGATTGGCACTATATTACTTGGCATCTGATTGGCACTATATTACTGGGTATCTGATTGGCACTATATTACTGGCCATCTGATTGGCACTATATTACTGGTATCTGATTGGCACTATATTACTTGGCATCTGATTGGCACTATATTACTGGGCATCTGATTGGCACTATATTACTGGGTATCTGATTGGCACTATATTACTTGGCATCTGATTGGCACTATATTACTGGGTATCTGATTGGCACTATATTACTGGGTATCTGATTGGCACTATATTACTTGGCATCTGATTGGCACTATATTACTGGACATCTGACTGGCACTATATTACTGGGCATCTGGCTGGCACAATAATACTGGGCATCTGACTGGCACAATAATACTGGGCATCTGACTGGCACTATTTTACTGGGCATCTGGCTGGCACAATAATACTGGGCATCTGACTGGCACAATAATACTGGGCATCTGACTGGCACTATATTACTGGGCATCTGGCTGGCACAATAATACTGGGCATCTGGCTGGCATAATATTACAGGCATCTGGCTGGCACTATATTACTGGGCTCTGACTGGCACAATATTACAGGCATCTGACTGGCATAATATTACAGGCATCTGACTGGCACAATATTACAGGCATCTGACTGGCACAATATTACAGGCCTCTGACTGGCACAATATTCCTGGCCTCTGACTGGCACAATATTCCTGGCCTCTGACTGGCACACTATTACAAGCATCTGACTGGCATAATATTACAGGCATCTGACTGGCACAATATTACAGGCATCTGACTGGCACAATATTACAGGCATCTGACTGGCACAATATTCCTGGCCTCTGACTGCACACTATTACAGGCATCTGACTGGCATAATATTACAGGCATCTGACAGGCACCATATTCCTGGGCTCTGACAGGCACAATATTCCTGGGCTCTGACAGGCACAATATTCCTGGTATCTGATTGGCACAATATTATTGGTATTTGACTGGCACAATATTACTGGTATCTGACTGGCACATTATTACTGGGCTCTGACTGGCACAATATTGCAGGCATCTGACTGGCACAATATTACTAGGCTCTGACTGGCACAATATTACTGGGCTCTGACTGGCACAATATTACTGGCATCCGAAAGTTACAATATTACTGGCATCTGAATGGCACAACAATTATGGCATATGTGTGTGTGTGTGTGTGGGGGGGGTGTTAGAGGTACAGGATTGAGGAAGTTGGCTCCATCTAGCCCAGTCTTGGATCATCTCCAGGGTATGGTTCCATTTTGATGTTTAGTTTTTGTTCTTGATATTTTTTGTCGTTTACGATGGTTGTGAGACGACATATAATAGCATGGCCCATGCTAGGTTACTACATGTGTATATTTGTATTCATAGACCTGCTGAAAATGTGGAGAATGTGTGTAATGCATGTTCGCACTCAATAAAGTGTTGGAAAATAAACTTGTATTTAGATGCATTTTACTTTAATTACATAAGTATTTTCATAACAAACAATACATGTGCTTGGGGGGTAAGGGTTTCTTTAACTAATCTAGTAGAAGAGACTCGAGTGCTAAAATCCACGGGTTAGGGGGCGCAAATTACTTGCCTTGCCCCGGTTGCTGACAACCCACGCTACGCCACTGTTACAATCTAATAAGAATATAATACAGAGTAAGGAGGTCCCTGCACTGCAGAACTGTTGCATAAACCAGCTCTGCTGAGCTTACAATCTAATGTAGGACTGACACACAGGTGGCCTTCAGCCTTTTGTGGACTATCTCTACAATATTCCCCTGCCAGCCCTTCATAGTAAGTAGCACATGTCCTACACCACCTGCATTGGCTTCCAATTAAATGGCAAACCTGTTTTATTGGCTTGCTGACCTTCAAAACCTTAAACAATCAAGGCCCACAGTACCTGACAGACCTCCTGACACAATATATTCCATCTCGCTCACTTCGGTCAGCCAATAAATCGCTCCTGTACCCAGAATAAAGAGGAGCTACCCAGGTTCCCAGGGATTTTCAAAATGCCTTGCCGTGGTATGTACCAAAACTCGACAGGCTAACATGATCTGCTTCTGCAGCAAACAGTGAAAGCTGAGATGGGTTGGAACTTGCTTCTGTGATGTCACACATTCTGTTCTGATGTCATAATGTACAGTTGTCTGTACTGTACGTTTCTGTTTGAAATATTACTTCATATAGAAAAATATATCTCACAGGGATATTTAGTGCTGGGTTTATTTTTTATACAGTTCTAGTCACTAAAATTGCATTCATGACAGTCCCAGATTAACAACTGACAAACTATCTTTTCCCGCTTTCCTCCAGTTTGGTTCTGTTTTTCCTCCTGCCCCATGTTTCCATTTCTTCCCTATCTATATGTATCTGGGTGTGGGGATTGAGTTGCCAGAAAGCTGGTATTTTGCCAGCATGAAGCCGATGCTAAGTTAATGGAAACATTATTATGGCTGGTGGGTTTTTTTTTTTTAAGAAAATGTGGCAATCCCAGGAAGGGATGGTAAGGTTAGCATAGATTACACCCACCCACCAGCTGAAGAAGTTCCTTACGAAACGCGTCCTGAAGGGTGTTCTATTGTTACTGTGTATGTGCAAGTAGTGTATACATTTTATACCTATTTTCAGTTACCTAGCCAGGTGAACAGCACTTTATTAGCAGTGGGTAAGATTGTTTTTACCATTTTAACCTATTGTTTTTCTTTTTTGTATTTTTATGTATATTTATATATTCAGACTTAGTATTTATTCTGTTTCTATGTCTATGTGACCACTTACTTATATTTGTTTCTAGTGGTACTGGACCCCCATTTGGTCTTTTTACTTATATATATTTTTATTTCGTGATCTGTAATAAATATCCTATTTCCTTTAATCATTTGTCTTGTTGTCTCTGGGGTATACTTTAGCTCTGTCTCTTCCTTTTTTAACCTTATAGATCATGCGATATAAATCTGTGTCCAGCAGCTATTTTTCAGATGTTGGTTGACTCAAGTCCCATATTGTTTGGCCACCAAATGGCAGCATACTCCCCCCCCCCCCCCCCCCCCCCCAGTGAGATTCAGGAACACAACCCCGCAGTCCTGATCACCTCGGTCCCAGAAACCAGAGGTGGTTTTCTGACAAAAAACTTGAGTGAATTCTACTGCACAGGCTCAATTCACTCAGTGCGCACCACGGAGCATGTGCACAAAGTTACAGCTGTCAATCAGCCCCGTGTGTCCCCCTCTGTCCCCCGTGTGTGACTTCCACTTACTAGCGTAGCATGTCACTGATAGAAGTTTTACCAATCGCTTGCTACGCTACTAAGTAAGAATAATCAGTAAGACGCTTATACGTTACCACAGCTGATCCGGAGGGGGCGTGAGATGCTGTGTGTCCCTGGCGCAGGCGCTCTTCTAACAAAGTTTAGAAGCTGATTGACAGCTGTAACTTTGTGCCCATGCTCTGTGGTGTGCGATGAGTGAATTCTACTGCGCCTGTGCAGTAGAATTCACTCGCATTTTTTGTCAGAACAGTGAAATCCTGTGTGTGTCAGTAATGTGCACAATGCGCAGTAGAGCCCAGTAGCATGAGTGACAGCGCTACCACGCATGCACAGTAGCACTGTCAGTCTGAGTGACTGTGCCTCCGCACATGCGTGGGACCACTGACACTTGACCTCCCAAGTTCTGCGCCCCTGGCATCCAGATTTGACGGTGGGAAACTTGGGAGGTATGCTAGTGGAAGTTGTTGTTTAGCATAATCTAGAACAGCGATTGGCAACCTGCCGGCCGCTGGGCCCCAAGAGGAGAGCCCGATAAAAAATTAAAAATCATTGACAGCGTATATGACGGAAAACTGAGATGACAGAAAGTCATATCCGGTGGCTGTGTTTCCCTCCTCTGTGCAGGGCAAATTGGCTGGGGCAGATTAAATGTCAAAATAATACTGGTATATTATTGGGCACATTGGCTGGGGCAGATTAAATGTCAAAATAATACTGGTATATTATTGGGCACATTGGCTGGGGCAGATTAAATATCAAAATAATACTGGCATATTATTGGTCAAATTGGCTGGGGAATAATAATGGCAAATAATACTGGCATATTATTGGGCAAATTGGCTGGGGCATATCAAATGGCAAAATAATATTGGCATTTTATTGGGCAAATTGGCTGGGGCATATTAAATGGCAAAATAATACTGGTATATTATTGGGCACATTGGCTGGGGCAGATTAAATGTCAAAATAATGCTGACATATTATTGGGCAAATTGGCTGGGCCATATTAAATGGCAAAATAATACTGGCATATTATTGGTCAAATTGGCTGGGGCAGATTAAATGTCAAAATAATACTGGCATATTATTGGGCAAATTGGCTGGGGCAGATTAAATGTCAAAATAATACTGGCATATTATTGGGCACATTGGCTGGGGCAGATTAAATGTCAAAATAATAATGGCATATTATTGGTCAAATTGGCTGGGGAATAATAATGGCAAATAATACTGGCATATTATTGGGCAAATTGGCTGGGGCATATCAAATGGCAAAATAATATTGGCATTTTATTGGGCAAATTGGCTGGGGCATATTAAATGGCAAAATAATACTGGTATATTATTGGGCACATTGGCTGGGGCAGATTAAATGTCAAAATAATGCTGACATATTATTGGGCAAATTGGTTTGGCCATATTAAATGGCAAAATAATACTGGCATATTAATGGCAAAAGTAATACTGGCATATTACTGGCAAAAGTAATACTGGAACATTAATGGCAAAAGTAATACTGGCATATTACTGGCAAAAGTAATACTGGAATATTAATGGCAAAAGTAATACTGGCATATTAATGGCAAAATAATACTGGCATACTAATGGGCAAATTGTAATGCAGTGGTTTTGTTTGTCTATTTATGATTTGTAATGCACTGGTTGTGTTTGTGTATATATGATTTTGTAATGCACTGATTTGGTTTGCATATCATTGGTAATGCACTGGTTTGGTTTGTCTATTTATGATTTGTAATGCACTGGTTGTGTTTGTGTATGTATGATTTTGTAATGCACTGATTTGGTTTGTCTGTGTATCATTGGTAATGCACTGGTTTGGTTTGTCTATTTATGATTTGTAATGCACTTGTCTTGGTTTGTGCATTCGTTATTTACTTTGCATACTTGTTCTTATGTTCTGTGTATGCACTTTATAACTTAATTTTTATATATATTTTTGTTTGTGGTGTGCCACTGAGTTCTGGGAAGACTTTTGGTGTGCCCTGGGTGAGAAAACGTTGAGGAGCACTGATCCAGAAGACCAAGGTTGGACACTGAGGGTGTAGAGGATAACACTTTAAATAACTTGCCAGGAAGCTTTAGCTCTAAAGGGTAATGGAATTAGTAAATCAAATTACAGAGGAGGGTGTGCTAGAGTAAAGGAGGAGGGTAGATGTTGCCCAACAGAGGCTGTTTCTTCCTGATTCTTGGCAGGCAGTTCTTGAACACTGAACTACTATTTTAGAGTGAACATGCTGAACCAGAGTAACAAGAGAGGTCTGATGATGCAGAAAAAACATGCAACACAAAAGACCAGTAGTTACAATCACAATTAGGTGAAATCAACCCTTAAAGATCAACTGCTGTAGAAAAAGGGAAAAAAAAGTTATGTTTAAGTGAAAAGTTACATCAAGTGTAGAACTTTTAAAAAGAAATGCTTTAATGAATGAATACTTGAATAGCTCTATCAGCGACCTGACATATTTGGTGACCATTGCAAGTAATGGAAGGTGAAATGATCAAAGCTATTTTTGAGACTCAAGTCAAAGTCAGCACCTGAGTCTCTAAAATAGCTTTGATCATTTTGCCTCCCATTACTTTCAATGGGGAAGATTTAAATCTGTTGTTTGTTTTAGTTTTTTTTACTCAGGCACCAAATTTGATTAAGTCTCAAAATGAAAGTCGACCGCCAAAGTCTAATTTTAGTGAATAGACCCATCTGTGTGAGTGTCTCTATCTCTCCCCCTTTATGTGGCTCTCTCTCCCCCTGCAGTGTTGTCATCCCCCACTCCATTATCTCTGCTCGGTTGATCTCCCCCTGGCTGCAGCCAAAATTCTTAAAGTGGCGGTGACGGCCACATTTCTTAAAGTGGTCGCATTACACACCGGCCCCCGAGCAGAAGGCCTACCGGGAATTTCCTGGTATCCCGGTGGGCCTATGAGATCTCCATTCTGATAAATTAATTGGCTTCTGTATGTTTGGGTGTATATAAATCCTTTCTGCAGCATGTGGAACACATACGGTATGTATCACTGGAAACAGGGCTGTTGTTGGGAACTGTGAGTCTTCATACCTCCCAACTCATGCCCCAACAAATCAGGACTCCTGGAGGCACAGCTTGCGCGCATGCGCTGTTAGTGTTGTCTCTCCACCTGACAACACTGTGCGCAGTAACAAAAGACTCTATTGTCCACAACACCAGAGAATTTGATATCTGCTGCGGGATTGTGGTCCAAAGTCCTGCTGTCCTGGTGAGCGCTACCTTTGTCCCAAAGAGCGGACAGAACAAAAGCTCGGCAGGCCAGCTAGACTGACTCCCAAAGTCGCAACTGTCCTGCGCAAAGTGGCACAGTTGGGAAGCCTGAGACATGTATACAATTAACATGGGAGAAGCCATTTTTTTTGTTTTTTGTTTACTGCAACTGCTATTTGCAGTTTGAATGGTGTAATTCAATAAAATTGCCAGTTATATGGATGCTGCCCTGCAGATTTTCATCAAATAGAAAAAAATATTGGCTATGCTATTCCCTCCATAGATTTAACATTGACCACCAGCCTAGAGGTAAAATACTGGCTGGGTGGCAGCCCTGCCTGCCAAAAGTAGAGTTCATAAGTGTCAAACAATTATTTAATTAACCCTTAAGTAACAGGACTGTTTATATATTGTACTGTTCGTGACCATGGCTGCTTTCATATTTATGTGGTATTTGTGTTTAGCTATAATTTTTCTCTTTCTCATTTAACGTACCCACACATTTTATGTATTGTATACCGTTTCTATCGCCATGAAAAGGCTTTATTTAGGTGCCATTATATTCATTGTATCATATAATTTACACACACACAAAAAAAACAAGCACCCATGAGATATTTCCCCATGACAAGTTTCCTTCACACCTTGACCCTGATAACAAATCTGTCTGCATCTCAGCTAATAGCAAACCACAAAGACTGATAAAAAGGAATGTATAGAACACAGACCACAACAGATAGCTCTCTAGTAGTGTTGAGAGAACCCGAACCGCACTGTTCGGGTTCATACCGAACATTACGGTTTTTGGACCCCGGATCCGAACACGGACATTCCACTGTATGTTCGTGTTGGAGTTCGGGGTTCGGCGATTACATTGTATGTAATGCTATTGGCTTTCTATAAACCGAAATAGAGTCCCCATTCATAAGAATTTCTTATGAATGGGGACTCTATTTCGGTTTATAGAAAGCCAATAGCATTACATGTATTCCATAAGCCGAAAGTCTATAAACCGAACAACATTTGGTTTATAGACTTTCAGTTTATAGAATAGCAATAGCATTACATGTATTCTATAAACCGAAGGTCTATAAACCGAATGTCGTTCGGTTTATAGACTTTCGGTTTATGGAATACATGTAATGCTATTGGCTTTCTATAAACCGAAATTGAGTCCCCATTCATACGAATAGGTCAATTGACCTATTCGTATGAATGGGGTCACTTTTACCCACATTGTACTTCCTTTTGCAGCCCTCTAAGCCTTTCCAGGACTTTTTTAGAGGCATTTTAGTGGCCAAAAGTTCGTGTCCCCATTGACTTCAATGGGGTTCGGGGTCAAGTTCGAGCACGGACCTGGACTTTTTTCCGAAGTTCAGCTGTACCCGCCGAACCCGAACATCCAGGTGTCCGCTCAACTCTACTCTCTAGAGATTCAGTTTCACTTGCAAAAGGCTTCTATAGGATCATAGTCACCAACCAGGGCCGGCGCCACCAGTAAGGCGACCTAGGCAGCTGCCTAGGGCGCATTTTGGCTGGGGGCGCCGGAACACTGTGTCAAAAAAAAATAAAAAATCCTCCTCCTTACTTACCTCGTCGGCGTTGCTGCGTCTCCGGTGCTGGGCCGCCTGTGGCTGAGAGGGAAGCGTTGTGCGCTCCCCTCCAGCCAATGCGCTTTCAGTAAAGTTTTTTTTTTTTTAAACAAACTTTATTGAAAGCGCATTGGCTGGAGGGGAGCGCACAACGCTTCCCTCTCAGCCACAGGCGCCCCAGCACCGGAGACAGAGCAGCAGCGACGAGGTAAGTAAGGGAAGGAAGGGGGAAAGTCCTGGCATATTGTGGGGGCAAAGTCCTGGCATATCGTGGGGGCAAAGTCCTGGCATATCGTGTGGGCAAAGTCCTGGCATATTGGGGGGCAAAGTCCAGGCATATTGGGGGGCAAAGTCCAGGCATATTGGGAGGCAAAGTCCTGGCATTTCGTGGGGGCAAAGTCCTGGCATATCGTGGGGGCAAAGTCCAGGCATATTGGGGGGCAAAGTCCAGGCATATTGGGGGGCAAAGTCCTGGCATATTGTGGGGGCAAAGTCCTGGCATATTGTGGGGGCAAAGTCCAGGCATATTGGGGGGCAAAGTCCTGGCATATTGTGGGGGCAAAGTCCTGGCATATCGTGGGGGCAAAGTCCTGGCAGATCATGGGGGCAAAGTCCTGGCATATCGTGGGGGCAAAGTCCAGGCATATTGGGGGGCAAAGTCCTGGCATATTGTGGGGGCAAAGTCCTGGCATATTGTGGGGGCAAAGTCCTGGCATATTGTGGGGGCAAAGTCCTGGCATATCGTTGGGGTAAAGTCCTGGCATATTGGGGGGCAAAGTCCAGGCATATGGTAGGGGCAAAGTCCTGGCATATGGTGGGGGCAAAGTCCTGGCATATGGTGGGGGCAAAGTCCTGGCATATGGTGGGGGCAAAGTCCTGGCATATGGTGGGGGCAAAGTCCTGGGATATTGAGGGGCATAATCCTGGGATATTGAGGGGCATAATCCTGGGATATTGAGGGGAATAATCCTGGCATATTGAGGCTTAAGTTATGGTACTTATTCTCCACCATTCTTAATAGGGGGCTTTATTGCAACATGTAACTCTGTTAACTCTCTTTTAATTTAAATGCTGAGAAAGGGGTGGAACATGTGATGTCATGATATGGGAAAATAATATGATAATGGGGGGGGGGGGGCGGCAAATTTTATTGTGCCTAGGGCGGCAAAAATCCTTGCACCGGCCCTGTCACCAACAGTCCTGCTTTTGAGTCCTATACCAGCACACAGTGGATTTCCAAATGCTGAAGAATTGAACTCCAGTGCCACTTATCAAGTCCATCATGGGACTATTTCCAGTTTAATGGTATTTATTTGGTCTGCTGATGATTCTAGCTGAGGGGGAATTGAACCTGCAGGTTGAATGGATTCTGCAGATGGTTAGTCCTCTGAGCTAGCTCCCCAGCCTCCCCAGTGACTAATAACTTAGTACAGTAGCTTGATCAGAAAGCCTGATTGTAGAGCTCTAGCTACACTGGGCCAGAAGCCACAGCTTTCCCAGCTTGTCGGACTCTCCCTGGGTTCAGATCTGCAGAGGTTTTTGATCTTCATATTTACCAAAGACATAAAACCCACTACTTAAATATTTCTTATTGTGTGAATTAAAACGTAGGCCGCCTGAAAATGGCCACTAGGCAAATTAAAGGAAAACAGGGAGAGGTCTTATAATAAAATCATTGAGTCGTTCATATCGGGTATGCACAGGGGGCAGAGGCAGTAGGTGTAATAGAGTAATGTTGGAAATTGTTTGTACACTATATAATTTGAATCAATAAATAAACATAAGTAATAAAAATACCTATACATGTAAAGTGTACACCGGGTAGAATGTTGTAGTAGAACCTTAGAGAAAAACTGGAGCCCTGACACATTTCGCCGTCAACCTTCCGCAGAGGGTTTCAATTTACAATGGTGGAAACACCTTAAATACGAAAAAAAAGAGAGAAAACAGTATAAGAGAGAGAGAGAGAGAGAGAGAGAGAGAGAATGAATATTATTGATGAGAGTCCTGGAAATAATGCAAAATGGTTTGGAGAAAAATATATACATATAAATAAATAAATGAATAAAAACTATGTTTAGAAATGTGGGAGAAATGTGAAAGGGGAAATCATGCTAGTAAAAGGGGAAGGGTATCTATCGTTTCTTAAAATAAGAGCAATTTAAAATGAGAAAAATGGTGTGTTTTTTCAATTTCTCAGCCTAATTTAGAAACATATTTGGCTGTATAGGTTTGCTGTCCCCTGCCCCACATGTGTAGTCACTATCCGCGCCTACTTGAAAAAGGCAGTATAACGAATTGCTGAAATGCATTGTGTTTGTTTGGGGCAATCCAGGGCAATCCGTTATATTACCATAGAGGTCTTTATTCTCCTGCCCGGGGTAATCCAAATCCTCTCTCCATATGTTCTAAGTGAGTGTTTATTATACTGACAGACAATGTTTCTATTCCCCTGCACCTTGTCGTTAACTGCAGCTTTGTCTATCTGACTTTTTTTTTTTATACGTGAAGTGTTTATACGTCTAATCAAGTTGAAGTGTTTTCTTCTTGGAACAGATGGTCGGACGAATCGGGGACCTTTTAAAATTTTTTATCTGGGGTGTATACTAGATGCCACAAAGATAGGGGGTCCCTATATGGGGAAGAAGGTTGAGCCCATTGGGCTAGACTTATGCAATGGGTTGTGCTCTCTCTGGATCATACAGGAAGGCCCCCCCTCACCTGTGGCCCACCCCCACCCGCCAGTGTGAAAGAATATTTCTTAATGTCTCTTTTTTATTTATTTTTTCTCTGTTTGTTCGTTGTGTTATGCGGTTCCTTTACATTTATGTTTTATATATTTCATGACTAGAATAGGGCTATCCCACGTGTGGGAAAACACTGAGGAACTGTTGTTGGTATATAATTACGTAGAGTTCAGTATAGTATACTCCGCGTAATGTTTTTAAAAAGTGGCGTGTAACTGTTTTTGATACTTTAAAAATAAAATGTATAAAAAAAAAAGTTAAAGTGTTTTCTTAAAGAGACACAGGTGTACTGAATGTTCATTCATATATTTTTCATTTGTAATTTAACACTGTATAGTGTATATGTGATGAACGTACCGTAGTTCTGAAGTGGAGCCCCAATTTGCAGAAGTGACAGCCCTTGCCAGACACCACAATACTGGAGAGTATGGTGAGCTGCAGTAGTGATATCGGGCACAAGCCAGAGCCATCGGGGAGCCAGAAGGTAGAGGAGTCGAAAAACAGGCCGGGGTCGGGTTTCCAGAAGACAGCATAAACCAGGGAAGAAGCCAAATCACAGGAACCAGAAAACAGGAGAATCCAAATAGAGAAGCCGGGTCGAAAACAGGAACAAATCAGGTAGAAACACAGTGTACAACTAACACAGGAACTAGCTTGGTAATACTCAAGCAATTTGTGACAATGCGCGCCTTGATTTTAAAGGGCTACAGCTCCGCCCCCGTGACGCGTGATACGTGCGCCATGCTGTCCGTTTCCATAGCGACGCTTGGGACAGGAAAGCTACAGAATTGTTGCACGCGCGAGTGAGTTGCCATTGCCGCGCGCGCACTAAGCGGGGGGTCTGACGGCGAGGGACACGGGAGCTGCGAGTACCTGATCGCGGGGACCTCCTGGTGACCGATCTGGTAGGGGGGTGACGGGGGGTACCTTTGCTGACCTTACAGTATATTACCTAACCTTTTATTATCTATATTCCTTGTATGTATATTTTATTTAGATCTTAAATTATGTTATTTTCCTAACAATTGTGTTTGTATTTATTATGAATTCTTTGCACTGTACAGTATTTATATTGATGCTACTGTATTTCACCAGGGCTGAAAGGCTTTTAAATATATTTTTTATATTTCAATCTTTATTTAATTTTACATTAATTTCTTTCCAATAATCTAAACAAACACGTAAATATACATAGAAGTAATTCAACGGGTCAAAATACGCATTCGTTTGCAAAAACAAAAATATTTTAGCATCAAGGTAGCTCCAATACATTTTCCAATTTTAACACTTATAAGAGGTAAAAGAGGATGGGAGGGAGAAGGAGAAGAACTAGAAATGAAAAGAAAAACTTGACCTCGACTCCCCTGCCACCCAGGGTAGCCCCCAAGATGCACTCTCATACACCACACACCACATCATCCACATTTGCATCCTCATTTCATTCGTCCAACAGCCAACCACCTGGGGTCCGGATCTTGGCGGGGGGGGGGGGGGGGGAGCAGTCAGTGCTCTATACTTAGCAAAAACCTGCGGGGGGCGATGGCCGAATAGTGAGACAGAGGCGTCGAGAAATCTCCTCACAGGGGGTAAATAACCCCGGAAGAAGCCAGGGAACAGGGAGACGCCCCCGACCAGTGAGAGAAATCAGTTCGATAGCTCCAACCATTTTGACCAAATTCCCTCATAGGTTTCTTTACTATCTTTATTTTTATTTTTGGCCCTCAAGAGGAAATGTTTTTCGGCCTCGGCCTAGAAGTTTATCTGCGACTTAATTTCGGGCCAGGACGGTATTTCTGACCTCCTCCAATATCTTGATAGACATATTTTAAAAGCTGCGAGAATGTTGATACAGAGGGCCTTCCGATTTTTATCAGTTTCCAGTAAATCTAAATGGAACAGAAAGGCTTGTGGAGTAAGTTGCCCTTGATTAGGGGTCACCCCTTCTATTAAAGCGGATGCCTTCTGTCTTATCGCTAATAACTCGTTGCAATCCCACCATATATGACGGTGAGATCCAATTGCCTGATGGCAACGCCAACATAAATCGTTTGCATTTACGTCAAATTTAGCCAACCTTTAAGGAACTAGATACCATCTATGAATAAGTTTATAAAATTGCTCATGGATGTTGATACAATGATTTGCTCCCCTAACTTCTTGCCATACCTTGAACCAATCTTGGGGGCTTTTAAATATCTTAATGGTGAAAATGAACAGTTAATCAAAATACTTCTGGTCAAAGCATTTTGGACGAGGGGTAGTTGGTGACTTTGTAAAATAGTATTCCTTTCCAGTGTTGCTTCAACACATGGTATACATGTGTAATTTGCATATCAAGCCACAGGGTGATGTATATCAACAGATGACGGCAAATTTAGAAATGTTTTTCTCCCATTTAAGCATTGTCTTGCTATTCTGCGTAAACAGACAACAACCCTCCCTTTAAAAAAACAAATATATTCTGCACAAGAGAGAGAGAGAGAAAGAGAGAGAGAGAGAGAGAGAGAGAGAGAGAGAGAGAGAGAGAGAGAAAGAAAGAGAGAGAGAGAGAGAGAGAGAGAGAGAGAGAGAGAGAAGAGAGAGAGAGAAAGAAGAGAGAGAAAGAGAGAGAGAGAGAAAGAGAGAGAGAGAGAGAAGAGAGAGAGAGAGAGAGAGAGAGAGAGAGAGAGAGAAGAGAGAGAGAGAAAGAAAGAGAGAGAGAGAGAGAGAGAGAGAGAGAGAGAGAGAGAGAAGAGAGAGAGAGAAAGAAGAGAGAGAAAGAGAGAGAGAGAGAAAGAGAGAGAGAGAGAGAAGAGAGAGAGAGAGAGAGAGAGAGAGAGAGAAGAGAGAGAGAGAAAGAAGAGAGAGAAAGAGAGAGAGAGAGAAAGAGAGAATAGAGAGAGAAGAGAGAGAAAGAAGAGAGAGAAGGAGAGAGAGAGAGAGAGAGAGAGAGAGAGAGAGAGAGAGAGAGAGAGAGAGAGAGAGAAAGAAGAGAGAGAAAGAGAGAGAGAGAGAAAGAGAGAATAGAGAGAGAAGAGAGAGAAAGAAGAGAGAGAAAGAGAGAGAGAGAGAGAGAGAGAGAGACAGACAGACAGACAGACAGACAGACAGACAGACAGAGAGAGAGAGGTGTCTGTCTGCTCTAGATCGTCTTCTGGAGTATTTCTAGAGTGGAACCCACATTACCATCGCTGCCAATAGTTAGACACACAGTAAGCAGTCATTTTTCTATTATGGCTGCTATTTCTGCCTGTGCCAGGATTAGACTTCCGCCCAGAAACATTTTTTGGTGACAAACAATTGGCACTTTGTTCATGAAATCACATTCGGTTTATAGATCACAGGGTGTAGACGCCACGGTCTATTTGTGGTTTCACTTCCCTCTACCTTCGCAATGTTTTGGTTTACCGGTTGTGGGAACGTTTCTGAAAAGGGAATAAACAAGGGGAGGGCTGTGTACAGCTTGGCTTAAACTTTCTGGAATTATTCTCTTGCCTAAAGGATCAGTCGATCTCTGGCACCCAAAGTCACACAATGCATGGATCGTTCATGATATTTATTTATTCTCTACTTCCACAGCATAAAGCAATATTTTTTTGATGGTGAAAATGTAGATGGATATTTTAAAGCTCAGATGTAGCCCCTGTGGTGGACACAGAAACATAGAATGTGTCGGGAGATAAGAACCATCCGGTCCATCTAGTCTGCTCAATTTTTCTAAATACTTTTATTAGTCCCCCGTTCCCGGTCTTATAGCTAGGATAGCCTTGTGCCTATCCCACGCATGCTTAAACTCCTTCACTGTGTTTACCTCTACCACTTCTGGACATAATCACTGCCCCGGCTGTACAATCAGTAATTGTGGGAACTATTCACTAAAAGATGAGTTGAGGTTAGATGAACATTTCATCTCACCAGTTTCGCTACACATTGAGCAATGACAAACATGGTGAGTTTGGTTCACGGTGGGGAACTCTCCAGGTCTGCATTAACAGTTCTTTTTAAATACAGCTCAATGGGTAATGTATGTAATGTAACAGCCTGTCGCATAGAAGTGCTAATTTGCAAACACTTTTACACTCTCTGCCTCTAAACATTGGTTGCAGTGACAAAATACAGCATAACAAATTGATTCCGTTACGTGGAGTTACATAGTTGCCAACATCGGCCATGTTTCCAGGGACACATATTTGTTCCACATGCTGCAGAAAGAGCATGCAAAGTGCAGCCCAGCAGTATGTAGGATGGATATACGCACAGACAGAATCCAATGAATTAATTAGGGTGGAGATCTCATATGACCTACCATGATTAATTAATTGGATTGTGTCTCTGTGTATATGCATCCTACAGATTGCCAGGCTGCACTTTGCATGCTCTGTCTGCATCATGTGGAACCAATATGTGTCCCTGGAAAGATGACTAATGTTGGCAACTATGGAGTTAGCAGAACTCCAAGAAAATAGGTCTTAACTATCTCTCAATAGTTGACAAGGTATCATTGTGAAGATCCAGGTGATGTCATAGGATACGCCACATACACATTTTTCTCATAAATTAGGCATTTTCTTGCAGTTTTGCCAACACAATGTACAGATCATTTTCAATCATTTTTTTTAATTCTCTACATGCACAATATAAACAATGTTTGGATCATACAGTCCTTTTGACAGTTAATCAGATATTAGCTTTTTATGTAAGTACATCTTTCTGTCAGAGCCCATTTTCAAAACTTACCTCTTTAAGGAAGCATACTACTCATCCTACTAGAACACACATTACGTAACCTCTGGCCAATCCCACCTAGCTCCCACTGTCCCCAAATACTGTAAGGAATAAGGAAGCTTACTATTTTTCCCACGAGAACACCCATTAAATAACCACTGGTCCAACCCACCTAGATACACAGAACTGCATTTAGTGCAAGGCAGACAAGACAACTGCCTAGGGTGGCACTTGCCTTGGCTGCCTGGGGGGTAGGTGTGCGGCTAAAAACACGCTGCTTAAAAAAAAAAAACAGCAAATAGGATGGCTGGCTGCCTAGGCACACAACCTACAGTGCTGCCTGTCGTGCTCCCGCGCCGTCATGACCCGGTACTCTGATGTCATTCGTCGGGCAGTGCAGAGACACTGTGCTGTCTGCCACTAGACACCAGAGAACTAGCAGTGCCAGGGTTGATGGGGCACTTAATGGGTGTGCAGTGTGGGTGATGGGATGTACCATGGTGTGTTGAGGCATGTAATGTGGGTGATGGGGCATGTCCTGAACTGATAGGGCATGTAATGGATGTGCAATGTGGGTGACGGGGCATGTCCTGGGGTAATGGGGCTAGTAAAGGTTGTGCATGGTGGGTGATAGGGCATGAAATGGGTGTGCAATGTGAGTGATGGGGCATGTAATGGGGTGATGGAGTATGCAATGGGTGTGCAGTGTGGGTGATGGGGCATGTCCTGTGGTGACGGAGCATGTAAAGGGTGTGCAATGTAGTTGATGGGGCATGCTCTGGGTGTGCAGTGTAGGTGCTGGGACATTGCCTGGTTCTGCAATGTGGGTAGGGGGTGCCTGAATTTAGTCTGCCTAGGACAGCACAAAATAAAAATACACCACAGCAAATACACTCACATAATGTGTCTCCTCTGGATTGTATGTTGGGAGCAGGGCTCTCTACCTCCTATATCGGTTTGACTCTGTTAATCTAACATAGTATGTAGTTCCCCTTTTATACTCTGCACCAAGTGCTATATAAATTGTTGGCGCTACCTCAGCGCACAGCAAGTTTGTATCCCAAGACCAAAACAACGCATTCTGTAATAAAAAAAAAAGGCAACTTTCCTTTGAAATGGAAATATATCTCCAGCTGAAGTTGTGAATTTTTACACATTCAGAGTTCACCGAGAAAGCAACATTATACATGTTTTCCATAAGCCCATGAGCTGGTCTTATAATTAAGAACGATTTTACCCTTACTCTTTAACGAGGCCTTCAGTTGCCATAAATTCACATCACTAACCACTGAAGTGCAAAACTTAACACTGTGTCTGAATAGTGTGTCTGTTTTACTGCAGAGAGTAGGGCTAAGGCTTAAAGGGAGTGAATCACCTAAACATTGTTTTTACTGTGAATGTAGAGAATTAAAATGATTGAAAATGATCTAAATATTGTATTAGCAAAGCTGCAAGCAAATGGCTAAATTAGGAGAGAAATGTGTATTAAATGTGTTGTCTGTGGAGTCTCCTGCTTATGACATCACATGTGGCCTAATATGCAAATGAACTGCTTTTTAATGGGAAATGTGTAATTTGCATATCAGGCCACAGGTGATGTCATGAACTGGAGACCCCACAGACACATTTAAAACACCTTTTTCTTGCAATTTTGCTAACACAATGTATAGATCATTTTCAAGAATTGTATTGCCTCTACGTGTACAGTAAAAACTAGGCATTTGCATTCGTTTTTCGGACGAATGCATTTTCGTCCATTCGTCCGAAAAACTAATAACGAAAATGCTAAGCTAACGAAAGCCGAATGAACGAATGGTTCATAAACGAAAATCATTCGTCCATTCGTAGTACTGTTGCATTCTATAAGCCGAAATAGAGTTGGTTTATAGAATACAATAGCATTTCACTACACGGAGACAAAGCCTCCATTCATAATTTTATGAATGGAGACTCTGTCTCCGTATAGTTAAATGCTGACAGCCTATTAACCGAACGTTTATAGGCTGTCGGCATTTAACTATACGGAGACAAGGAGACTCTGTCTCTGTATAGTTAAATGCCGACAGCCTATAAACCGAACGTTTGGTTTATAGGCTGTCGGCTTATGGAATACATGTAATCCTATTGCTATTCTATAAACCGAATGTTCGGTTTATTGAATAGCAATAGGATTACATGTATTCCATAAGCCGAAAGTCTATAAACCGAACGTTCGGTTTATAGACTTTCAGCTTATAGAAAAGATGTAGTACTATTGCCTTTCTATGAACCGAACGAGAGCCCCATTCATAAGAATTTCTTATGAATGGGGCTCTCGTTCGGTTTATAGAAAGCCAATAGTATTACACGTATTCTATAAAACGAACGAATAAAATTAAACGAAACGAAAACAATGAACGAATTTCGTCTGAAACGAATGCAGTAATGAACGAAATTCGTTTTAGACGAAATAAATAACATTTTTGTCCGAATGGACGAAAACGAAACGAAAATGTTAGTTTTGCACATGTCTAGTAAAAACAATGTTTTGGTGATCCAGTCCCTTTAATTGAAATGTCTTACTGGGTGTCTACTAAATGACAACCACAAAAAAAACTTCCATGGATGACCTATCTAATCCAGTAATGGTTAACCTTGCGACTGCATCCAATGATTCTCAGTGCCAAGGTTGGCTATCACTGGTCTAATCACAATTCTCCACGTTTTAGCTTAGCTGAAACTCGGTAATATCACCACTCATTGCAGTGGACATGCGATTTGCCATATTTATACTTTGCTAATGAAATTGCCAGAAATATGAAATACTTACCTGAGTTTTGCTGTACAGCGCTGTACACTCTGGAGCATGCGCAGCTGATCAATGTACAGCACAGTTGAAATTTCTGTTTCTAAATTGATGGCTTAAAGGACAAATTTAGCAATAAATTAACTGGTGTTTAAGTGAAAGACTGCATCAAGTGTAGGTATATTACATATATATTATACTACAAATAATGTTCTTTATTGAGCCCTCTTTGCTTCATATAGCTCTACCAGGGGGCGGACATATTGTTTAGAATCTTGGGGAAGATCTTCATTCATCTGCATGAAGGTTAATGCAGATGTGACCCAAGATTCTACCCAACATGTCTGCCCCCTGTTAGAGCTATATGAAGCAATGAGTGCTCAATAAAGTGCATTATTAAAGCATTTCTATGTAAAATGCCTACACTTGATGAAATCCTTAAATTAAACAAGAGATGTTTTTTTTTGCCTACAGTTGTCCTTTAACGATAGAAGTTGACATTTGCAACATTCTAAATAACAAAGGTTTACATCAAAATGTATTATATTTAAAGGGTCACTGTGTCGTTTCTGCAGGCACTTTAAAAATTGCATGTACTGTGGATGTAAAGAATAAAATAATAGAAATATATGTTTTAAATGTGTATGTGGAGTCGCCTGTTTATGACATCACCCGTGGCACCGTATGCAAGTGAACTACTTCTCAATGGGAAATGTGTCATGTATGTACCACATGGTGATGTGATAAGCAGTCAGAGTGTGTGTGTGTGTGTGTGTGTGTGTGTGTGTGTGTGTGTGTGACTGAGTGTGATGGGAGTTAGAGTGTGTGTGTGTGTGACTGAGTGTGATGGGAGTCAGTGTGTGTGTGTGTGTGTGTGTGTGTGACTGAGTGTGATGGGAGTCAGAGTGTGTGTGACTGAGTGTGATGGGAGTCAGAGTGTGTGTGATGGGAGACAGTGTGTGTGTGATGGGAGACAGTGTGTGTGTGACTGAGTGTGATGGGAGTCAGAGTGTGTGTGATGGGAGACAGTGTGTGTGTGACTGAGTGTGATGGGAGTCAGAGTGTGTGTGATGGGAGACAGTGTGTGTGTGACTGAGTGTGATGGGAGTCAGATTGTGTGTGTGATGGGAGACAGTGTGTGTGTGACTGAGTGTGATGGGAGTCAGAGTGTGTGTGTGATGGGAGACAGTGTGTGTGTGTGTGACTGAGTGTGATGGGAGTCAGAGTGTGTGTGATGGGAGACAGTGTGTGACTGAGTGTGATGGGAGTCAGAGTGTGTGTGATGGGAGACAGTGTGTGTGACTGAGTGTGATGGGAGTCAGAGTGTGTGTGATGGGAGACAGTGTGCGTGATGGGAGTCAGTGTGTGTGACTGAGTGTGATGGGAGTAGGAGTGTGTGTGTGATGGGAGTATGAGCTTGATGTGAGTCTGAATGTTATGTGTGATGTGGGGTCATGAAATGGAGGTGATGGGGCATGTCTTAGGTGTGTAACGTGGGTGTGCAGCTTGGGTAGGGGGGTGCCCGGATTTTGTCTGCCTAGGGCAGCACAAAATCAAGATACACCACTGCTTATAATAAACATTTCCTATAAAGCCTGGTATAGCAGGAGGTCTGGGGTAACTGAACTGTACTTTGCATATCCTAAAAATAGTTTATTTTTCAGTTTGTGAGCAAATCACACAGAGACAGCTTTCTTGCATGCTCCATGGAGGAGCCGCCACCTCCGCTGCTGCAGTCATTATATTATACGGCGTAAGCATTATCTTATAGCTCACGTGCTGGCAGCTCAGCTTCAGAGAGTGGCAGACCTCCTATTGAGGAAATGATAGTATCTGCTGTGTTTGGGGACAAGATTGTGTTGTAATGAAAGATCTGTGAATGTGAGTAACCTCTGACTTGAGTGCAGCAAGGAGAATGTATTTGGGATGAACAAGTGCAGATGGTGCATATATATCTGTATGATATAACATATTACAGTGCTAATATATCTATATTTATACATATACATATATATATATATATATATATATATATATATATATATATATATATATATATATATACCGTATTTGCTCGAATATAAGACGACACTGATTATAAGACGACCCCCCAAACTATGGATATTCCTTTAGGAAAAAACTAAAAGTCTGAATATAAGACTACCCTATAGGAAACAAGTTTAACTTCTATATATTCACTTGTAAATTGCAGACATCCCCCAGCTGCCCAAATATCCCTGGTGGCCAGTAGGGGCAGCGGAGGATGTCTGCACTATACGCGTAGACATCCTCCGGCTGTTAGCGAGGGGGATCCAGGTCACCTCCAGCTCTGCGGGGGACCTGGATCCCTGTCTTATAGCCTCGATTTGAGGTCAGATTATAAGACGACCTCGAATATAAGACAAGGGGTCTTTTTCAGACTATTTGTTCTGAAAAAAACCTTGTCTTATATTCGAGCAAATACGGTATATATATATATATATATATATATATATATATATATATATATATATATATATAGCAAGACCCGTGAATGCTATCTAGAAGTTCTGGCAAGACCTGTGGGTGCTATCTAGAAGTTCTGGCAAGACCTGTGGATGCTATCTAGAAGTTCTGGCAAGACCTGTGGGTGCTATCTAGAAGTTCTGACAAGACCTGTGGATGCTAACTAGAAGTTCTGACAAGACCTGTAGGTGCTATCTAGAAGTTCTGGCAAGACCTGTGGGTGCTATCTAGAAGTTCTGGCAAGACCTTTAGATGCTATCTAGACGTTCTGGCAAGACCTGTGGATGCTAACTAGAAGTTCTGACAAGACCTGTAGGTGCTATCTAGAAGTTATGGCAAGACCTGTGGGTGCTATCTAGAAGTTATGGCAAGACCTGTGGGTGCTATCTAGAAGTTCTGGCAAGACCTGTGGAGGCTATCTAGAAGTTCTGACAAGACCTGTGGATGCTAACTAGAAGTTCTGACAAGACCTGTAGGTGCTATCTAGAAGTTCTAACAAGACCTATGGGTGCAAATTAGAAGCTCTGGCAAGTCATGTGGGAGCAATCTTTAACCACCTAACCATTTAATATGTATTCACTGGGAAAAAGATGACAATCAGAATGATTGGTGGAATCAGATATGACATAGAACAATGAAGGAGAATAGACAGAAACTGGAAGGCGATTGTTTGACTTCCACCTTCCAGACGACTGAAGTTCGTTTGGTGTTATATTTTTAAAGCTTCCTCTTTTCATGGTTTAGAAATAGCATAAATTAATGCCTACTACAAAAAAAAAAAAAACAAGAAAACCACACTAGTTTCCATTTCCAAGAAAACCAAACCATCAACTTCAAGTAAGGAAGGCCCCTTCAGTCTCCAAAGAAGTGTGAACTGAATGGTGTATCGGCTGTATAGAATATCTTTGCACAAGAAAACTCTGAATTGTAGATATAGTTTCGTGAATAGTGGTTGCATGCCATTAACTGCATGAAAAACACATATTATATAAACTAAGGTACAGCGCCTAATCAAAAAACCAAATGTGAATAAAATATGCAGTAAGTGATAATAAAAAAAAAAGGATAGGAGTAACAATGGACAGCGCTAACCAGTCTAAATAAAATTACAAATAAATAGCCAATACCAATAATTATTTAAAGGGACTGTCTAATGCCCAAAATGCATCTTCCAAATATTAATGCATATTTATTTGTTTTCAAAGTCCTTTAAAGTGCATGTTTTGCATTTTTCATTGTTTAAAATATAAAATACTTACAGCTAGAAGAAACTGTGAAATTACAGCAGTTTGAAAGAAACCGGGACTGCCCACACTAGTTGAGTAAAAGCAATTTCCGCTTTTTTTTTTGCTGCAGGAACAAATGAGAATAATTTCATTCAAATGAATTGAATTTCCCGTCTCTCTATTGATGTCATCAAGCAATGTGTTGCACTGTTAAGAGATCCTACTGTGTACAAGAGCAAGGTCACGTAGAGTCTACACAATGTATTCAATTCAAGGAGCACAGGAAGTGACTAAATGAAACAACACTTTATATCCTCAGTGTCTATATCAGTGCTGCCTCACATGCAGAGAAATCACTGAGGAGGTCTTGAGTCATATATTTATGCAGAATATCTGCATCAAATCATAGCCTGTGCACTATACAAGAAGTAATCTTCATCTTGCACCAAAGTGAGTTTGGAGACTAGTTTGGTAAAATAATGCACCAAATTATTTATTTACCATTTTATTTAGACTGATTCGTGCTGCCTATTTTTATGATTTGCATATAATATTAAGCCATGGTAGAAAAGGAAGGTGAAAATATATTTTTTTTAAATCGTTTCTCAGCCTCTCTGGGTTTATTTTTTTTCTCTTCAAAGAATACAATTCAATAGAAAAATGAGGAAAAAGTAATTGTGAAAACAAACAATCTACAGTTTGTGTTTTTTTTTAGATCTAAAAATAGTTGTACGTGATCAGCAGCTATGAGGAAACCAGTGTTGGAGAACAATGGAGGCTGGTTTGGTTACTGCATTTAAAATAAAACTCAAAGTGGCAACTGTAGTCCTGTATAGCTTGCAAGAAAGACGTAACTGGGGGGGATATAAGAGTAACATTTGAAGACATAAAGAGAATCAACATGATAAAGGAGGAGAGAACAACTACCACAACTAGAGGGCATAGTCTAAAATTAGAGGGGATAAAGGATTACAAATAATATACAGAAGAATTTGTTTACTGAGACGGTAGTGGATGTATTTAAAGGGACACTAAACGTTTTTTTTTTCACTTGTGCTTCTATTATAAAAAGCACAAGTGAAATGTCCGTTGTCCCTAGTTTGAGGATGATCTGGCGTGTACGTTTGATAGTACACGCCAGTTTATCCTCTGACCAACATAGAAACATAGAATGTGTCGGCAGATAAGAACCATTCGGTCCATCTAGTCTGCCCAATTTTTTTTTTTTTAGTACTTTTATTAGTCCCCCGTTCCCGGTCCATAGGAAGCAGGCAGCCGTCTGGTCGGTGACCAGCATTCTCTGCTTGCGCAGAGAGAGAGACCCTCGTTTTTGCATGGGGTCAGCAGGGGGGACCTTAACTAGGTCCCCCTGCTGATCCCATGCAAAAACGAGAGTCTCTCTCTGCGAGGGTCTCTCTCTGGTTGTCAGAGCGGGGCAAACCCCCGCTCTGATTGGCTGTGCGCGTGCTGACGTTTATCAGCTCGCAACAACAAGGAATGGGTGTGGCCTGCATGTGAGACACAGCAGATGGTAAACCCACGTGTATCTATTAAGATACACGTCGAGTTTACTTACAAGTCCCGGGTAGCAAGGGTTAAAACAAGTTGGAATGTCCCTTTAACACAGTGAAGGAGTTTAAGCTTGTATGGAATAGGCATAAGGCTATCCTAGATATAAAATAAGATAAGGGACTAATAAAAGTATTTAGAAAATTGGACAGACTAAACGGGCCGAAGAGTTTTCATCTTCCGTCACATGCTGTGCTAAGTCAGAGTTTGTTTGATGTGTCGATATTCCTGTAAATCTACTGACAAACAAAATGTTAAAATCAAACTTTTCAATAAAAAATAAAAATTCTTGTTATCAGAAAAAAATATTATTGTTTACTTGATGGTTAATAGCGGTCCCCACCACAAGGAGGGCATCGCATAGACACACCTTAATTAATTAATTCGGATTCCTCTGGACACTTGTGAATTCCACCTACTGCTCAGTAGCAGCTAAAAGTTATTTGTGTCCAATCAACAATGGTGGATCCGCCAACCCTACGATTGCAGCCAAGACATCTGTTGCACAGTTCTTATTGTGGATAAATCTCCCATGATGCTTAGCGAGCCGCTATGGCTGGACGGCATTTCCCAAGGCGCTCCGTCAGCTTTCAGTGCTGTACTACATTTTCCAGGATGCTTGTTCAGTTTTTATTGATGGACTACATATCCCATGCTGATCAGCCTCGTTTTGTAGTGAACCACATTCTCTCAGACGCTTAGTCAGCCATCATTGCTGTTCTCCCTTCCAGTAGTTGGAAGCTGGGCATCATGGGAGGTGTTGTAAAACAAAATGGCTGCCGGGTTCCACGCTGCAATTATGTGTTTAAATCCTTCCCGTGTTATGTAAAGAAGCATTTTAGGGCTTGATTCGTGATTGAGGGAATTGAAGAGGGCAGATCAAACTTAAGGCCAAATTAGTCGAGTTGGGAAAATTCTCCAGTTCGCTGCAATTCCCTCTTTCATGAATTAAATCCTTAGGTTTCATGAGGACATCACCATGACATCACCATGACACCGCCTAACTTGCTATGCTAGAAAGTAATGTAATATGCCTGTTAGGCCCTGCCATAGGCATGAATAATGGAGACTCTCCGGCACCTTTTCCAGGACTATGCACTGTTCCTGTTAGTTACCCGCAGTATATTTTAATTGTAGTTGATGTCACTCCTATGACTTACTTAAAAACCGATGAAAATAAATTTTTCATGGTTATGACTTCAGTTAAGTTGCTTCTTGTCACAGGATTACTCTTGTGATGAGGTGTTTTGGGAGGGAGAGGGAAAAAGACACCAGGCATTAGAGGAGGAAGAAAAAGAGACACCAGGCAGGGGGGGGGGGGGGGGGGGGGCGGCACACCAGACATGTTGTGGGGGGAGTAAGGGAGGGAGACACCAGACATATGATTGTGGACTGAGAGAGAGACACCAAAAATGGGAGGAGTGGAAAAGACAAACACGGAGGAGAGGTACAAAAGAGGAGAAGATAATGGGGGAGAGGAGAAAGACAAAAGGGGGAAACAGGCAGATGAATGGCATGGGGGAAAGTGAGACAGACACTTATAGCATGGGTTGGAGTAGAGGGACAGTGTGACAGACAGGGATGGCGTAGAGGGAGAGTGAGACAGACAGACAGACAGTCATGGCATAGAGGGAGAGTGAGACAGACAGACAGGGATGGCATAGAGGGAGAGCGAGACAGACAGACATGCATGGCATAGAGGGAGAGTGAGACAGACAGACAGACAGGGATGGCGTAGAGGGAGAGTGAGACAGACAGACAGGGATGGAGTAGAGGGAGAGTGAGACAGACAGACATGGATGGAGTAGAGGGAGAGCGAGACAGACAGACATGCATGGCATAGAGGGAGAGTGAGACAGACAGACAGGGATGGAGTAGAGGGAGAGTGAGACAGACAGACAGGGATGGAGTAGAGGGAGAGTGAGACAGACAGACAGGGATGGAGTAGAGGGAGAGTGAGACAGACAGACAGGGATGGAGTAGAGGGAGAGTGAGACAGACAGACAGGGATGGAGTAGAGGGAGAGTGAGACAGACAGACAGGGATGGAGTAGAGGGAGAGTGAGACAGACAGACAGGGATGGAGTAGAGGGAGAGTGAGACAGACAGACAGTCATGGCATAGAGGGAGAGTGAGACAGACAGACAGTCATGGCATAGAGGGAGAGTGAGACAGACAGACAGGGATGGCGTAGAGGGAGAGTGAGACAGACAGACAGTCATGGCATAGAGGGAGAGTGAGACAGACAGACAGGGATGGCGTAGAGGGAGAGTGAGACAGACAGACAGGCATGGCATAGAGGGAGAGTGAGACAGACAGACAGGGATGGAGTAGAGGGAGAGTGAGACAGATAGGGATGGCTTGGAGCGGGCGTTTCCAAAGATAGTATTACATTGCATGTGTGACTGTTTGTGTACATGTGGCTGCATCTGACATTGCATACGTGTGCACATGTGCCTGCATATGTATATGTTACTGCGTGTGTAAATGCCTGAGGGTAGGATCAGCAAGGGGCTGAAACATATATGTTCACCTAGGGCGGCAAAAAGACTTGCACCTTTATCAAAAAAAAGGTACAAATGGCGACTGCGCCTTTTTATTCCGACACTTTATAGTCAGCCCCCATTATGTCATGCCTGTACCTCTGGGACCCCTGTATAGGTACAGGCAGAATTCAATAAAACATGATAGGTCTTATGAGACTGCCGCTGCACTTTGCCTGTTCTTTGGAATTCATACAGTATGAGTCCCTGCGAACATGGCCAATGTTGGCAAGTACCAGGGTTTCCTCCTTGGTCATTTTTACTGGACACATATACATTTTAAAGGCTGCTTTCCAGTGCCCAGAAGGAAATCAATTAATTAATAAAGTAGTGGAATCCCCTGCGGCTTGACATGCAAATAAACTGAGGTGATGTCATAAGCAGGAGACAAGACAGATACATTTAAAACATATATTTCAGCTCACCTTTTAGTAAACAGACCACTTTGTTTATTGGTGCTTTGGTGCCGTTGCTTTTATCATTTTTACAGTCATTTTTGAATCATTGACACTGTGTGTTTTATTATTACATAAGTCAGAAGATGAATTTATGTTTTCTTTTCCATTTTGTTTATATTTATTGAACTGGGTGTAGCAGTTTTGTCTCCAAATAGTTTATTCTCTTGGATTTACTAAAAAATATAGAATTGTTCTTCATTCCGAGTGTGGAGTTCCTCTATGAGGTTCATTGGATCCGTATAAACAAAAGTATTGTTTTGTTTTTCCAATTCTCTTTAGTAAGCAGATGTCTAATGACAGAGCCTCTCTGTGCAGATTGCCACTACCTGCCTGCCCTGCAACTCCTGCCTTTTAAATCCTTTTGTATCTTCCCTACCTGCTTATTAACTTAATTGGCTTCAAGTGCACTCACCTGTTATGCTCATATTATCATTCTACAGAGCTAATTAGAGGACAGGGTGTGTCTGGGTAACTGGATGCCTCTTCCCATTGTACCCAGTGCAGATTAAATGTGTGTTTAATTTTTTTGTCTAAAGGGGACCTTATTGTATCTTTTAGGCCACTCTTGTTTTTTTCTTGCCTTTTTATAACCCCCTCTCTCTATGTAATTTGTGTCATACAGCTCATAGTACTTACCTATTGTCATTGACCTCTGATGAAGCCCTGATGGGTGAAACGCGTTAGGTCCTTTTAATCATCTAATTTACAGTTATTCAGCATTTGACATAGTTTTTTTTATCAAGCACATGTTTCTTATATCTGTTTTATAATTATCATACCTTACTTAAACTACTGTGAAATCAGATTCTAAATCTTTCAAAGCCTTAGATTCAGCCTTTGACAAATCTTTTAATAGTTAATTTCCTTAAGAAACTTTGTGCATCTACAAAGAGTTCAAAGTTACACACATTACATGGTTTCTGTGGAGCAAATAAACCTTTCTTTGAGATGGATGCTTTTGTTGAGGAAATTTTTCTGGATGATAACTTGTATATACCATCTAAGTTCTTGTTTATTTAACCATCTTAATTCTGTGGACCTTCCCATGTTTTCCTTTTCCCCGGGGAGTCTATTTCTCTTAGAGGGGAGAACCTGTTTGTTTGTTTCCATCCTCTGGTTCTGTGTGTATTTATTATCCTGTGCAAATACAGAAATCCAGGTTCCATTAAATAAAAAAAAAAACAAAGAAAAAAACAACACAAAACAAAACAAAATCCTGAGAATCATTGTAAACAGTCAATAGCTAATGTAATATTATGAGTAAAAATAAGATGTACTATTTAAAGAACTAACTAATCAATCGTATCTACTCTTTCAAAGGTGTTACAAATACAATAGAAGAATATTACCAAACAAACAAGAAAAATGTACATAGCAGAATTACTAATTTCTACAAACAAACTTGTAAGCAAAACTGTTCTGAAAAGAAACAGGTGTCAAGATTACAGATGTTTTTTTTCTTTTAAGATATTTTGTATATTATACAGTGTTTTTATACATTAACTTGTTTCCATTGACCCTCCTCTGCCAAAGTTGGTCAAACTCTGTTAAGAAAGTGACAGTCATGTCAAAGTGTTACCATTTTCCTCTGTAATTAACACTGTGAATAAATGAGCAGTGTGTCAGATTGGGCATGTGTGTAATTTTTTAAAACTTTCTTTATTAATAACAATAGTAAAGTAGAGGCAAGTCTTAAAGGGGCTGTCTAGTGCCCAAAATGCATCTTCCAAATATTACTGCATGTTAATGTGCTTTCAAGGTTATTTAAAATGCATGTTTTTCATTTATAAAATACTTACAACTAGATGAAATTGTGAAATTACAGCAGCTTGCAAGAAGCCAGTACTGCCCACACTAGCTGTCTAAAATTAATTTCCTTTTTCTTTTTCAAATGAATGGAATTTCCTGTCTCTCTAGTGATGTCATCAGACAATGTGTTGCACTGTTAAGAGATCCTACTGTGTACAAGAGCAAGTTAACTCAGAGTCCACATAATGTATTACCGTATTTGCTTGATTATAAGACGACCCTGATTATAAGACGACCCCCCAAACTTTGGATATTCCTTTAGGAAAAAAACTAAAAGCCTGAATATAAGACTACCCTATAGGAAAAAAAGTTAAACTTGTATATATTCACATGTAAATTGCTTTTTTAATAAAAAATGATGATATCAAAAAATGCATTTCTTGTTTTTATTTCCTTTTATGTGCCAATGCTGCCTTTCTCTTTCCCTTGCCCCCATGTCTCTGTCTCTTCTTAACCCCCTCCCTCCCTTGCCCCCATGTCTCTGTCTCTTCTTAACCCCCTCCCTCCCTTGCCCCCATGTCTCTGTCTCTTCTTAACCCCCTCCCTCCCTTTCCCCCATGTCTCTGTCTCTTCTTAACCCCCTCCCTCCCTTGCCCCCATGTCTCTGTCTCTTCTTAACCCCCTCCCTCCCTTGCCCCCATGTCTCTGTCTCTTCTTAACCCCCTCCCTCCCTTGCCCCCATGTCTCTGTCTCTTCTTAACACCCTCCCTCCCTTGCCCCCATGTCTCTGTCTCTTCTTAACCCCCTCCCTCCCTCCCCTTTACCTTGATCCCTGGTGGCTAGTGGGGGCAGCCGGGGGATGTCTGCACGATACGTGCAGATATCCTCCATGCTGCCCGACACGGCAGTCTATTATGACGGACAGCTGTCCGTCATAATAGTCTGCCGTGTCGGGCAGCATGGAGGATATCTGCACGTATCGTGCAGACATCCCCCAGCTGCCCGCTTTTCCCTGGTGGCTAGTGGGGCAGCAGAGGATGTCTGCGTGATGAGCGCAGACCTCCCCTGCTGCCGCCCGGCACGCTCGCCGGGACTTCTGTGACGAAAGCGGAAGTACTCGGCTTCTTCACAGAAGCCCCGGCGGTCGTGCCGGGCGGAAGCAGGGGAGTCTGCGCTCGTTGCGCAGACATCCCCTGCTGCTAGAGAGGGGGATCCAGGTCCCCTGCAGCTCTGCTGGGGACCTGGATCCATGTCTTATAATCTGACCTCAATTTGAGGTCAGATTATAAGAGACCTCGATTATAAGACGAGGGGGATTTTTCAGAGCATTTGCTCTGAAAAAAACCTCGTCTTATAATCGAGCAAATACGGTATGTTAAATTGGGCAGACTAGATGGACCGAAGGGTTCTTATCTGCCGACACATTCTATGTTTCTATGTTTCTATGTATTCAAAGTTTAGGGTTATTATCCTTATTTTGCCTGTTTACTAATCATGAGACCTGTGTCCATACCTTACAAATGCTTTTAATTTGATTTTGGGAGGCAATCCCGATGTAAGGATCGCGGGGCTACCCCCCGCCACCCACCTGCAAGACCTGATGCTAGACGGGTCCCGCGATCGGGACATAACAGCACACACATCCCCAGCCGTCAGATTCCCCGCTCGGCGCGCGCCCGGCATTGGTTACTAGCGCGCGCGCGGCAGACCTCTGTGGCTTTTCTCTCCCGAGCGTCTCTATGGAAACGAGCGGCACGGCGCGCGTCTCACACGTCACGGGGGCGGGGCTATGGCCCTTTAAAACACCAGCGCGCCTTTTTTTAAATTGCTTGAGTATTCACCTTGCCTGTTCCTGTTTAGTGCTATATTCTGCTATTGTTGTTTGACCCAGATTGTTTTGCTGACCTTCCCTTCTTCTGGACTCCTGACCCGGCTTGATTCTTTGGACTTCCCGCTTTCTGGCTCCCTGACCTTGGCACTCCTCCTCGTTTTTGTGATCTCTGGACTCCCTGACCTGGCTTGTTTATCGTCTATTCTATTCTCTGGCTCCACTACCTGGATTCCACCCGACTACCCTTTTCCTGACACTCGTGCCAGTTGTCACTGCTGCAGTCTCGCTGATCCTCCAGTACTGTGGTGCCTGGCAAAGGCTGTCACTGCTGCAATTGGGGCTCCACTTCTGAACCACGGTACGTTCGTCACACCCGATGAGCTATACCGCTGTCAGCAGGACTTCAGACCTCAAAAATGCATCAAAATTTGAATTCTCCGAACACCAGAGCCTGGCTAATAGGTATGTGCAACATTATGCACATGCGTAGTAGTAGGGGCAAGAGTTGGAAGTTATGTATGTTTGCTTTCTCTATGTTAAAAACTACAGCTTGGACTCATTTTGCTGATTTGACCCTGATTTTCTATTGTTTACAGCATATATATATATAGCAAAGTCCTAAAGATAAAGAAATCTAAACGTAAACATTTTGTAAAGAAAGAAATATTCAAACCTCATAATTTTAGGACACCTATTTTGATTTGACAATAATTTAATCTGTACAACTACTCCATAGCACTTTACATTAGCTGAGCATGTTCCATTGTATACTGACCCTGAAGTCTGAAACATTTCTTATCTGAGTTAATATATTTGTTCTGGGTTTGTAACCACAAAGGTGACAAATCCAGTGGAAAACCAGTTTGGCATACTGTCATGACCGGCACTTCGATCTTTATCTCACTGAGTTTTACATCAAGTCCAGCCCAAACCAATAAAGAGCCTATGCTACATGCATAACATTATTGCTACAATAATTCACCATAAACCTTTGTTTGAGAGTAGGCAGGAGGTTTCTCTTTAAAAGGTTCACACAGTAGCTGTTGCAATCTAACAAGCTAATTGTAACATTGGCGTCGTCGAGGACTAGTAGTACTTTGCATACTCACGACTCCTACCTGCCATATTCCAGGGATCATAGCAGCCATATTTAATTGGGAAGATGGCAGCGCCTGAGATAGACTTGCCTATGCTTCAACATGGAGTGAGAGTTATGGAGGTAAATGTCTGTCGCCATCTTGATTTGCCCCCGATCAGATATCCTTGTTATCATCATTTTGGTTCAGACTACTAGTTTGAGAATCTTTTGATATGCTTTGCAATTGTTTAAAAATCTAATTCTTTAAATAGAATTTTGGACACTGTCAACCACTGATGCAGAGTCATTGGAAAGGCCAATCTCCCCAGGAGAACTAGCAAATGCCATTAAGGTCTCAAATGCCTGGGACCAGATGGACTCCCGCTCCAATAGAATAAAAAATTGAAAGTGATTCTGGTCCTTAACCTGACTACATTCCTTAACTCCATCTTAGTACGATTCATCCATACACTCTGGCCTTATTCAGAATTCTGACCCCAAACTCTTTTACAAGGTTCTGGATAATCGGCTTAAAGCACATATGCCCTTTTTGATACACCCCAACCAAGCTGGATTAGTACCGGGACGGGAGTCCAAAGACTGCACGATACGCACTATAGATCTTATATATCATGCACGCAAAACCAAGAACCACTTTATATTACTTTTCATGGCTTCCATGGCTGAACTGGACTTTTTTTTAATTAGAAGTTCTCTCGCATATGAGTTTTTCCCCCCACATGTCGACCTCTGTCTCGCCCCTATACTACCATCTATCAGCAAGGAATAAACATTATCAAACTTTTTACCATTACTTATGGCACTAGACCGGGATGCCCTTTGTCATCGATGCTCTTCGTCCTTTCCTTAGGACCATTTGTAGAGGCCATATGCGGTAATCAGTACATTCAAGGACTGACCACAATCGGTAAGCAACGCAAATTTTTAGGCTTCACAGACGACCTATTATTTCTATTCACTAACTCTAGAGTTTCCCGTCCCATAGTTATGCAGAAGTTTAAAACCTACGGAGAACTAGCGAACCTTAAAAAAAATAACACCATATCTGAATTCCTGAACAATAACCTCACCCTGACTGAAGAATAACATCTGACATCAACCTTCCCATCCAAGTGGTGCATGGACAAAATAAGATACCTTGGCATTTGGCTAACAAGCAGCCACTTAATCTACATGAACAGAACTTTCCACCTATGCTTACCACACTATAAAAAGACCTCCATAATTGGAAATTGACACACATCTCACAGACAGGCAGAATAAATGAATGTTCTCCCTCGCCTTCTATATCTATTCCAAATACTCATGATAAAAATTCCTCTAGACATTTTTCACTTCAAACCACTGTGTTTTTTTGATATTTGTATGAGCAGGGAAGATTCCGAGACTCAAATTCTCGCTCTTATCGTGTGATACATGTGATCAAAATAATGGTATCTAATCTCTGTGGGTAAAATACATGAGAAAAAGGAGAATTACAGCTAAACACAAACACCTCAGAAATATTGTCAGCAAAAGTTTAAACCCTTGCTCAGATGAGCATCACCATTCGCCTGGTCAGATCAATATTTGTGAATATTGATCTGACCAATTTGGATCTGCCTCAGTTACATTTTTGTGAGGGAAAGAGACAGATCAGTATTACTGCTAAAATAACATTTTTATAAAATTGTCAGGTTTTATGAATTCCCTGTGTAGTAACCCCTTCCCTGCCAATGATCACTGTATAAGCAGTAATCTTGGCCAGCAACACTTTTTTGCTGTCTGCATTTTTTTAGGGATTATTTTTTTTGTACTGTAATGTATTACAGTACTACATAGGCTCTTCTAAGAGCTATTAACCCCTTCTTTGCCGTAGATCACTGCTTGGGCACTGATTCTGATCATCTAGTGATGTATCAGTGGCTGCTGAGCCCTTGCCACAAGGAGTCTTGAGTGTCTACTTTTAAAAATATATGGCCTGGTGGGGGTAAATTAAATTGGCTGGCTTCAAAAATATATCCCAAAAAAGGCATGGACGCAGGTTGACAACATGTCAAAATGTAAAGTTGAAACACTGAGATGCTTACGTCACAAATATGGCCTTTTACCCCCCCAAAAAACACAACAAACCTATACATGGTTGGTGTCGCTGTCCTCGGGAGATGTTGCTGAACACATATTGGCGTGTTGTTTGGCAGTGACATATACCAGAATCTGTGAATTCATGCCTGAAAAACAATGTATGTGGAAACAAAACTCAGAAAAATTACTAAATAAAACTTTGGCATGGCTGGTGGTGGAATTAGTACATGTATACCACCATTTGAAATACCTTAGGGTGACTAGTTTCCACAAATATATGGTAAAATACATTGTCTGGCTTCAAAAATTTTCCAAATGGAACATGGGTGCAGGATGACTACATGTCAAAATTCCAAGTTGGAAATGTGCACAACTCAAATGTTGCCTTTTACCCCCAAAACAAACCTATGCATGGGTGATATCCCTGTACTCAGGAGATGTTACTGAACACATTCTGCGGTGTTGGTTGGCAGCGGCAAATACCTGAACGAATCTGAATATTCATGCCTGAACTACAATGTGTGAACATACAATGTATGTGAAAAAAAAATAGTATCCAAAATTTTGACATAGGCTGGTGGCATAATTAGTGCATGGAAAGTGTTAAAATACCACCATATGAAATACCTTCAATTTTCAAACATATATGGTTTTGTGGGGTAAAATACACTGGCTGGCTTCAAAAATGTCCCAGATGGGACATGGGCGCATGTCAATATTCTAAGTTGGAAAACCAAAAAGCGCACCTCTCAAATATGGCCTTTTAAGCCCCAAACAAGCTGACAAACCTATCCATGGGTGGCATCCCTGCACTCAGGAGATGTCTCTGAACACATATTGAGGTGTTATTTGGCAGTACCCCTTCACATTTTCAGGAAATGTTTACCTAAATTGCAATCTGTGTGAAATATCACCATTTTTTTTGCTGCAAACTTTGGTGGTAAAATGGCTACATGAAAAGTGTCAAAATACCCCAAGTTAAATGCCCTGAATCGTCTAGTTTAAAAAAATATATACATGTGGGGGGTCATTCATGGATTTAGATCAGATATCAGTGTTACAATGTCATTATCGCTGATTTTGTAATAGCTTTGCCCTGTAACATGAATTTAAAAAAAGCACAAACACATAAAACGTGGGCTATTTCTGAACTCAGAACAAATATTAGAAGCTATTTAGCAGTGTTTTTGTTGTCTTTTGTAGATATACGATTTTTCAAATAAAAGTCAGAAAAATTTGCCATATTTTTTTTAATTTTTTTTTATATACCATTATAGGCTATTATAAAAACAATGGTATGAAAAGAAAGACTTTCTTATGCCGATAAAAAAACAATATATCGTTTGTGTGGGTACACTGAGAGAAAGAAATTACAGCAACACACAAACATCGCAGAAATGCTAAAACAGCCAATGTCACCAGGAGTCAGAATTGGCCAAAAAAATTCATGTAATTAAGGGGCTAAAAAAAAAGAAAAAAAAAAAGCTTAAAATAGTCCGGTCACGAAGGGGTTACAAGGTACCAAAACCAGCATTCGACAAAACGAATGACTGCTAGAGTGGCAGGCTACTGAGAAGCCACCTCAGGAAGCACAATCCCGAAAGGAAACACCCCCTTCCGTGACGTCACTTCACCTGGCAACAGCGGACGGGTCGGAGTCTCCTTACTTGGAATGAAGGGATAGAGGCGGGAGAGCGGGATTGTTCTGTGATTGGCTGGCCCTGCTCACGTGATCTATCCCGGACTCCGAGCTGGCGTTGTAGCCGTGGTGGAGGCGGTAGTGGTAGTGGTAGCGGTTAGAGGGGTGGGGGGGAGAACGAGAGCGTCTGCCGGGGTGTGGATGGACTGAGGCTGCTGCAAAAGGGATTGAGAGACAACCGGCAGCTGGTCAGCATGGGTGAGTGTACCGGGGGCACTGAGGGGAGGTGTATGGAGGGCACGGGGGTCTATTAGGGCTGGTAACCAATGGATATGTAACTTCTGCATCACTGGATGGATCCTGAGCAATGTGGCACATCATGTGTGGGGCGGGAATCCCTCTGGAACCGGGGGAAGACCCTGTGTTATGGGTAAAGTTATGGGCAGGAGTACTAGGGGCTTCTCCTCCTCCTCCCAGGTTATGGTGGTCCCAGTAGGTGCTGTCATCAGTGTGGGCTTCTGTCTGACCATAGTGAACTGTGTCAGGTGAGGGGGGGCCTTAGTCTCTGGAGCTTGGCAGGTAAAGGGGGGCCTCAGTCTCTGGAGCTTGGCAGGTAAAGGGGGGCCTTAGTCTCTGGAGCTTGGCAGGTAAAGGGGGGCCTCAGTCTCTGGAGCTTGGCAGGTAAAGGGGGGCCTCAGTCTCTGGAGCTTGGCAGGTAAAGGGGGGCCTTAGTCTCTGGAGCTTGGCAGGTAAAGGGGGGCCTCAGTCTCTGGAGCTTGGCAGGTAAAGGGGGGCCTTAGTCTCTGGAGCTTGGCAGGTAAAGGGGGGCCTCAGTCTCTGGAGCTTGGCAGGTAAAGGAGGGCCTCAGTCTCTGGAGCTTGGCAGGTAAAGGGGGGCCTCAGTCTCTGGAGCTTGGCAGGTAAAGGGGGGCCTCAGTCTCTGGAGCTTGGCAGGTAAAGGGGGGCCTCAGTCTCTGGAGCTTGGCAGGTAAAGGGGGCCCTCAGTCTCTGGAGCTTGGCAGGTAAAGGGGGGGCCTCAGTCTCTAGAGCTTGGCAGGTAAGGGGGGGCCTCAGTCTCTAGAGCTTGGCAGGTAAAGGGGGGCCTCAGTCTCTGGAGCTTGGCAGGTAAAGGGGGGCCTCAGTCTCTGAAGCTTGGCAGGTGAGGGGGCCCTCAGTCTCTGGACCTTGGCAGGTGAGGGGGCCTCACAGTCTCTGGACCTTGGCAGGTGAGGGGGCCTCACAGTCGCCGGAGCTTGGCAGGTGAGGGGGCCTCACAGTCGCCGGAGCTTGGCAGGTGAGGGGGCCTCACAGTCGCCGGAGCTTGGCAGGTGAGGGGGCCGCACAGTCGCCGGAGCTTGGCAGGTGAGGGGGCCGCACAGTCGCCGGAGCTTGGCAGGTGAGGGGCCATCTATTGATGGGACCTCACTATAGCCCTGTGGCACCTTACTGTACTCTTGTCAGGTGAGGGTGTATTCATTCTATAGAATCTCACTACACACCTGTGTCAGGTAATATAGTTATGTGATAGACCGCGTACAGGAATATAGCAAGGACCATTAACCAGACTAAAGACCACCCTAGCACTGTTCGGTCTACCTATAGGACTTGACTCATATATGAGGTGATAGAGGTGTGCCTCCTTACACTCCTTATCCTGGTAAAGAAAATCTCTGATTATTCCAGATTCTAGTTCTGTTGGGTGGTCTGCATTCTGTTAGTCCATAGCTATAATCTACCCTACCTGCTTGTCATTTTTAAATGTGTACTTTAAATCCACCAGCCTCATGCTGATTTCCATTCTGGTATATTATTCCTGACACACCAGTTTAGAGGCGTTCAGATGAGGAAACTGATAATACGGTAACTTGAACTAAGAAACACACAGTTTTGCGTAAACTGAAATCAAGATACTTTTAAGACATATTTGGAAACATAAATGATGTAAAAATGACTGTGTATTCTCCAGAAAGACATATCCTCTAACTATTGCACTGCATCTTAGCATACTATTTTTTTTTTTTTTTCTTTCAGAATGAAAGGAAACCTCATAGATTGTGATTTTTATTTTTTTTGTAGGTTTGGGCTAAGGGTATTCTTGTTACCAGTAATCAGTTTTATTTTAGGAAAATTCCTCTGGTGTGTTTAGTACCTCTGTTCTGCTGCTGTTGTGTGTTTGTACAGACAGATGCCTGTGCTGTTGCTCTTGGTGAAAAAAAAAAAGTATGTTTACCAGTGAAACATAGGATTACTATTCATGCACTTATCTTTTTAATCAATTACAAAGGTTTTTTTTGTGAAACCCTTTTTTTTTTAATAAGCACTCAATGTTGACAAAATAATGGCACTGCCAAGATACGTTTTGTAAGATTTTTTTTTTTTTTTAACCTTTTATCATATAATGCAGCTGTGATTGTAGGTATTTCTTATAAAGGAAATGTTTTTACAAATGTCTAATTTTAAACCTTGTTTTGTTGTACTTATCAGGAAACTGGTAACGTCTGCACCAGAACAATTTTCTGGCTCCTAAGAAACCTGCAATTGTGAAATGTCTGAGGGGGCTGTGTGGTTGAGTCATGCTGGATTGCAGTGATAAGAATGTATTTGGATATATGCTGTTAGCACTCTCCAAAGGGTCTGTGTCACCTGAACATTGTTTTCACTGTGAATATAAGGAATTAAAGGTTTACAGTTTTTTTTTATTTATTTTTTAGCAGAATTGCTAACAAAAGCAAGAGGTGTTTCTGAATTCCCGTGTGGTCTCCAGTGAGACATTCACTTGTGACTTTTTATGCAAAATAATTTTTAAGTGAAGAATTTCAAATTTGCATATAAGGCCACAAGGTCATGTGATACATTGAGTGACCATGTAGACCCATTAAGAGCATATAGTTGTCCCATTCCGTGCAGATGCTTTCTATTTTTATAAGCACAATATATAAAGATTTTTATTTTCCCCATAGCTGAAGAAATACAACAACTTGGGTAAAAATCCCTACTGCAGACAAGCCCGGTGATATGTACAAATCTTCACTGTTTCAGTGCCAAACTGAATGTTGATTATAATAAACCTACATTTGTGGTAGTGATAAGAGTAAGACATATGCTTTTATATTTAAAAGTAAATCTTCAAATAAAATGTGTGAACTTACAATGTTTTACAACACTGTGTCATTACTTGAAATAGACAACCACACGTTCTGCTTATCATATCTTCACTATATTGTTTTGGTTATCTGTAGTGGACACACCTGTAGTTACTTTGATAAGATAGTGGTACTTGTGTATACTGTATACTTATAATTGTGTTTTAATGGCGGTTTATGTGAATGTGTATACATTTATTTTAATTTTTTTTTTTTCTCCCACAAAGCTTGAAGATGTATTCATTATTATTGTTATTTGTACGCACCTTTGTTGGCAAAGCAGTTCTATTTCATCATAATGTTGGGACTTATAACTATTGCTCCCTGTAAAACAGCTTGAGGTCTGAGTCTTCTCATCATAGTTTATGATGTTATTTGTATGATGTAGTTTTATAGTGTAGTTTTATAGTGTTCATATATATATATATATATATATAATGATGTTGTCCCCAGGAGTGTTTGTAGACTTGAAATGTATAGTGAAAAAAGCTGCCCCACAGAATAAAATAACTGGACCTACGGCTCATTTAGTTGTTTTAAAGAATGTAACCCCATCAGACAATTTTGCTAAAAATACATTCTTAAAATAAGAAATGCCTTTTTTTTTGCGCTCTCAAAATCTAATGGTACTCGTGGCCATTGTGAAATACAGCTTGCCTATGTTTGCTCTGTGGTATATCTAAAGTCATAGGTTGTGCGTTTTTTGTAACTATTATACACCTTTTTACATAGTAAAAAAACAAGACAAAAACCCACACCGTCTTCTGTGTGAAACAGCTAGCATGTGACAGTCGCAAACTATTTTGTAACATTAATTAAGGTGTTTTTTTTACTAAAACGGTATATTCCAAATCCAGGCATCAGGACCACAAAACACAGCTTATGTTGCTGATAAATCCACAGAGGTCGCCCTTTTGAACAACTTGCTGATTGAATGTTTTGTGGGTTGAGAGAGAAATCTTGCAAGTCTGCACTAGTGGAGAGTTGCTTCTCACATAGGGAGCACTATTTCCAACTAGTATATGTGTATTGTACAACTTTTTTCCCCAAATAATTTTGTTTTGATGTGTGTGTGTGTGTGTGTTTGTATATATAATTAAACAGTTTACACGTGAAGCAATATTTATTAGCAAAACAATTGTTTTTTCCTGGTACAATTGCCTTATATTTGGGCTTTCTCTTCTCTGTAAATGTTAAGATCCAAAATTTGGGGGGATCGCTAATTCAAGTAAATATGGTATATAAGAGGTAGACTGCCTCCCTCTACAACAGTTTTCATACTGCTTTCTTACAAAGTGATGTCATTAGATATTACTGTGGAATCAGCCTCTATTACTTGGCTGTTTTATTTTTTTTCCCTCTTTTCTTCACAATCTCCTTAACCCCTTCGCAAAATAATGTTTTGTGAATACAGGAGATGGAACTGCTTTTTTTTTTTTTATTGTAAAAGTCTGAAGTTATTTTCAGATTAAATTCTTCAGTTTGTGACCGTGTTATGATTTAGTTGACATTTTTTTTTTTTTTTTTTTTACAGTGAGAGCAGAGAATTGAAAATGATCAGACTGTTAGCAAAATTGCAAGCAAATGCCTAAATTATGAGTGTTTTTACTGTATCTGTGGAGTCTCCTGCTTATGACATCACTTGTGGCTTAGTATGCGAATTACACATTTCTTGGTAAAAACAAGTTCATTTGCATACCAAGCCTCCGGTGATGTCATGGACAGGAGGCTCAACAGACACATTTAAAGCACAATTTTCTTTGTATTTAAACTTTTTGCTTTCTTCAAGGAAACAAGTGTTTAAAAAAAAAGTTTAAGTGGGGTATGCATCTAATTCGGTCTTGGTTGATGTCACCGTAAAAACCAATGACCACAGTTTCTCAGTGGGTGATGAAACCAGCCCACCTCTCACTGATGTTACTGAATTTGAACGGATTAATTTTGAACAGTCAATTTTTTAATGTTATCCTACTACCCTGTTTAGTTAGAATATGTTAGTGGCTGGCACTAAAGGTTTTTTTTTTTTTTTTGATAAAACTTTTTTTCCTTCTCCTATGTCACCTGCCTGAGGTAAACCTGACGTGTACCTTTTAAGAGATACAAGTGTGTTTATGACGGAGCTCTGGGTCCCGCCGCTTGCATCTGATCTGGCTCTTCTGTTGACCTCGATCAGAAGCATGGGGCAGTCCCTGCTTTGGTTGGCTGGCAGTGTGCGCTTGCCTCGCTACCGGGAGTAGTAGAGTAGTAGTACCATTTATGCACATAGTGCCAACAAATGTACACAGCGCTTTGCAACAGACCATAAAAAGCAGTTACAGACCAAATTATACAAACCGATTCAGACTAAATCTGAGGTACAGGGCCCTGCTCCCAAGCTTACAATCTAGAGTGTGAAGCTACATGTCTGGTTTTCGCTGGAAAAGGGTTTTTTTAACGCTTGTTTTTTTTTTTCAACCCTTGTTTCTTCCAACAAAACAACAAGTTTAATGTCCCTTTTTCAAGGTTCTCTCTCTTGGTCTCATGGAAAAAGTGCTAGTACAGTAAGAGTCTATCTGTGACGGCCTCTGCTGTGATACTTCACAGGATAGCATCATGGCTGCCATTCAGATGATATATAGTCTGTCAGTTTATCCTCATGCTAGAGGAGAATTTGGAGGTGGCCTTCTGTGTACTGATGTAAAGAGAACATGTTCACGCTGTGTTTGAGGTGCTGTGGATTAAAGGAACCATTTTTAACTCTTAGTTCCTTGAAGGAAGCAAGCGTTAAAAAAATAAGAATAAAATAAAAAATAAAATAAAAAAGTCCCCAGAGTTTGGAGTAGACCCGACATTGTATCTTAATAGATACACGTTGTTTACTATCTGCTGTGTCTCACATGCGCGACCCATCAGTTCCTGGTTGTTCACGCGCTGACAGTGTTATATTAGAAGCACAAGTGAAATATAACGCGTTTAGTGTTCCTTTAAGCACTGGTCAAGTTAATGTGTTTTTTTATTATTATTTTTGTTTCCTTCCTCAATTACTTATCCAAAAGTGATATAGTTGCTGTTATAGAGTAGAACGGTGCATTGCAGTTCACTATATTGAAACTGCATTGTAGTTGTCTGGATTGGCCTTGGTGCAGGGTGTTTCTTTGTTTCTTTTTTCATGTGCAGTTTATACTGTATCTGCCCTTTATTTAGTATAATATTGCAGCTGTGAGCCTTGACTAGCCTGGAATGTGTATTCACTGCTAGAATTTTGAAGGGAATGTGAATACTATACCTCTTTGCCCATCTCAGGTAACGTTATTGTGTTTAGCTACACACGTTCCTTACTCTAGCACCGTATCCCACAATAATAGAACTTATTGTAGTGAGTCTGTCTACACGGAGATCTTTGTCATTTGATATCATTATTATTTTGTGACGTATTGGGTTTTCCTGCATGATATATGTAGTAGTCTGTGCCGTGAACAAAAGATTCTCAGTGTAATCCAAAACGTCAAGTGTTTACAGCTACAATAAACTGATATTTTGACATGCAAACAAGCATTAGTCAGGCCTTTTGAATGTGACTAGTTTGGCTTTGGTTTGTAGTGTTCTCTGTGTTCTGTTGATCTCTATTAAAAAAAGAAAATAACAGGGAAGGGCTCGACAAATATTTATACTTTTAGAAGCCAATTCAGGAGCCAGCCTTGTTTTATATTTAGCTACCAGTGAACTGGCACCACCATAGAGTTTCAGGACAGCTAAACATAACGTAGTTGTATCTAGTATGAGGATAAACTGGCATGACTGGCAGCTGCCATGGAAACAGGGAGCTTGCATGGTATCCGCAGAGGGGACCTTACTGAGTCCCCCCCCCCCTGCTTTGATTGGCTGAGCGCATGCTGTCAGCTGCGAGGCAGAGCTGGGGGTATAACTGCTTGTATCTGTAAAGGGAATGTTTGAAAGGCTGACTTGCTGTCCTCAGGATAGGCAATATAACTCTGACAGTAGTATGTTTTAAAATCAATATATAGCATAATATATGTTAGAGCAACAATACCGGGCACAATCTCCTTAACCCCTTCGCGACCTTATGATGAGTTAACTTGTCATGTAGTCTAGACGGTGCGCACCGCTAGCCAATCTGAAACAGGTCCAGGACTCTGCCTCGCACCTGAGGCTAAGCTCCTGGACCCGATCGGCGTGTTTCCGGGCATGTGATCACTGCAATTACATGCAAATTAGATGGCAAAGTCAAAACATTGCCTCTAATTCACTCCCTGTGCTTCACGTACTTATAGTGACGCACAGACAGTGACCTGCAAGTAAAAAACACATAAATAAAACATTTCCTGTAAAAAAAAAAGAAAAGAAAAAAAGTTAACCCTTTCCTTGCTGATCAGTTTGTTACTGTGATCAGTTTCCTTCGTTCTTTATGGCCCTCATTTTGTTTGTTTTTTTCCATTTTTTTTATTTTTAATTCTGCAGTTATAAAGTTGTTTTGTTTTTATAAATATTATTGTAATAATGTAATTACAGTTAACCCATACATGATTCTTATGGCTCTGACATACTTGTGTTTTTTGTTGGGAGGGGATGGTTTGGGAACATATATTTTTATGTTTTAGTAGTTAGTTAATTAGTTGGGATATGTGGGTTAGTGTAGCACTAGTTGTGTAGATTATTATTGGGACAATAATAATTTTTAAAAAAGTTTCCCCATTTTTTTTTTTTTTTAATATGTATTTTTTAATACTAAATTGTAGATTATTTGTATGCATAGGGTATCAAAACAAAGCTCTAACTGTCCTTTAAAAAAACAACATAAACTTGTATGGGTGTGTTAAATGACAGAAAAAATTCAGTTTCAACAAACGCATATTAAAAAATGAAAAATCGATCTGGTCATTGGCCTAGAAAATACCTGGTCCTTAAGGGGTTAAAGTATGGTGTGTTAGGAGAAATGGTTGTGTCTTGGCAGATTTGCTATATCAATTCCTGGCTTAACCATGAAGAAGAAAATATCAAGCAATCATTTTTTATTTTGTGTGGCTTTTGGGTATGCCTATCAATCATTATAACAGATCACTGTGAATGTTTCCTATGCTAGGGCTTCCTTATCTTCAGAAGTTAATGACTTGTCCAGACCAGTAGCATCCTTGTAGTAATAATCAGAAATGTAAGTGCGCATTGGTCCGCATCCTTGGGTAAAAACACCCATTATTCAGCTTCATTAATTCTGAGAGCGTGCACAAGAAAGTGTCCCACTTGGAAAAAGGCGGTGTATAAATACATTATTATTATTATCATCCATAGAAAATGGATTATTTTGCAGTAATACAAAAGCACTCCAAAAAAAGCTTAAATTTACTGTTTTCAAACAAATCATACATTTATAGAGATTCTGAGAATTTGGGCAGCTAAGTCAGGTGGTCCACACATTGCGATCAAAGATGCAACATTTCGCCCACGGGCTGCACTTTGGACAACCCTGGCTAGACCTAGTGTAGTAATAAAAAAAGAATAGTGAGCAGAGTTTATTAGTTTAATAATTTTGGGATTCTTTATGTCAACATTGGTCTATATTATGGCTTTAGGGTTACCCACAACGAGATCAATAAGGGAGAAAACTGTTTTGGTGTTGTACATTTAAATGGGCCATCATAGTGATATTACAAAAGCAGTGTCTGCTAATCAAAGAACCCATTTCCAAATTTTTTTTTTTAACATTTTTTTTAAACAGTCTTTGCATCATTTTTGTTCTCTGCACATCTCCGGGTTGGTTGGCCAAATCCTTATACTAACACACCCACAGACCTCCATTACTAGGTCCTTAAAACAGGTTAAAGGTAATTAGATATTCAGAGCTCGGGTAGGGAGTGTGATGTCAGTAGAGGGCAGACAAGTGCTAGATCTATCCAGAGCCTGCATTAAGGATCACATGACATGAGTCATCAGCACAGCCCTTTAAAAAAAAAAAAAAAAAAAAAAAAAAAAAAAGTTTTGCAAGAAAAGCAACGTCACCAGGTCTAATAGCAAAACAAAGGACCCTAGAAATCTCACAGAGAAATGTCTTCAACAGGTTTTAAAGCATAAAGCAGATCTTGGTAACTATCTGTCTATTCTTAGCAGCCAGGGAAATAGTTCTGTTTAAAACTCTCCAGAAAGTCAGGGTGATTAGTAGGGATTTGTCAAGTTCTTGCAGAAAGCATGTTTATATATATATATATATATATATATAATATATATATATATTCTATCTGAGCAAACACCAGGAGCCAGAACTCCTAAAGTCATTTTTACCGGCTCATAACGTGTGATTGTTTTATGTATTGAAGTACTATTTTCCTGGCTAGCTAATGCCAGTTTTTCCTCTGACCTACACCTGCCAGGCAGCCGTCTGGTCGGCGGAGCCCCTCGTTTTTGCATGGGGTCACCTTAACTAGGTCCCCCTGCTGATCCCTTGCAAAAAACTAGTGTCTGTCTCTGCGCTAGCAGCGAGAGACTCTCGCATTTGGCAGTCAGAGCGGGACGAGCCCTCGCTCTGATTGGCTCTGTTCGACACTCTGCGGGAACTTCTGTGTAAATCTGCGTGTATCTGTTAAGATACACGCCGGGTTTACTTTCAAAGTGCGCGACATGTTATGTTTAACCTTTGCTTCCTTGAAGGCAGCAAGGTTTAAACAAGTTGGAATGTCCCTTTAATGTGTACAAGTATTTATCAAGCTATGATGCATAAACCTTTATTTTACACCAAGCCTTGATAAATGCAGGGAGCGTGGGCTCCTAAAATCCATACAGCTGGCTTTTATAATTGTTTTACAAGTAACGCTAAAGCTCCATTTTCCTGACTCCTGAATTAGTCTGCCTGGCTCCTAAAGTCAACAGAAATATGTCGAACCCTGTTTTATTACACATTAGCAAAATGTTCTTTACATTTGTTTTTCCCCCGTTGAAGCCTAAAATGACATTGTGCTTTTAAATCCATGTTCTGTACCTGGGGGCTGCATTCCTGATGTGACTCCTTGTCCAGCCTCCAGTTTCATTCCTCAATTGTATCATGTGTTTAATATACAGGACCACCCATGATGATCCTGGGGAAACTGCCAAGGCCCCAAAGGACATCACTTTCAGCCACATTATATAGCACACATTATGTGAACAAATCATTAGTAATTTGCACTCTCAGAATCAAAACGAGGACAGCAGCAGGTTGGCAAATCCTCCTGAAGTGTTCTCATCAATACAGTCAGTCCTTGTATGCTCGTGTATGTCTTGGTATTGGGTGTCACTCCGGCAGTCAGATGTAATGCTTCTGGGATATGCATGCATAGATTGTTAGTGCTTTTCTTTTGGTAAAGAAGAGCTATATTGGATTTTAAATATTCCTATTTGTGTGATAATACTGTAGTAGTAAAAAGTTATGATTCTACATTCAAAAATAAGCTATTTCTGTGGTCTATTAACTCTGCTAACATTATTTTGGAGCCTTCCTTAAATAAACTGTTGCCTGTTTAAGGAAGTAATAGTGCTATCAAGTCATGCGTAATGACACTTAATGTACAGTATTGTGTGAAGACACCAGTTGTGCATGTTTTTTTTTTTTTGTCTGTTCCTATATGCATGTATCTTTTAATTTTGCCATATTTGGAGAGAACACAAGTTGTAGATCATTTTGTAATGCGGGTTTGAAAAGGATTGTGCCCCTGTTTGAAAATGCATGCATTGTAAGTACAGCAAATCTTTCAGTGGTTCATTTATTGATGTGGCATTTTTCATGCTGTGACTTGGTAATCGTATAGACATAGTGAACATGAGAGTACATTTAAAGTGGCAGTTCCACTTTTTTTATTTTGTACAGGTTTTAAATGTATGTTAAATGCAATTATTTTACTTTAAAACAAATTCCAGCCTTTTAGTTTTACACTGAATATAATTTCACCAGATCCTCACCGTCCAGTGACCTCCAGTAAGGAGGGGCTTAGCCCCTTAACGCATATGGACGTATTTAATCTTTCTGATGTGAACTGGAAATACAAAACAGCTACTTGTGCCAGGAGTATGCATATCCTAAACTCCCTACTGGGATTATCTCTAAAACAAGTAGTGGAGGAGCCAACTCGAAAGCAGGCCATACTAGACTTAGTGTTCACAAATGGAGATCTGTTATCAGATATTACTGTAGGTGAAAGTTTAGGATCTAGTGATCACCAGACAGTGTGGTTTAATATAAGAACAGTGACGCAGTCACACCACACAAAAACAAAAGTTTTAGATTTTAGAAAAACAGACTTTTCTAAAATTAGATTAGATGTGAAGGAGTCATTATCAGACTGGAGCAATTTAAATGGAGTCCAGGAGAAATGGGATTATCTAAAAGTTGCACTACTGAAGGCAACAGAAAATTGCATAAGGCTTGTCAGTAAGAGCAAAAAATTGAAGAAACCACTGTGGTACTCTGCAGAGGTGGCTAAAATAGTAAAAAATAAAAAGCTAGCATTTAGTAATTATAAAAATACTCAGAGTGAGGAAGATAGAAAGATCTATAAGAGTAGGCAGAAAGAGGCAAAGCAAGCTATAAGAGCTTCCAAAGCACACACAGAAGAGACTATAGCCCAGTCAGTGAAAAAGGGGGATAAAACATTTTTTAGATACATACATGAGAAAAGGAAAGTAAAACAAGGATTAGTTAGATTAAAAACAAAAGAAGGATGCTATGTAGAAGAGGATAAAGGCTTAGCAGACTGCTTTAATGAATATTTTTGTTCAGTTTTTACAAATGAAAATGAGGGTAAGGGACCTCATTTAGGGAAAAAGACTAATGAGTCTTTTGATGCATGTAAGTTTACAGAGGAAGAGGTTTTACTTCAGCTGTCTAAAGTAAAGACAAATAAGTCGATGGGACCTGATGGGATACATCCAAAGTTATTAAAAGAACTTAGTGGTGTACTAGCAAAACCGTTAACAGATTTATTTAACCAATCATTGTTAACGGGAGTAGTTCCAGAAGATTGGAAATTAGCTAATGTTGTGCCCATTCACAAGAAAGGTAGTAAGGAGGAGGCGGGCAACTATAGACCAGTAAGTCTTACTTCAGTAGTGGGGAAAATAATGGAAACCTTGTTAAAGAATAGGATTGTTGAACATCTAAAGTCGCTTGGATTTCAAGATCAGAGACAGCATGGGTTTACTTCAGGGAGATCATGCCAAACTAATCTTATTGATTTTTTTGATTGGGTAACTAAAATAATAGATCAGGGTGGTGCAGTAGACATTGCTTACCTAGATTTCAGTAAGGCTTTTGACACTGTCGCACATAGAAGGCTTATCAATAAACTGAAATCTTTGAGTTTGGATTTCAATATTGTTGAATGGATTAGACAATGGCTGAGTGACAGGCAACAGAGGGTTGTAGTCAATGGGGTATATTCGATGCAAGGTCTTGTTACTAGTGGGGTACCTCAGGGATCTGTTCTTGGACCCATTCTCTTTAATATTTTTATTAGCGATATTGCAGAAGGTCTTGTTGGTAAAGTATGTCTTTTTGCTGATGATACAAAGATTTGCAGCAGGGTTGATATTCATGGAGGGATGATCAGCTTTCACTGCCTATGTGTGTAAAGTATTGCAATGATGCCTCCATAGATTCATTTTGCAACACCTTCTGTGCCCCCCCCCCCCCCCCTGTATTGCATGCTCCTCCAATACAGCGTGCCCAACACAGAGCGACGGAAGAGAGAAAAAAAAAATCCCTTCCGTCGCTCTAAAACCGCTACTTGACTGCACCTAGAGGCAGTTAGACAGTATTACAGTTAGAAATAGAAAATTAAATAAATAAAATAAATAAATGGAAAAAGCTAACCCTTTATCTACTAAACCTAGATATAGGGTTAGGGTCATAGATAGGGTTATAATTAAGGTTACAGGGGGGTACGGGTGAGTACAAAGGTTAGATTAAATTTAGGGTTGGGGTTAAAACAGGGCTTGACAAATTTAATTTAGTTTTAGGAGCCAGCCAAAAAATTTAGGAGCCAGACAACGGCACATCACAAAATCGCACGGACACAGTGGCATACACCCACCTCACATACACAGCCAGTTACATTCACACATACATACACACACACACACACACACACAGTTACATTCACACACACCACATACACAGCCAGTTACATTCACACACACACACACAACATACAGTCAGTTACATTCACACACACAGCCAGTTACATTCACACATACCACATACACAGCCAGTTACATTCACACATACCACATACACAGCCAGTTACATTCACACATACCACATACACAGCCAGTTACATTCACACACGCCACATACACAGCCAGTTACATTCACACACGCCACATACACAGCCACTTACATTCACACACGCCACATACACAGCCACTTACATTCACACACGCCACATACACAGCCAGTTACATTCACACACACCACATACACAGCCAGTTACATTCACACACACCACATACACAGCCAGTTACATTCACACATACCACATACACAGCCAGTTACATTCACACATACCACATACACAGCCAGTTACATTCACACATACCACATACACAGCCAGTTATATACACACCATTTTTGTGTTGTTTTTTTT